>CM076578.1:1836412172-1836559514 GCA_034641835.2 Pinus albicaulis
ATGACACCTGCAGTCAGTGCTGGGGTTAGTAACACAAGTGGACACTTGGGCTACTCAATCCCACCATGGCTACATGGAGCAAATTGGATTCAACCATATGCCAACATTCAGGCACATCCTAATCATCCAATGTTGGGCAGTCCACCATACTTGGGCAACACAGGAAATGGAAGCCATCAAGCATAGAGGTGCCATGACTTAATTTTTGTAACTACAAGACACTATGATTTTGGTAAGGATCAAATAGGTTTGCTAATGATAGCATCCATGGATGTTTGGGAAGCTACAAACATTTTCAAATTAGTATGTATGAAACAGTGTCTAAATCCCCCAAGTTTGTTAATATGTTGAAGTTATAGCCTTATAGCCTATATCAGATTTTGTATGAAGTTATATATCAAACAATTTATAATTCCTACATATCAAACAGTTTCCAAATCCTACAAGTTTGTTAATCTGTTGAAGTTATAGCCTTATAGCCTATATCAGATTTTGTATGAAGTTATATATCAAACAGTTTATAATTCCTACATATCAAACAGTTTCTAAATCCTACAAGTTTGTTAATATGTTGAAGTTATATATCAAACAGTTTTATGAAGTTATATATCAAACATTTCATGATTCCTACATATCAAAGTTAAATCTTCCACTTAGCAAATTTTTTTTATATAAGATATGCTTAAACCAACTCAATGTAGCAATATCTACAAGAATAGAAATTAAATTATGGGGCTCTTCTAAAACACTCGTGTTGCAGACACGATTGTACATTAAGATTCAAATAGCTAACAGAAAAATTTATCACCATTTTTTCTTCAGTTAGATTTTTTGTACATCATTTCAAAGATAAATCTTCCACTTAGCAAAATTTTTTTTATATAAGATATGCTTAAACCAACCCAATGTAGCAATATCTACAAGAATAGAAATTAAATTATATGGCTCTTCTAAAACACTCATGTATAGTCAAAACATTTATAGACATTAATATGGATTTCTTTACAGACCACAAACATCTTAATTTACTGTTCTCTTGTAGCTCCTCTCCAAACAAATTAAGATTAAGAGAGAATATAGCTTACACAAAGTTTGAATAATATAACATTATCTCCAGTATATACTGGCTAGAATAACATTAAAGAAAGGTACACTATCTCAAATGTGGTGACTGTTCAGCAAGACAGAGGATGGTTATATAAGATCAACATTTAGTCAACATGACCTAAAAGAACAAATTTCAGTCCCAATTGGGCCGGCATCCAATTCAATTCATGTATAATTATATATATACAAAAGCTTGAGCTTGCGGGTTTCCCATAAAATTGCGGCTTAGAGTAATAACCTTCATCCTATATCTAACAGGAATTGTAGACGTAATTGAATCTTTTAATCTTAAAACAGGGCAAAACTCTAGTTAGCAACCAGAAATACTCTAAACAGTCTCCTATATGTTTTAGATTCACATTAAAATAAGGAAAGGAAAAAGGATAACAAAATCGCATGTCCACATACAGGCAATAAGGGTCAAAGATCAAATTCCACAGATATTGCAACAACAATATATTTAATCATTACCACAATCTCTGACGCAAGCAATTCATCCAAACCATGCACAACGAAGGTCCCAGACAAAATAGTGAAGTCTTTGAGCCCAGTAACATTTAGTCAACATGACCTAAAAGAACAATTTTCAGTCCCAATTGGGCCGGCATCCAATTCAATTCATGTATAATTATATATATACAAAAGCTTGAGCTGGCGGGTCTCCCATAAAATTGCGGCTTAGAGTAATAACCTTCATCCTATATCTAACAGGAATTGTAGACGTAATTGAATCTTTTAATCTTAAAACAGGGAAAAACTCTAGTTAGCAACCAGAAATACTCTAAACAGTCTCCTATATGTTGTAGATTCACATTAAAAGAAGGAAAGGAAAAAGGATAACAAGATCGCATGTCCACATACAGGCAATAAGGGTCAAAGATCAAATTCCACACATATTGCAACAACAATATATTTAATCATTACCACAATCTCTGACGCAAGCAATTCATCCAAACCATGCACAACGAAGGTCCCAGACAAAATAGTGAAGTATTTGAGCCCAGCAAACCTCGGAAGTTCAACTTCCATGGACTTATCAACTAGCAGATGTGGACCAGAGCAAAACCAGCAACCCAACAAATCAATATTGCCAGTTTCTTTAAATTCTTGTACCACATAGAGACAAGATTATCTTTCACTTGGGAGTTTTACACAAGGAAACACATTCTAGATGGCCATGGAGTATAAAGAAAATATATAGATAGCAGAGAGCACTGGAGATTAGAACCCTAAACCCAAAACCTCCAATTAGAACCATAAACCCTACAGACAGTAAAACCCCAGTAAAACCACACAGTGAAACAACAGTAAAACACTGTAAAACCACATTCAAACACTGTAAAACCACAGTAAAACAGTAAAAAAGCTCAACAGAGAACATCTCCTTAAGGTTAAATGTGTTTACAAACACATAGATATGACTGGTAGGACAGAGTCCTACCTTAAAACTCCTATCCCTCCAGGCTTCCTCCTTCATTCCACAGAGTCCTACATTCAACTGCATTGCATTGTCCTTGCCTTCTCCACTGACCTGCAAAAAATCAAAAACAAAATCATTCAGAAAGCACCAACATTAAAAAAAAATGCAAAAACACTTCAAAAAAAAATACTTACGCACCTGAAAGCACGAGCTGAAAAACGCACCACCACAGAGCCGATAAAAACCACCACATAGCCTAGAAAAACCACCACAGAGCCGAACTAAAACCACCACTATGCCGAGCAAAGTAAAACAACTACAGAGCCGAATAAAACTACGACAGGGTGAAGGTAAAACAACTACAGGGCCGAGGCATGACAAAACCTCGCCAAGCATAAATAGCAAATAGCCGACCCTAAACCACACAGCGCCGAAGTAAAACAACCAAAGCGCCGAGGTTAAACCACCAGCTAGGCGAGGTTGAATAGGCAGATATTTTCCACCACTCACGATTGGAATGCTGCTGCAGCCGAACCAGGACCAGGGGAGCTCGACCCAGGAGAGCAGCGACGCCATAGCTAAGGATGGAGCGCGCGGACAGTGGCGGCGGAGGCGTCGGCCATTGGAGCCAAGCATCGTAACAAACGGAGAATGCAATCGACAGCAACCAGACCCGGACCAAAAACCTCCAGTTCATCGACAAGCCTCCACAAAAGGGCGGGAGTAGACCGGCTGGACAGGTTGTTCGACGGCGTGACCGGCTGCACGTGACCGGCACGTGAAAGCCATGACAGCCAACACCTGTCGTACATGCGCTGGCATCTGTTGACGTGGCCCGGGTCCAGTTAGCGCTGAGGTGTTCAGCGACTGACGCCTCTCCCCTACTGCATTAATACAATATTTCCAATAACAAACGAAATTTACACTGCAGGGAATATGGTCAGGAATGATATGCCGGACAGCATTGCAGACTATCATACTTTCTTATATTATATATCGCTGTGACTGGGAATGAGAGGTGAAAAAAAGAAAAAAAGAACACTAAGATGAAATCAATCGCTGTTACGTTAGTGATGCATGTAAGATAAATTTGCAGGCAAGTAAAGCTATTGATCGTGTTAATGCATGGTCTTCCAATGATCCTGCTCAAATCACGTCATAGTAGGTGAGTAAAACACAATAAATTGAGTATTATTAACGAGTCATTTGAGTCGTTTAACCTTGGCAGCTGATGTTTGGCACTTCCTTTTGACAGTCCAGAAAAACCGGAGATGAAGGTGGTTTTCGTGTTGGAATTTCTGAGTATTCCAAACCACACATGGAGAATACAAATATTCTCCTCTTAACACAACGAACACACTAAATTTCTTTTATCTTTGCTGGACAGAGATTCACGAACTAGTTCTGTTTCATTAAAATAAAAAATCTGTTACAAAATGGTTCTTCCTCTATCAGAGAAATTTACAAAGATGTAGAACTGCTGTGACACACAGTGTCTTTCAAAAAATTTCTCTCTATCTCTCACAAAAAAAAATGCACGCACAATGTGATGCAGGAGCATCTAACTCGGAGTAGACGAAAGATGGCTTATTTGTCTCATGTGTTTGTGGACATGCTATTAAACTTGTATTTTATTTCTTTTATTATTCGTTATCTCGAAGAGAACATTAGGATTAGGAAAGTAAAATGTTTTTGTAGTTTAATTAGAAGTTTTCTTTTTGTAAATCTCGCAATGTAGTTAGGATTAGGAAAGTAAAATGTTTTTGTAGTTTAATTAGAAGTTTTCTTTTTATAAATCTCGCAATGTAGTTAGATAGTGCGGTTGTTATTTCAACTGAAAAAAAAAAAAAAAAAAAAAAACAGAACTATCACCTACAGGCATATAAATAGCAGACAATAATATACTGGGGGGTTCGATTTCCATCAGAGAGGGGAAAATACAAAACAGAATTCAAGAACTATCTGCAACTAGAAATTTCTTTCAGCCAGTTTGACATTTTATATCGGATTATTGCAAAATGAATGTTTATTTCCCTATGGATATATGTGTAGCACTTTAATTTGAGCCTGCAAACAAAGTTGATTTGAATGTAAACTAAATTAAGTTAAGAAAGGAGATACTGTGTAAGGAGAAAGAAATTTTTTTGTTTCATGCTATTAACAAGCTTACGAAGACAGTGGAAAAGTTTGCACAGGAAAAAAGAACAGAGTTTTATGTTTCTCACGACGAAACTGAACCAACAAGCGATTGCAGACAATGCCAGGTAAGTTCACATACGTAGAACAATTTTGAAGTTTGTTACAAATAAAACATTTCGGTAATAATCATTGAAAAGTTTGCCAAATCTTTCGAAACTGTCCAGAAGAGAGACAGGGTATCAGTCACACAATTGAATGAGGGTTTGGAACCAAAAATAATACAACTATAGTGAAACAACAAGCTCCAAAGAACATTTGCATTTTTAATAATTTACATCGAGAAAATCTAACCATCGACCAGAGTTGGGCAACGAGAAATTATAAACCCTAAGCTATAGAAAACACAGTAATGGAGTTGACCCTACCCATAGGGTTTCATCATTGAAGGAAGGCCGCCAGATGTGCAAACTGGAAGGGGGGGCCTGTAACACCCACAACATTTGATTATTAGAACCCTAAGGCAGTTTTATGAAATCAAAATAACAGGAAACGAGTGTGCAAACTGGACAGTCGAAACACAGAGGAATTTACCAGAGAGTTTGAGGATTGGGCAGAGACGAATGCCTCAGGTATTGAATCGACAGAGCCTGCTCACAAAGGAGTCGGAATGGTCAGAGGCCTCAAACAAAAGAAGAAAGGTTTCCAGCAGGGAAGGAGTTAAATACCTGTGACTTTTTCCGAGCTGTAGGTGACCACAGGAAGTCGTGGCGGTCCAAACCTGGAGAGGAATTGACAATAAACAATTGTATCATTAGAAAACAGAAGTGAGAAAAGAGCATGCAGTTGTGAAAACCAATTGAAAAAGCAGGAAAACCACCGCCGGAGAGGTTACCATACAACAGGTGACGAATTGCCATTGCAGGGTTTGAAAAGAAATCAGTGTAGAAGAAAGCCGCGCAACAGATACAGAACAAGGTCTACTTGACATAACGGAGAACACATTTCCTCACCCAGAAACGCCGAGAAGTGTTGGTGAAACCCTCGTGAAGTTGGAAAACCTGTGAAGGTCGAAAAACCCTCCTCCCAGTTAGACTGGCGAAAAGATAGCAATATAGTCGAAGTGTTGTTACACATTGCGAGAGTGTGGCGCGAAAGTCGGAGTAAAGTTAATACGCCAAATCTCGAGGATAAGATCGTAGTTACGAAGGTGAGTTGTCATGACAGCCAAAGATCCACAAGTACGCCAAATAAATACCATTGAATTCATTGTATTACATTCTCATTTATCCGTTGTCTATCATTATCACTGAGCTGACAAATTTTTAATATATTACATTTGCAACATTAAAGTTTAAATTTGAAAACTGTTTTTGCCACTTGTGAACGAGGGCTGGGCCTTCACCACAATGATTACAAAATGCTCTGTTCTTTCATCACTGTGTTTCTACCTTCGGGCAGTGGCACACAGTAAAATAATACACACAGTCCTGCTTTCCTTTTAGAATACTCTCTCTTACTCTCTCTTACAAATAAGCCTATGAGCCTTTTCCTTTATATGGCTCAGCATTTAAAAAAAAACAAAATTGTTGGAATATATATTATAAACTTTGAAAAAGTTTATAATATATATATATATATGTTCTAAAGTCGAAAAGATTTTCATTTTCAGCATTTAAAATATAACACGGCAAAACATTATTATAAAGTTTGGAAACCTATATATACCATCATCCATAACATGAAACTATATCCAAAATTTATAAACCTTAGACCCGGACTTCAAACAACAATTAAATAGTATTGCAATTTTTTTTTGCATATTAAAATGGCCTGACGTCGGCGAGGCCCAAAACTGTGCGATTGGCCTCTGATTGGTCGATGCTAGGACCCGCCAGAACTCAAACAAAACATAAACCAGATTTGATAGAATTATCGCATACCATTTTAGCTATGTGAAGTCATCGCAATCTCTACACGATAAGCGTTGATTGGTCCATGTGTCCTCTATTGTGTTGGCAGTGGGACCGACTCCATTCAAAGGTGAATGGACTCTAAACGAGCGCGATAGCATTTCTATTGGTTAGCGGTGGAGCGCGCTTCCACTGTGCTGGCACATGACGTGGCCTAATTTAAAAACAAAAATTTCCGCGTAAAGACAAATCTTCCGTTAGGTGGTTGGTGAGGGTTTAAGGTGCGATTAGACATTCTTTTGAACTGTCTGTTGTGTAGTCAGAACCACGAAAAATTAACTGAAGCACCGAACAGTGGCTACGACCATCAATGCAAAAAAAAACTTTGCAGACTTCATTTAAATCACTGTTAAATGCATAGTGAAGTGCACTCAACCGTTAACAAGAATACTCTGCCATTCCTATACTCTTTTCTCTTTTGTGCAGAGTAGAAGTTGAATTTAAAAATTCAACACTCCCCCTTAAATTTAACTGCTAGGTTTTCTGTCATACTCAAACACTTCCTCATATAATTAAAACTTGTTAAGATATTAATCTCACTATCCGTTAGGTTCAGTTAGGATTCATTACATTTAATTTATTGCCTGCTAGGTGTCATAGATAGTTTAGTTTTACTTAAGTTTTACTCCAGTCATTTATTGCTGATGTTTCCAATGTATTCCTATTTAACTATTTCATAATATTGAGATGAGCAATTCTCTGCTCCATTTTTCTTTTTAGTTTCTCAATTCTTTTCATGGTATCAGAGCTAGCTTGCATAAGCCTCCCTGGAGAGCAGTGATAGAACCAAGAAGGAGCAGTAGAGAGGAGAAGTTGGTTGGTACGACTGTTAGACTAATACTCACGCCATCGCGCCGAAACAAGGGATTGACGCGAGAATGCAAGCCATACCCATGCCAGTTTTTTTACTCGTGTAATTTTTATTAAGTCGCGACTGTTTAGTGTCAGGACCACGCCAGTAAAAGAAGCCGTGAAGCTGTGGAGAAACTACGATATCGGTTGATACGTGAGCCAAGAGATGAAGCCATTTCCGAGTAACGCAAACCCTGTGTGGACCGACTGCGTTAACACTAATGCTGGACCGAAGGTGCTCACCTGTGTTAAGCATGTGAAAGGATTTTTTTGGGGTTCATTACCTGCGTTAAGGTGGTGGATTGAATCCAAGATACGACCAGTAATTTTACTTTTGTCTGATAGAGGACGTCGATCAGCTAGATGTCGAATTTACAGCAGAGGCACAGTCAAGTCCGATTCTTTCATTAGTTCTGGCAGCCGGGATCCGGTTGATACGTGAAGGTATGAAGCGTTCAAAGTATTAAAAGTGATTCACATACCATTCAAAGTTTTATATAAGGATTTTCAAAAATCGATTCATGTTTTAAAGGGAAAGCTCTTTTTTTTAATGTGTCGATTTTAGAAAAGTTGAAAGGCATAAAGAAAAGTTTTTTTTATTAATTTTTTTTTTATTAAAAAAAAAAAAAAAAAAAAAAAAAAACTTTAAAGTTTTTCAAAAAATTTTAAAAAGCGGTTTCAAAAGAGTATGAGTGTATGAGTGAAGTTTTTTTTTTTAAAAAGAGGGATTGTTTTTTGGAAAAGGAGATTTATAAGAAGAGGGCTGAAATTTAAAAGAGGGTTTCAAGAGTTTTTTTTAATTCTTTAAAAGAGATTTAAAAATTTAGAGGAGATTTACAAAAGGTGCATATTAGCATTTGAAGAAATAATGGCCTCTTCAAGCTCTTTGTTACAGACACCAAATATGATTGGAAAAAATTATGAATTCTGGAATTTGAGAATGAAAACTTTTTTACAAGCACAAGATTTTTGGGACACGCTTCTAATTGCTTATGTAGAGCCGACCCAAGAAGCATGGGCGGCCATGACAAATAATCAGAGAAATGCAGCTATTGAACTCAGAAAGAAGGAGCACAGAGCCAAATGTTGGATACAAAATTCAGTTGATGATTCTATTTTTGACAAAAGAACTAGTGCGACAATAGCAAAAGAATGTTGGGATATTTTGCAAGCTGCGTATCAAGGAAATGATACAGTGAAGACGATTAAACTGCAAACATTGAGAGCTCAATTTGAAACTCTAAAGATCGCTGACACCGAGAATGTGGATCAGTTCATGACCAGAGTCATGGGAATAGTCAATCAGATCAAACTCATTGGCGAAATCATTACAGATCAGAAAGTTGTTGAAAAAGTTCTTCGAAGTCTACCGAAGAAATATGACATGATTGTGACAACCATTTTGGAGTCCAAAGATTTTAAAACTTTCTCAGTAGAATAGGTGACTGGATCACTTTTGGCACACGAAACAAGACTCAATCTGACAGAAGATTCCACGGAACAAGCCTTCAAAGCACACCTCTCATTTGATAGAGGCAGAGGAAGAGGATATAGAGGTAGCAACAAGTGAGGCAGAGGCCGAAGCAATGGAAGATTTGATCGTCATCATGCAACAGAGTAGTGGAGACCTCCACAAAATCGAAATCAGAGAGGAAGGTCATGGAACAGATCGAGTGTTCAATGTTACTACTGTAAGAAATTTGGCCACTACGAACACGACTGTAGAAAGAAACAATCAGATCAGCACAGAGGCTATATCAATCTCTCCAACAATGAAGGAGAATCCTCAGAGACCATGTTTCTTTCATGCCATCTCTCAGAAGACAAACAGAGTGAAGACCTTTGGTTGCTCGATAGCGGATGCAGTAATCACATGACAGGCAACAAGAATCTTCTTTCTTCTCTAGATGCTTCCATAACATCAGAGATAATTCTTGGAGATCGTACAAGTATTAAAGCTGAAGGAAAAGATAATGTTCCTATTCTTACTAAGCAGAATCAAAACAAACACATCCCTGATTTTTATTATGTTCCTCAGCTCAAACATAATCTCATTAGTGTAGGACAATTAATGGAACATGGCTATGATGTATTGTTTCAAAAGAACACCTGCTATATATATGACAAAGATCCTCATAAAATATTGATAGCAAAAGTTGAAAATACCAAGAGTAGGATGTTTCCATTCATCCTTAGAAGCCAAAATACCAACCAATCTTTAGTCCACAATATATCAAGAATAGATGAAACTCATCTATGGCATTCTAGGTATGGCCACATTCCAGTCAAGAGTCTCAGTCTGCTTCAAAAGAAATCTATAGTCATTGGTCTACCTACTATCAGTGAAAAAGTCTGTAATTGTGAAGTTTGTGTCTTGTCCAAGCATAAAAGAGATAGTTTTCCCTCATCAACCTCAAGGGCGAAAGAGCCTTTGGCACTTGTCCATACCGACATATGTGGTCCAATGCAGACATTGTCCATTGGTGGTAGTTTCTACTTTCTGAAATTTATTGATGACTTTAGCAGGAAGATATGGGTGTATTTTTTGAAAAACAAATCAGATACCTTCTCTAGATTTCTGGAGTTCAAGGCAGAAGCAGAAAAACAGAGTGGAAAACTCTTGAAAGTACTTAGATTAGACAGAGGAGGAGAGTACAGCTCAAATGAATTCAAAAAATTTTGTCGAAAACAAGGTATCATAATGCAGTACACAACCAGATACACTCCACGGCAAAATGGAGTAGTAGAAAGAAAGAAGTTGATCATGAACATGGCAAGATGCATGCTATGGGAGAAGAAGTTGACAAATAACTATTGGGCTGAAGCAATGTTGACAACAGTGTATGTTCTTAACAGATCTCCAACATCTAGCCTACAAGATAAAATACTTCAAGAAGCATGGGATGGAAACAAGGTAAATGTGTCACACTTTAGAATCTTTGGATTAGTAGCTTTTTCTCATTTTCCTGAAAAACTAAGAAAAAAGATTGATGATAGAAGTGAGAAATGCATATTTGTAGGTTACAGTGAGAATTCGAAAGCCTACAGACTTTGTAACCCCATTACCAAAAAGTTCATTATAAGCAAAGATGTGAATTTTTTCGAAAATAAATCTTGGTTTGACCATGTAGATAAAACTTCAAATCAGCCTTTTTATCCACCACAGTCTCCAAGATTGCAGGTTCAAGAATAGCCAAAACATTCTAAAAATGGAATATCATCAAGCACTGATTCAGCCAGTGATCAAACATCTTCAGAAGAGGGACAAAAAACAAGAAGTATCAGAGAGATATATGAACAGGAGCATGAATCTGAACAACAGAATATGTTTGCATTCATTTCAACTCAACTGACTCATTTTGAAGAAGCAGTTAAAGAAAAGCATTGGGTCGAAGCAATGAACCAAGAAATTGCTGCCATAGAGAAAAATCAGACTTGGGAATTAGCTGATCTCCCAAGAGACAAAACAAAAATTGGTGTAAAATGGGTATATAAGACCAAGCTAAATGAAAAAGGAAAAGTTGAGAAACATAAGGCAAGTTTGGTTGCCAAAGGATTCTCACAACGGTTTGGTGTCGATTATGATGAAACATTTGCTCCAGTAGCAAGGTTAGACACTATCAGAACCATTTTGTCCATAGCAGCTCAACACAAATGGAAAGTCTATCAGCTTGATGTAAAATCTGCCTTCCTAAATGGTATATTACAGGAAGAAGTTTATGTAGAGCAGCCTCTAGGTTTTTAAGTAAAAGGACAAGAGCATAAAGTATATATATTGAAGAAAGCTTTATATGGTTTGAAACAAGCTCCAAGAGCTTGGTACAGTCGCATTGACACTTATCTCATCAAAAGTGGTTTTTCTAGAAGCATCCATGAACCCACTTTGTATACCAAATCTCATGAAGGTAAAATTATTATTGTATGCCTTTATGTAGATGATCTTCTTTATATAGTAAATATGATGTTAGAATATTTCAAAGTAGCAACGAAAGCAGAGTTTGATATGATAGATCTAGGAGTCATGAAATATTTCCTAGGAACTGGAATTCACGAATTTGATAATGGCATTTTTGTTGGTCAACAAAAATATGCCACTGATATCATTCAAAAGTTCAGAATGACCAATTGCAAATCAGCTGATACACCAATTTCTCAAGGTACCAAACTCAGCAAAGAAGATGTAGCACCATCTGTTGATCCCCAATTGTATAAAATCCTAGTTGGTAGTTTGTTGTATCTAACTGCAACTAGACCAGATATTATGTTTGCAGCAATTTTTGTCTCCAGGTTTATGCAGTCACCAAAGCTTACTCATTGGCAGGTTGCAAAAAGGATCTTAAGGTATATTGCAGGGACCATAGACTATGGTTTGTTTTATACACATTCTGAAAATTGTTCACTTTCAGGTTATACAGACAGTGATTATGCAAGGAGTTTAGATGATCGCAAAAGTACCTCAGGGTATGTTTTTCATCTTGGAAAAAAGCTGATTTCATGGGTATCCAAGAAACAGTTAATCGTTTCAATATCTTCTACAGAGGCAAAATATGTAGCAGCAAATACAGCAGCTTGTCAAGCAGTGTGGTTGAGAAGATTATTGAAAGACATTTCAGATATTCAGAAGGAGCCAACTCAAATTTACTGTGATAACAGTTCAACAATTTCTTTATCAAAAAATCACGTTTTTCACAAAAAGAGAAAGCACATTAACACACGTTTTCATTTCATTTGTGAACTTGTCAATGATGGGGACATCACACTTTCTTTTTGTGGTTCCAAAGATCAGCTTACAAATATTTTCACAAAGCCATTGGGAAAGAATGTATTTGAATTTCAAAGAGAGAAATTAGGCATTTTTAGTGCCTCCACTTATAACAGTTGAGATTAGGAGCAGATGTTGAGATATTAATCTCACTGTCTGTTAGGTTCAGTTAGGATTCATTACATTTAATTTATTGTCTGCTAGGTGTCATAGGTAGTTTAGTTTTACTTCAGTTTTACTCCAGTCATTTATTGCTGATGTTTCCAATGTATTCCTATTTAACTATTTCGTAATATTGAGATGCGCAATTCTCTGCTCCATTTTACTTTTCAGTTTCTCAATTCTTCTCAAAACTCTTTTGCCCCGATGGCTTTGTTAGAATGTCTGCAAACTGTTCCTCTATTCTGCAATGTTTCAGAGCAATTTCTCCATTGTTCACTAGCTCCCTGATGTAGTGATACTTGGCATCAATGTGTTTCGTTCTCTTATGAAACACTGAATTCTTTGACAATGATATAGCTGAGCTATTGTCACAAAATATTGTTGTGTCTTTTACCTATTCTTGACACAAACTCCTCAACATTCTCCTCATCCAAACTGCTTGACATGCTGCTGCTGTAGCTGCCACATACTTTGCCTCTGCTGTAGATAAAGCCACAATTGGTTGTTTCTTAGAAGCCCATGAAATAGCTCCTGAACCCATATGAAAAACATATCCAGATGTACTTTTCTAGTCATCTATACTTCCAACCCAATCACTGTCAGTATATCCAATCAATTCAGAATTTTCTTAAGTGCTATATAAAATTCCATATCTCTTTGTTCCTTTCACATACCTTAGAATTATTTTTGCTGCTTGCCAATGTACCTCCTTTGGCCTTTCCATAAATCTGGAAATTAAACTCACAACATGCATAATATCAAGCCTAGTTGCAGTCAAATACATGAGGCTGCCAACTATGCTCTTGTACAAACTTGGATCAAAATCCTTGATGCTGTCCTCTTTGCTGAGTTTCAATCCCATCACTGTAGGAGTAATTGCTACCTTGCAATCCTGCATGTTAAATATTTCCAAAACTTCATTTACATATTTAACTTGAGAGATAAAAAAAATTATTTTCATTTTTCTCTACTTCTATTCCTAAGAAGTATTTCAGCAATCCCATATCAGTCATCTCAAATTCATCCTTCATGACTGATTTAAAATTCTCAATGAGGTAAGCATCATTACCTGTAAAGATCACATCATCAACATATAAAACAACAATCAACATCTTACCATCTTTCTCCTAGATGTATAATGTGGGATCTCCTTCACCTTTTTCAAACCCATTTTCCATTAGATAGGCATCTATCCTACTGTACCATGCTCTTGGTGCTTGTTTCAGCCCATAAAGAGCTTTCTTCAATCTGCAAACTTTGTGCTCCTGGCCTGCTTTCTCATTGCCCAAAGGTTGTTCAACATAAACCTCTTCCATCAATACTCCATTTAGGAATGTTGATTTCACATCCATTTGGTAAACCTTCCACTTGTGTTGTGCTACTATGGACAACACTGATCTCACTGTTTCCATTCTTGCAACCGTAGCAAATGTTTCTTCATAGTCTCTTCCTTGTTGTTGCTTGTAGCATTTGACAACAAGTCTGGCCTTGTGCCTTTCAATCTTACCTTCAGCATTGCTCTTGGTTTTATAAACCCATTTTACTCCAATTACTTCTTTGCCTTTTGGGAGATCAACTAATTCCCATGTTTTATTTTTCTCTATGCCATTCATTTCTTCATCCATAACATCTATCCATTTCTTATCTTTTATGGCTTCTTCAAAATGAATAGGATCATCTACATGAAAATACAATACAAATAAAGAGTTCATACCTTCATTTTCTGCCTCTTGCTCATAAATTTCATTCAAATTTCTGAATCTCGTTCCTCTTTCACTTGGTGTACTTGTGCTTGTAGAAGCACTCAAATCTGCTCCATGTGGTGTGCTCGGAGAAGCACTATTATCACTTCTCAAGGGTGTTCTCATACCCACTTGTGGTGTCCCTTTCCATCCTTGTGTTGGTGGAGGTGGTGCTGCTAATGTGGGATGTATATCAGCCATCTCTTCCTCATTATTATCATGAGACAAACAACTCTTCACATTGAATGTTTTCTCAATGCTTCCATCCCAAGCTTCTTCTTCAATGAACTACACATCTCTGCTTATAACAAACTTCTTGGTGGATGGGTTATACAACCTGTATGCCTTGGATTATTCACTATATCCAATAAATATGCACTTCTCCCCCTTACTATCCAACTTCTTCCTTAGCTGATCTGGAATGTGTGCGTAAGCCACACAACCAAAAACTCTCATATGGGTGACACCTTGTTTTATGCCACTCCATGCTTCTTCTGTAACTCTGTTCATTACAACTTTGGTTGCGCATCTATTGAAGATGTATGCTGCACAATGTACAACTTCAGCCCAATATTCATTTGGAAAATGTTTTTCCTTAAGCATAATTCTTACCATGTCCATGATGGTCCTATTTTTTCTTTCAGTGACTCCATTTTTTTGCGGTGTGTACCTTGCTGTAAATTTCTTGTGTATGCCATTTTCTCTGCATAAACACAAAAATTATTTTGAGACATACTCTCCTCCTCTGTATGTCCTTAATATCTTAATATGCTGCCCACTTTGTTTCTCAACAAGAGCCTTAACGTGACAGAATTTCTCAAACACTTCACTTTTATATTTCAAGAAATACGCCATGTTTTTTTTGTGTAATCATTAATAAAAGTGAGCATGCAGTGATTGCTTGTTAGTGATGGTTTTTTGCATTGGTCCACACAAATATGAATGGACAATTTCTAAGGGTGCCTTTGCCCTTATGCTCTTTATTGATGGAAAGCTTTCTTTGTGTTGTTTGCCCAAGATGCAGCCTTCACATAGGCTGTCCAGTTTCTCAATCAATGGTAATCCCTTTACCATTCCTTTCCTATGCAACAAATTCAGACCTCCAAAGTTGAGATGTCCAAATCTCAAGTGCCATAAATAGTTTTCATCTTTTTCTTCTCTTTGGAATGTCTCTTGTGTCACTGCTGCCATTTCGACTCCTTTCTTCAAATCTGCTCTCATCTTGAGAGGGAACATTATGTTCCTTGTCATCTTCACTTGTGAAATGCATTTCTTGCTTGGTGGTTTCTCCATGATGGTGCATAAATCATCTTCAAAGAAAACATTGTACCCTTTTTTAATGAGTTCTCCAATGCTCAATAGGTTACACTTCATACTAGGCACATAATAAACATCTGATATGGATCTTTCTTCTCTTTTCTCTATCAAAACATTCACTCTGTCTTTTTCCATGATAGAGACCTTACTGTTTGTCCCCAATGTTACTTGAGACTTTACATTTTCATCTAACATGGAAAACATGGAAATGTTTCCAGTCATATGGTTGCTACATCCTGAATCTAGAAACCATATATCTTCATTATTTTCTTCTTCAGTCATATTACATGCTAAAAACAACTTCTCTTGACTGATATTTTCTTTGGTAAAATTATCACTGGTTCTATTACCCATGTCACTCTATTTCTTCCTACATTCATTGGCATAATGGCCATACTTCTTACAGTAATGACATTGGACTTGAGATTTGTTAGTATGAATCTTGATTCGAGGTGTACGAAAAAATACCACTTTAGCTGGACATAAAAAACAACCATAACAGCAGAAATGACTGCTAATATCTTCAGATCTGCAGTTAGATGATCAAGGCAAATGCTGCAAAAAACTATATCTATGCATTAGAATACATTAAACAGTAGAAAAATAATATTTACTCCATAGATCCAATAGAAAAGACAAGAACATATCCAATGAAATTTTTATTAATGGCACCTGAGAGGAAAACACAAGAAGGTGTTCCTTGTTCTCCTCAATGGGATAGGTTCTTGTAAGTCTTCAGCACTTCAGATTTAGAAATCCTCTCTCTTGATGGTGTTGAAAACCCAGACAAAAATGAAAAAATATGGCTATGATAATGGATCAATAGCCAGACCAAGAGTTGAGATCCAGAGTGATCTTTTGGCAACAAAAGGTGAGAAATGAATCGGAAAACCCTTCTATTTATAACAAATTATTGAGTTAGTCTAAATATTGGTGCGTAATAAAAATATTATTAACCAAATCAAGATCCAACTTTTATGGAATATTTTATTATATTTGTTGGAGGGAAAAGGAATTTGACTTGAGTCAAATCCCCTTATTTGTAAATAATAGATAAATAAATGATTTATTTATCATTTGAAGTGTATGTTTGTGTAATAACCAAACAAATAATGATTTATTTAATTATTTAAGGGAGATTTAATCATATTTAACAAAGAATATTATTTAAGTAATGTTTAAATAATTATTGTTAGAAAATAATAAGATAAATAATGATTTATCTAATTAATTTACTTGTTTTGGGTTAAATATAACCATGAATATTAATTAAACTGATGTTTAACTAATTATTCCTTGAGGAAAATCAAACAAATATGGATTTATTTAATGTTTCCCCATGGGGTTTCCTGTTTAGACCATAAACAACTTAATAAAGGTGGTTTACTAAGTTATTTTTCATGGTGAATGTGATTTTACTTGGGGTAAAATTGGTCTTACTTGGTGTACTGGGGTCCATCTAATAACAATGGATTAGATGACCAAAAAATGGTGTAACATATTTCCCCCCAGCGTGCGAGCGTTAGGAGCTAATCGTATGACCGAAGTACGTTGTAAGAACTCAATCACTAGACAACAACGAGGAAGTCAAAGAGTGAGGATTGTAAGGTAGACCAAAGTGCTGAAAGAACTAGACCCTAAGGAGGTGACTTGCAGGTGCAACAAGTCTTTTTGATAAGTGAGTACTTGTTATAGGTGGTGGGGAGGCATACCTATGCCCGCCGAGGAAATAGTACAAACAATAAGGTGTCTAGAAAACCACGAGACGGCATAATGCTGGCATAAACATGAGCCAGATAAATAACACGATAATGAATCCCACATACATATTGTGCCTGGGATAACAGCCATGACTTTTACAATGATATCTGAGTACATGAGATATAAATGCAACCCAGATGCCCCTGAAAACATGAAAGGGCTCTAAAAATATGACTGATACATGCAAACAAAAAGGCACTGCAAGCGGCTGAGGCCAACACCATCAAATGTATGGAGCTGAATCGAAGGTTGTAATGAAGAGTTCATCCGAGTGTGTGGGGGGATACCTGTAGGGCCACCCCCTCATGAGAGCTAAGACATCTCACACACACCCGGGAATCATCAATGTCAGTTGCTGCATCACTGAACCATCAAATATACGGATCTCGATCATGCTGAAAGGAGCTGGAGCTGAAAGGGAAATAAGGAGTCCCTTTGCCTGATCCAAGGCACTGAACAAGAGTCAAATCTGGAACCAAGGTACACATACCCTTTAGACCTGTCTTCTGGAATGAATGAGCTGATGTCGATAGAAGGAGGTCCGCCATAGGTGAGGCAATAAGGGATCCTCAACTAAGGCACGAGAGAAAATAGTAGAGTGACTGACAGACTGACATCGATGATGATGATGAAATGGGGGGCACTGAGTAGCGAATGGACGACTTCCCTTGTTAGAGCATAAATGGCATGGATGACCTGGCAGCGCTTGACACAATATCATGAGGGATAGGGGACAATGGGAGTGAAGGCCATAATGTGCAACACTAGAGAGGGACCAAGCAATGAAGGATGGAGAACTATGGCAAGATGTGAAGGGACTCAGGATAGACTCCATGAAAGCAATGATGACTCAACATGGATGTTCTAAGCAAGGGTGACTTGATGGTACTACCACATAGAAAAAAGGGTTCCAATGGGGACCATAAAAGCATGAGTTCAAGATGGTAACTCACGACGAAAGTCAACACACGTGTGGACAAGTATGGGGGCCACATAGTGTCCCTGGTACAAGTGTTGCAAGTGAAGAAATTAGATTTTGAGGAAGGGTGAAGTGTCGCTTCTTGGAAAAAAATGTGTCCTAGTGAAGTATCAAGTCACAAAAAGGTAATAGATACCCATTTGAGGGTTGGGTGAGATATTTCCAATGGTGTAGATGGTTTGTCAAACTGAGCTACAGTTTTGGTCGTGGTAAAGAAAAGAAAAATCAGGGGTTTTCTTTTAATAAGGCATTTTCCTTCCAAATTCACTCATTTGCCGGTGGAGCTGTGGTGAATTTCGTGAGGAAAGGAGGCCTTAAATTTTGCGGTGGTTGTAGCAGATGAACCAACCATTGGAATTTCAGATCTATCAGTTGTAGGTAAGATGTCTAATCCTACTCTTTTGTGTTATTGGGTTGAAAGTTCATTTTAGGTACCTAGAGCTCATGAACAGGTCAGGTTACATTTTTTTGAGGTCTTTTCTGCATCCTAGGTATCAGGTATTGGGAAGGAAACTGCGACCTGTCCTAGGAAATGACCTGGAAAATGCGACCTGTTAGAGAAAGGGGTTTTCAGTGCTGTTTTTTGGCTAATATATGGGATTTGTATGGTTGAGGGGCATAGCTTCCCCCAAGCATGTTGTGGACATGCCAAAATGTATTTAGAAAAAGGGGAATCTAAACTCATTTTCATGATGTGATGTGCCATTTGTTTTCGGTATGGTTATGCAGTTTGTGAAATGAAATAGATGATTACCAATCTCTTTTGGTACTGCATATATGAATCAAATGGACTTTTAAGTTTTGGGTTGGCATACATGGTGTTACTATCCCAAAGAGAGGATTTTGAGATAATGAACTGATGTTCTGCCAGAAAACCCATAGGTTGGTCAACCACAATGTCTATGAGACTGTGTTGCTGATGAAATATGAAGGAATGATGAGGGGTATCATCCCTAGAGTGATCTTGAAATGATATTGGACTCTATAGGTTCTTCTAAATGTGGAAGAATAATGGGACTAGAGTCGTCATGACTAGATTCACTAGGAGAGTGGTGGAGAACTGCTTCTCCTGGTCTCTCCAATATGGGTGCCCCCCTTACCCAAACATTGGGTGTCAATGTAATGCCCACAAGGTGCATGTGATTCAAATGCATGAGTTCTATGTAAGGAGGAATAGAGAAAGTTAGGAGTGGTGGCTACTTCCATAATGTCAGCATCATAATAGAAGATGGGGTGACTGAAGAAAGAAAGACCACCTAACGTGGCGAAGTGACCTTACTCCTCATGATGAGAGCAGATGTTTGTATGCGCATCATCATAAGGGGTGATAGAGGAGGAAGCGGACAGAGGATCTGTTGATGTTGAGACTAGGGAGGGTGTCAAGGAGAGTGTTTGGTCAATTTAGTGTGTCCTAAATTGCTACATTAATTTGTTAATCCGGGATTCGTAAGCTGACGAAGTGTGGCGCACTATATGTGCAAGATAACCTATCTCTTACTTTTTGTCGTTTTTGGGTTTTTTATTTATCTTGGGGGTTTTTATCTTGGTTGGTTTCCTAATGTGAGATGGAAATTCTAAAAGACAAGTATGGATATAAATGTTCAATGCAATGATGTCCTTTATAATGATTTCCCAAACTTCAAACTTCAAAAATGGTTTTAAAACATGCAATGACAAAATTAATTCCTAAAATAAAATGAAAATGTGCCACTATACTAGTCAAACAAATAGTGAACTATTGATCATGAAACCCATTACCCTTGCTGCTGTCTAAATAAAAAATAAACTGTGCTAAAAAAAATCCAATAATTGCAAGCAAAGTAAAGCTAAAATCAAATTACATCAACTCATATTATGACCCCTCACCATTAGTCTCGCTATGGCTTTCGGAGGTAATCATAAACAACTTGAACAATCTAATATCTAATTTGCAGAAAAATAAACTAATATCAAATTACACACTCATACTTCAATCCCTCACCATTAGTCTCGCTATGGCTTTCGGAGGTAACTGATAATGACATGAGAAATTTAATATCTAACTTGTAGAAAAATAAACTAATATCAAACTACACACTCATACTTCAATCCCGTACCATTAGTCTCGCTATGGCTTTCGGAGGTAACTGATAATGACATGAGCAATTTAATATCTAACTTGCAGAAAAATAAACTAATATCAAACTACACACTCATACTTCAATCCCTCACCATTAGTCTCGCTATGGCTTTTGGAGGTAACTGATAATGACATGAGCAATTTAATATCTAACTTGCAGAAAAATAAACTAATATCAAACTACACACTCATACTTCAATCCCTCACCATTAGTCTCGCTATGGCTTTCGGAGGTAACTGATAATCACATGAGTAATTCAATATCTAATTTAACTAATAAAGAAAATGTACAAAACTGAAATAAATAAAACAGTGTTGGAATTAAAAGCTAAGAAAAATAAATGAGTAGAAGGACAAGACTGATTCCATGTCATTAGTCATTGTAAAACTATGTGCAAATGCCCGAGCTGCCATGAAAAATTATGCTAAAAGCTATGATTTTAGAAAGCAATTTAAGTAAGGAAATATGACAAAACAAAATTGAAAGCAACTTATCTAGAAAACATGCAAAACCTCCTTGAATAGCAGAGGCCCTCTGCTACCAATTTGGTGTAATCCTTCTTCAGCTCCTTAAAATTTTAATCAAAACACCATCAAGGAACTTCTTTATTGAAAAACTTCACAAATCTACATCCCATTCCATCTTAAGCTTTGTTACAAATCTACTTCCTCATTACTTCCTCATTACCTATGATAGGAGAAAGCTTCTCCTATTTATACAAAATATGATGAGTCATCTCATTAATGGGAGTCCATGAATCTCTCCCTCCATCTCTAGAGTTACAATCAAAATAGGAAATGATAAGACACATGTCTTTCTAGAGTTTCAACACAACTAAGAAATGAGACACATATCCTCTTAGAGTTTCAATACAACAATGAAGTGAGACACATATTCTCTTGATCCCATAATCTTCTCCAACCAAATTCGAATTTGGCCTTAGAGTGCCACATAAGGGTCTTCTATAAGTCTCCTTTTAACCTACACATGTCACAAAACTCATAACACATATATAGATATATGAAACTATGTTAATTTTCTAGTTTCTAATAATAAATTCACTTAAAATACATAAAATTAATAACTTTGGAAAACAAGGATCCTAACCCATATATTTATGAAAATGGTTACTTGATGTAGGGTTTTAGGTCAAATGGCTATGAAATAAGAGCTAAATGGTTATGACATTATGGAAATATGTATGAATATGGAAAACACTTTTGAGACTCAACATACCCCCCAACTGAAGTTGTTGCATGTCCTCATGCAACTATTGCAATGATTCATTTGTCCATGAGTTGATCTTTCATGAGTTTTGACTCATATAGATTCATTCCAAACTTTGCTTCTTGATATTTTCCTTTTTGGCAAAGTATAATACATTTGATTGCAACATATTTTTTTATTTTTTTTTAATGGTTGGTTCTTGTGTAACAACCATTTTTTTTTTTTTTTTTTTTTTTTTGAGCAATGGTTCTTGTGTAACAATGCTTTATCTTCTTTGTTGCATCAAAGTTCATGAAAACATTTAGAATCAATTACTTCATCAATGAATTGATCATTTGCAAGGCATATAATCTTTTGGATCATGTTGCAACAATAGTTGGTTGGGAAGTATATGTGGGTGGAAATGAAATGAAAATGTGTGATAGTGTATGACATATGGATATGAAATGATGTCCCTTCCCCCCCCAACTAAAGATATGACAATGTGAAAAAGGGAGTGAGGAATTTTTCCAAAGTTACAATTTTAGCATTCTAATGAATTACATGACTAAAAATTAGAAAACAACATACCTTCACTTACCTTAAATGTGGATGAGTTGTGCATGTGGTGGCTGCAAAATTCTGATCATATTCTTCTTCAAGTGGCTGAACAAGAGGAGTCATGGATAAAGAGATAAGATGACTTTTATTGATTCTACTAAAACTTGTTGAATCTGCTCCAAAATGCTGAGAATAATAGTCTTCATGTCTTCAAAACTCATTGGCATAATTCCTACTATGTGAAAAGATGTTCTGATGTCGAACATAGTAGGAAATTGTTGACTTAGTGGCCATTAATGGATGCCACTAGTCAACACGAGAACTCTCACCATTGATGACAATGAGAGTCAAGATGCTCAAACACATCTTGCTAGGTACGAATGATTTTGCCGATGTCGAGTCACCTAGAAGATCTGACGAACAAGGGACATTAATGTATTCCCATTATTTGTCAGCATGAGAACTTGCCATTAAGGCATGCAAGCCTCAAGGTGTTTTTACAAAGAACTTAGACTCAAAGGACTATGGACTCAATAATTTGCATTGAAGCAGGGCTTATTTGCGGAATGAAAATGACAAGAAATGGAAGATAAAAATGGAAGATGGCAATGGGGAGTAGAAATGGCAATGGGCAATAAGCATATGAATGAGCCTCTTGCTTTTATTTGTGGTTATGAATGGACAAAAAGAAATGGAAAGTGGATGTGAATGTAAATGGAAAATATGAAGTGAAATGAGGTGAATGGTTTATTATGAGGTATGGATGTGATGGAGAAAATAGTATCTGAAAGTTTTTCAAATGTTTGGATCTGATTTTGTATCAGCATATTTCCTCCTCTTTGTTGCTGATCATCCTCTTATGAAACAAATTGGTCTCTTAGAGAGACACCATTCTCTTTTAGTCATTTGTCCTTCCTCCTGAAACCTGCAAAAAAACTAATACTTCTTCTGCAATGGAATGTAAGATTATCAAAGGAGAGAGGTGATCAATCTCTCTAGTTATGATATTTACACACAAAACTAAGAATTTGTATTAATGAAACAAGTTATCAAAGGAAAAATCAAAAGAATTTATACATGTTTTGGAATTAGTGCCTCAAGTTGAATGTTGCTTCTTTTCAGCAATTTATTTCATTATTTACCATTTCAAACTCTAATGATGGATTTCTCATTGTGTAGATCTTGTTGAGACCTTTCCAACGATACTTAAATCATCAAAATCTGATTTTGTATGAGAAAGTTAGGCTGATTTGAACAATGAGGTTTTTTAGTTGCGGAATTGGAGAACAGCTGCGGAATTGGACTTTAGCTGCGGAATTGGACTTTAGCTGCAGAATGTCGACGGTTTCTGTAGCTAAAAATCTTGAATAAAAAGTTAGCCATTCATCTTTCATCATCAGTCCAAAATTAATCAATACTTTCAGAAAAATGAGCAAATAACTTATTCATTTCATTCATTCAAAATTATTGATTTTTTTTTTTTTTTTTTTTTTAATCAAAACAAAATTGAAAAAGATTAATGCAATTTTTTTTTTTTGTTAAATAACAAAATTGAAACATACAAATTTTATTTTATTTTATTTTATTTTATTTTTTTATTTTATTTTTTTAAATCAAAACAAAATTGAAAAAGATTAATGCAATTTTTTTTTTTTTTGTTAAATAACAAAATTGAAACATACAATTTTTTTTTTTTTTTTAAATAATATTATATATGTTATATTTAAATATATATATATATATATATATATATAATTTTATTAAAAAACAATTTATTAAATAAGAAAATTAAAAATAAAAACTAAAAACATGAATGCCATTATTAAAAGAACATAACGCTTCTGTAAATGCCATCTCCATAATGTCTCCAAGTTTTTTTTTTCTACAAATGAGCACAATAAGCAAACAATAAACATAGGCCATGTCCACAATCACCAAACATAACAGCAAACAAAAACGAAGGGTGCCAGCATCAACAATTTCTTGGAAAGCGCCAGTTGGAAAATTTTAGTGGAGGTTTGTTGTTGATTGACTTCAATAGAATTTGTGTTCAACTAATATTCTTCTTCCTGGAGATCAGGAAACCGAATTATGGTTGAAATCAATGCAGAGTGCCATTCAAACTCTCCACTGTGCAAACAGAAGACCGTTTTTCCTCACGCGGCAGGAAAAAATGGGCTTCAAAGAACCGAGAAATTCTCCTAGACCGCCATGAATTTCGTAAAACGATTTCTGGGTTATCTAATTGACCACATTGGAAAACAAACCTATGTCTCGGTTTTTCAAAATTCATCCTCAATCGATCAAAAAATTCGTTTCAAATTGACGTGTCAAATAAAATTGTGTTTCTGGAGATGCTCTAGCAAAATCGTTTTCTGGTTAGTTCCGTAAGATTTCTGAGAATTTGGCAGGGAGTTTTACATCAACAAGAAGCCCATCATCCTTGGTTTGTTCAGTCTTTTTTTTCTCCGAGGAGACTCCAAGTGCTTCAGGAGTACGGTTTTCAGGTATAGCGGCTGAACTCCTTCAATAGCTAGCCAATGAGCGACAACTGCAGTGTCCAAAGGATCTCTTGGTAATGGTGTTTCAGTTATATCTTTGAATTCCAAATCCTTATCTTCGATGTAGAACAAATCTGTATGCCCCACTTCTCTCTTAAATCTCAACGGATCTCCTGAAGCAAAGCCATAAACGGGCTCCACATTTCGAAGTCTAAGTGCACTATTCACATCCTCAGTAGTCAATGTAGTTTGTTTTGAGTGTCGCATGCATTTGATTGCCTCCTGCATGATTTCACGCAATCTATATTCAACATTTGGAGCAAGAGCCTGGGTAATATCTATACAAATAACATTTGAAATGCATGGCTTGAAGGATTGCGTCGCCGGTCATGGCTTAATGAATTGTTGCTTTAATGCCGTGTTTGCTGCATTTGCTATGACTCACTTACTAATTCAACCGATGTGGTTTAAGTTTTAATTGCAGGTTTGTAGACAGGCTTATGGCTCAGAGGTCTTATTATAGTTCAAAGTTTTTCAAAGGCCATGGCCATTGCGTTGTTTTTTTTTTTTTAAATTTGTTTTGTTAATAAAATTGCATATGTTATATTTTTTTTTTAAATAATAATAATAATAATAATATACATATATATTTTATTAAACAAAATAAATTATTGAATATTTGTTTTTGTTAATAAAATGACATATGTTGTATTTTGAAGAATTAAAAATATACATATGTATTTTACTAAACAAAACAATTTATTGAATTTTTTTTTTTTCTTTTTTTTATATTTTTTTTTCATTTTTTTTGTTATAATTGATTTGTTTAATAAAATTATGTATGTTATATTTTCAAAAATTTAAAAATACACATATATATTCATTAAACAAAACAATTTATTGAAATCAAAGTTTTTCATGAGAACAATTTTTTTTATTTTTATTGAATCAATTGAAATGATGAAGTTTATTTTCTCTCTTCTTATTTTTTTTTTTTTTGTAACATAACAATTCTTTTTCTGATCCTCCAAATCACACAAAGTGCAGGAGGAGAGCGTACTCAATAATTATTAATTTTTTTACATAACAATCCTTTTTCTGATCCTCCAGATCACACAAAGTGCAGGAGGAGAGCATACTCAAGAATTATTAAATTTTTTAGATGTAAGAAATAAGGCTACCTAGTTACACTTCCTCGGCAACGGCGCCAAAATGTTTGGTCAATTTAGTGTGTCCTAAATTACTACATTAATTTGTCAATCCGGGATTCGTAAGCTGACGAAGTGTGGCGCACTATATGTGTAAGATAACCTATCTCTTACTTTTTGTCGTTTTTGGGTTTTTTATTTATCTTGGGGGTTTTTATCTTGGTTGGTTTTCTAATGTGAGATGGAAATTCTAAAAGACAAGTATGGATATAAATGTTTAAGGCAATGATGTCCTTTGTAATGATTTCTCAAACTTCAAACTTCAAAAAGGGTTTTAAAACATGCAATGACAAAATTAATTCCTAAAATAAAATGAAAATGTGCCACTATACTAGTCAAACAAATAGTGAACTATTGATCATGAAACCCATTACCCTTGTTGCTGTCTAAATAAAAAAGAAACTGTGCTCAAAGAAATCCAATAATTGCAAGCAAAGTAAAGCTAAAATCAAATTACATTAACTCATATTCTGACCCCTCACCATTAGTCTCGCTATGGCTTTCGAAGGTAATCATAAACAACTTGAGCAATCTGATATCTAATTTGCAGAAAAATAAACTAATATCAAATTACACACTCATACTTCAATCCCTCACCATTAGTCTCGCTATGTCTTTCGGAGGTAACTGATAATGACATGAGCAATTTAATATCTAACTTGTAGAAAAATAAACTAATATCAAACTACACACTCATACTTTAATCCCTCACCATTAGTCTTGCTATGGCTTTCGGAAGTAACTGATAATGACATGAGCAATTTAATATCTAACTTGTAGAAAAATAAAATAATATCAAACTACACACTCATACTTCAATCCCTCACCATTAGTCTCGCTATGGCTTTTGGAGGTAACTGATAATGACATGAGCAATTTAATATCTAACTTGCAGAAAAATAAACTAATATCAAACTACACACTCATACTTCAATCCCTCACCATTAGTCTCGCTACGGCTTTCGGAGGTAACTGATAATGACATGAGTAATTCAATATCTAATCTAACTAATAAAGCAAATGTACAAAACTAAAATAAATAAAACAGTGCTGGAATTAAAAGCTAAGAAAAATAAATCAGCAGAAGGACAAGACTGATTCCATGTCATTAGTCATTGTAAAACTATGTGCAAATGCCCGGGCCGCCATGAAAAATTATGCTAAAAGCTATGATTTCAGAAAGCAATCTAAGTAAGGAAATATGACAAAACAAAATTGAAAGCAACTTATCTAAAAAACATGCAAAACCTCCTTGAATAGCAGGGGCCCTCTGCTACCAATTTGGTGTAATCCTTCTTCGGCTCCTTAAAATTGTAATCAAAACACCATCAAGGAACTTCTTTATTGAAAAACTTCACAAATATACATCCCATTCCATCTTAAACTTTGTTACAAAAGACTTCTCTATTCCTACTTTTTCATTACTTCCTCATTACCTATGATAGGAGAAAGCTTCTCCTATTTATACAAAATATGAGGAGTCATCTCATTAATGAGAGTCCATGAATCTCTCCTTCCATCTCTAGAGTTACAATCAAAATAGGAAATGATAAGACACATGTCTTTCTAGAGTTTCAACACAACTAAGAAATGAGACACATATCCTCTTAGAGTTTCAATACAATAAGGAAGTGAGACACATATCCTCTTGATCCCATAATCTTCTCCAACCAAATTCGAATTTGGCCTTAGAGTGCCACATAAGGGTCTTCTATAAGTCTCCTTTTGACCTACACATGTCACAAAACTCATAACACATATATAGATATATGAAACTATGTTTATTTTCTAGTTTCTAATCATAAATTCACTTAAAATACATAAAATAAATAACTTTGGAAAACAAGGATCCTAATCCATATATTTATGAAAATGGTTACTTGATGTAGGGTTTTAGGTCAAATGGCTATGAAATAAGAGCTAAATGGTTATGACATAATGGAAATATGTATGAATATATAAAACACTTTTAAGACTCAACAGAGAGGCCAGGCGAAACATCAGGGGAGGTTTCATCGGGGAATTCCGACCAAGGACCCGTGATCTCGACATCATAAGGGGGAATGCGAATGGGAGCATCTATGTCTTCTGGTGTTACCGAAGCAAGATGCGAGAGTAAGGGAGTGGTTGACTCATTGTGCTCGGTCTTGAATTGGTGTAAGGCTTCTAAAGAGGAACGATACTCTTCGAGGCGAGGGCAAAAGTGAGTGTAGTGGCCATGGAAATTACACAAAGCACAAGGGTGATTGGTGCGCAATATTTTGAGTTTTGGGATTTAATCGGATATAGTGACATATACCTCTAGGATATTAGAGTCCAGAAACGTCTCATTGACTATGGAATTGAGGTGAGGCAACTTCGGACAAGTATGGGTGGCATGGCCGACAACATCACACAAAGCACACTAGATGGTATGTTGTGGAGGCCGAGAAGGGGCAGGGTTTGTCGGGGTGGCCTTGTTCTTTGATGCCCTCTTGCAAGCTTTTCCCTTCTTACCCGAAGCGGTCGCAATGGGAGGTGGTTCCTGTTGCAGCAGGAGACGTCATAGGGACTGGTTGAATCGGGGTCAAAGCGAGATAAGGTTTAGGCTGATCAGGTGGGGTGGCGGCTGGAGGATAGAGCTACCAGATGGGATTCCCAAGAGTCATGTTAGGAAGAGAGAGGGTGGCCATAACAGGTATAGTGTACACTCCTGGTGGGGGAGCTAGGAACGGTATCTGACCATAGGGGTAATTACCAAGCGGGATGGCTCCAAGATGGTTGAGGCCTGGAGGAACCATTCTAGGAGTATAAAGGTGCTCATGAGTACCAGCTGAAGGTAAAGGGCTAGGAGAAGAAGGTTTAGAATGCTGATCAGAGGAAATCATGAAAATCTGGTAATCGAGGGAACCAGATGGAAGAGATTGAGTGGCCACCTATCCTTCAGGTGGTTGGGTAGCCACAAATCCCTGCTGAGGGAAAGGATCGGTAAGCACAGTCGGTTGACTAGGTGCAGGACTAAGAGGAATGGAAGGAATGGCTTGTTGTCCTCTCAATGTTGCTTGAGACTCCCATAGCTATCGCATCTGCGGTAGAAGGGGACAATCATGCGTATAATTACCATAAACACCACAACACAAACAGGGCTTGTTTGTACGAAGAGGCCTGTCTTGCTTGGGTTGAGTGCCTTGTTGCTGGTTTGTAGTGTTAGGAGAATTACCTTGACTAGGTCCATGATTAGCAGAGGCAGCTTGATTTTGATTGCCTTTCCTCTTCCTTTTTGAGGGAGGAGGATTAGTCGTGCCCTGCTATGTGTACACCTGCCCTGGAGGGGGTGGTGGTTGCTGTTGCGAGGGTTGAGAAGGCAAGGGAGGAGGAGGTGCTAATGTTGGAGGAGCTAGAGCACCAGGCTGTGAATACAGATAAAAAGGAGGTTGGGTAGCAGTGTGGTAAACAGGAGGTTGGGCAAAAGGATGAGGCATGCCTTATCCTGGATATGTGCTACTGGGAGGGGAAAAGTGTCCGAGGTGGGGGCCCCACCCTGAGAGAAAACATAGCCCATGGGAGGTTTAGCATACAGATTAAAGAGAGCTCCAGCGATACCGTCGGCGGCCTCTGATGCCCCCGGTGCATTAGCACCACCAGGTCTGGGAAGATCAAGTAGAACGGTATAAACATAACCTGACTGAGCGTAGATCAGGTCATATTTTAATGCAATTTGGAGAGTAGCTTCTTCGGTTTGAGGAAAGTGCGATGCGATGTCTTTCCCGATAGGAGGCAAGATAGTCCTAAGGAAGCAGTCCATGTAGACATGGTCTTCGAAGGGAGGGGCTCGACATAGGTTCCTTCTTCTCCACCATTCCAGAACATGTTCGGATAAGTGAGTCGTGGATGATTGATGGAAAGAGGTCAAGAGCTCAGTACTAGTGTCGTAATGAAGGGGAAGCTGGAAATAAGACAAAAAATCCTGGGCTAGAGTCACAAAGGTGGTATGAGAGGAAGGGGCCTGATCAACATACCGCTTAGAAGCTTCACCTGTAAGCATTCGTTGGAACAACCGAAGACGAACAGAGTCATCGGTAATGGAATTAGACAAACACCACATGTGGAAAGATCAAATATGATTTGAAGGATCTTCTCCAGCAAGACCTTCAAACTTTGGGATGTCTAAAGGGAGCTTTGTTGGCATAGTAGGCCAACTAGCATCATGGTGTATAGGGTTGTCTATCAACTGGTCAAAATCGGGGAGGCCGAGGCCTGCCATAAAAGGGAGCAAGGGTGCAACTGGTATAATGTCTGTTGTGGTCCCACTAGTGGTATTCCCAACGTGAGGGCTGGGGTTACCACCAGCAGCAGGTCGTGTACCAGACATGGTGAAGGTGTCAGGAGGAGAACTGAAGGCAGAAGAAGAACCTAAAGGACCAGAATAAGAGTTGGTGTGTGGACTCGGGGGAGGACTAACTCGAACCCTACGCAGAGGAGTAAGTCTTCCTACCAGAAACTGAGGATGCAGACCAAGAAGTCTCCGGGATAAATGCCTTGGAGGCGCAATGGTGATGACACAAACATGGCTCAAGGGAAAAAGAGACCAACAAGGGCAGGAAGTTGTAGAATCAAGTGATTTCAATGTCGAAACAAGGGCAAAGAGGTGTCGGATCAAATGATTTCAATGTTTTAGAGTCTTTGCTTGGCGGTGTTAACCAAGCCCTTTTTCACTTAGGGTGTGTGTGTAAAAGTGTGTAAATTTTAATTTTTAAACCGAGACGTTTGTAGAGAAAAATAAAAAGTGTGTTTTATAGATATAAATAAACCTGCAAATGTCAGTATATAAGCCTGCAAAACAGAAAATAAACAGCTAATAATGCACCAATCTAAACAAAAGGAGGCGGGTCTCTCAACAACTAGTCTATAGGTGAGTAAAAAACTAATTTAAACACACTAAAAAAATACTAATAGATCTAGGGTCAAGATGGATAGAGATCTAAAAGATAAAATCTGCTCAAAGTGGTGCAGAAAACAACAACTAATCAGAGGGAAATTGCTGTAAAAAGAGGTGGCAACAGGCTATCTCCAGGAGGGAAGCGGAGTGCACCCTAAAGGAAAACCCAAAAAATGATAGATGAGGTGATTTGGATGGATAAGAAGCCGATCTGAAGTAGATCTGAAGATGAGGTATCAGATCTGAAAAAAATGGCTGAGGAATCTGAAATTTCAGATAACCTGCAATAGCAAACACTCTTCCACAAAAAGTGGAGGGTACTGAAGCCCTAGGGGGCTAGGTTCCCACTTAGTTGAGCGAAAAAGAACAAGTACAGGTCCAAAACGGGTGGAGATGGAGGTCAGACGACCCTGAACAAAGGCTCAGCAAAACCCAGAAAACTTTCAGAAAAATTCCTGCAGAAAGTCCAGGTCACATTTTTTGACCTGTTTTCAGTAGAGGTCGCACTTTTTGGGTTTTAAAGTGTGCCCTGGAGGTCCAGGTCATAGGTTTTGGGCAAAAAAGTGTGACCTGCACTTCGGGCACTCTCAGCGACAGGTTTCAGAAAAATTTGTCGTCTCAGCTGCGGCTGATGTCTGTCACCTATGCAATGGGTCTGAAAACATGTGGAAGTTAGAATTTTTATCGTTTTAGGGTTTTATGGGTTAAAAAAAACATCAAGAATAAGTAAAACAAGGGGCCGAAGAGAAATCCTTGGGTTTGAAACAACTGGATATGCAAGGATCAGAAAAACGACATCGGTCGTAATTATAAACCCGTGTGGAGTCGGCAGTTGTTAATATGAATCTTGATTCGAGGTGTACGAAAAAAGACCACTTTAACTGTGCATAACAAACAACCCTAACATCAAAAATGACTGCTAATATCTTCAGATCTACAGTTAGATGATCAAGACAAATGCTGCAAAAATCTAGATCTATGCATTAGAATACATTAAACAGTAGAAAAATAAGATTTACTCCATATATCCAATAGACAAGACAAGAATATATCCAATGAAATTTTTATTAATGGCACCTGGGAGGAAAACACAAGAGGGTTTTCCCTGTTCTCCTCAATGGGATTGGTTCTTGTAAGTCCTCAGCGCTTTAGATTTAGAATTCCTCTCTCTTGATGGTGTAGAAAACCCAAACAAAAATGGAAAAATATGGCTATGATAATGGATCAATAGCCAGACCAAGAGTTGAGATCCAGAGTGATCTTTAGGCAACAAAAGGTGACAAATGAATGGGAAAACCCTTCTATTTATAACAAAATATTGAGTTAGTCTAGATATTGGTGCATAGTTAAAATATTATTAACCAAATCAAGATCCAACTTTTATGGAATATTTTATTATATTTTTTGGAGGGAAAAGGAATTTGACTTGAGTCAAATCCATTTATTTGTAAATAATAAATAAATAAATGATTCATTTATCATTTTAAGGGTATGTTTATGTAATAACCAAATAAATAATTATTTATTTAATTATTTAAGGGAGATTTAGTCATATTTAACAAATAATATTATTTAAGTAATGTTTAAAGAATTATTCGTAGAAAATAATAAGATAAATAATTATTTATCTAATTAATTTCCTTGTTTTGGGTTAAATATAACCATGAATATTAATTAAACTATTGTTTAACTAATTTTTCCTTGAGGAAAATCAAACAAATATGGATTTATTTAATGTTTCCCCATGGGGTTTCCTATTTAGACCATAAAAAACATAATAAAGGTGGTTTACTAAGTTATTTTTCATAGTGAATGCGATTTTACTTGGGGTAAAATTGGTCTTACTTGGTGCACTTGGGTCCATCTAATAACAATGGATTAGATGACCAAAAAATAGTGTAACAATATTTATCATACCTTTTTCCATGTGCTTGATTTTGTCCATCTTGCTGGCTGCTGCCTTGGCCTTGGTTCTGATTTTGATTGCTGGCCCTTCCACTTCTATTTGCAGGGTTGTTTCTTCCTCCTCTATTTTGGCTTCTGCCTCTTCCTTTTCCTCCATAGTTTCCTCTGCCTTGACCTCTTCCTCTTCCAAAGGACATTTGGGTCTTGAAGGCATGCTCCAAATATGAGTTTGTTGTTCTTCCCAATCTTTGTTCATGATTCATCAATGATGCATGAAGCTCATCGACTGTAAACTTTGAGAGATCCTTTGTCTCTTCAATGGTTGTGACTATAACGTCAAAACTTGAAGGTAAGCTCCTCAATACTTTCTCCACAATCCTTCTTTCTTCATGTGTCTCTCCATGAGACCTTATTTGGGTAACAACCCAATCACATGTGTGAAGAATGAGTCTATGTTATCAGACTCTTTCATGCTGAGAGTTTCAAAGTCTCTCCTCAGCAATTGTAGTTTTTTTGTCTTCACCTTCTCCATACCTTGATAGGCAGTCTGCAGGGTATCCCATGCATCCTTGGACCTCTTAGCTGCTGCTATCCTTGGAAACACACTTTCATGTACTACTTGATAGAGATAGAAGAGGGCTTTTGAGTCCTTATTCCTATTTATCTTCAACAAATCCTTCTCTGCCTGTGTTAAGGTATTAAAAGAATTTTCATTTGCTGGTTCTTCAAAACCATCTTCAACAAGCTCCCATAAGTCTTGAGAGGCAAACAGGGCTCTCATGGTGATTGCCCAATAGTCATAGTTCTTCCCATTGAACTATGGGAGTTGAGTATTTCCAATACTCATTCTTGTGCTAGCTCCTGCCATGGCTAGCACACTGAACTATGCTTTAAAGTTGACTGTGTTTTTAAACAAACTGTCTCTCTGCTTAAGAGACAAACTTTGTCTTCAAAAAGAATTTTCCGAACTACACTTTTTAAACACAAAACAAAAACTTTGTTTTGTAAATACATGGTCTTTGCTGAGCCTTCACACTGCTGGTCAAAAGCTGCAACAAAACTCCTTCCTTCAAATTCTTTGACAATCCTTTAAAGAGCCTAGACTAGCTCCGATACCAAGTTGGAATTTCTGAGTAGTCCATAACACACATGGAGAATAAAAAAAATTCTCCTCTTAACACAGAGAACACACTAAAAAAAATTATCTTTGCTGGACAGAGATTCACGAACTAGTTTTATTTCATTAAAATAAAAATTCTATTACAAAATGGTTCTTCCTCTATCAGAGGGATTTACAAAGATGTGGAACTGCTGTGACACACAGTGTCCTTCAAAAACTTCCTCTCTATCTCTCACAAAAAAAATGCACGCACAGTGCTTACAAAATGCTCTGTTCTTTCTTCACTGTGCTTCTGCCTTTGGGCACACAGTTAAACAACACACACAGTCCCGCTTTTCTTTTCGCATACTGTATCTTACAAATAAGCCTACGGTCCTTTTCTTTTATATGGCGCAACATTTAAAAAAAAAAAACTCTTGGAATATATATTATAAACTTTGAAAAAGTTTATAATATATATATTAGTCGAATATATATATATATATATATATATATATATATATATATATATATATATAGATTCCAAAGTCGAAAAGACTTTTATTCTCGCCGTTTAAAATATAACATAACAAAACATTATTATAAGGTTTGGAAACCTTATACCATCCACCATAACATGAAACTATATCCAAAGTTTATAAACCTTAGACCCATACTTCAAACAAAAATTAAACCGTATTGCAAGTCATTTTCGCAAACCAAAATGGCCTAACGTCAGCGAGGCCCAAATCCGAGCGATCGGCCTCTAATTGGTCGATGCTGGGACCCGCCAGAACTCAAAGAAAACATAAACCAGATTTGATAGAATTATCGCATACCATTTTAGCTCCGTGACGTCATCGCAATTTCTGCGCGATAAGCACTGATTAGTCCACACATCCTTTGCTATGCTGACAGTGGCACTGACTCTGTTCAAAGGTGAATGGACTCTAAACGAGTGCGATAGCATTTCTATTGGTTAGCGGTGGAGCCCGCTTCCACTGTGATGGCACATGACGTGGCCTAATTTAAAAACAAAAATTTCCGCGTAAAGAAAAATATTCCGTTGGTTGGTTGATGAGGGTTTAAGGTGCGATTAGACATTCTTTTGAAAAATCTGTTGCGTGGTCAGAACCACGAAAAATTAATTGAAGCGCCGAACAGTGGCTACGGCCATCAATACAAAAAAAATAACTTTGCAGGCTTCATTGAAATCACTGTTAAATCCATAGTGAAGTGCAATCAACCGTTAACAAGAATACTCTGCCATTCCTGTACTCTTTTCTTCTTTGTGCAGAGAAGAAGTTGAATTTAAAAATTCAACATTTCATCCCCAGATAATACTTAAAGGTGGTTGAGAAATTGAACGACAATATTCCATGATGTAATAATTTTTAATGGGGAAAAATATGACAGTGTTCCACGATGTAAGTGTTTTTAGTGGAAGCAGCCCATGCTTCATTGAATTTCTTGTGCAGGGAAGGACGAAGCTTAGAGGCATTTTTCACTCAATCAAAGAAAAATCCACAAATCGAGTACCCAAAGCCATTACTCAACGTTTATTTCTTTTTCAGTCGTCGACTTACCTGTTTGGTTGCACTTTGCCTCCCGCAACATATAGCCTTTACCTATTAACATTTCGCTAAAGTTATTTCCCCGTGGATGCGATATCGGTGGTACCCACCACTTACTTTCACTATATCAACCAACCACTGCAAACCTTTATATTGCGTTATTTCTTACTTCACCCCATATCACATTTTCCACCGTTTAACTCCCTGCACATCGCAGCCTGCAACTTTTAAGTTATAACACTTAATCACTTCGCCAAACTTAAGATTTTGCTGATGCGATTTGGTGGGACGTGCAACCTACCTTGCCGCATTACAATTCCACCTTATTTCCTTACCTTTTTTGTATTTTACACTTACCGATTTTAAGTCACCTATAGGCCGCACTTCGCGAAGTTTAAGTGTTACCTTTTCTAGCTGCCCGCAAGATAAGTTATTTGTGATGCGATGCGATCACAAAGGGGGCACGTGTCAAGCTCAAGAGGATAATGCATACTGCGCATTGTAAGCTCAGGAGTTTAAATGGATAAGCGCCCGCAAGTTAAATGGTTTACATTGCGAAGTGATATGTGCCACATCACAATCACACATCGCAAGTTTTAAGTTCTATCCCGTATCAGGCATATGTTAAATGTTAAGATCACCGGATGCGATGTGGTTTTGCAAGCGAGACCAATAATATTTCAAGTCCACTGTTATGTGTGTTTTTGTATGCATTTTCGTGTATAAAAAACCGAATAGAGCCAAAGGACGATATGGTTGATAAACGTCCATTCTTGCAGTGAATTGCTTTGAATGTTTAGGATTTGGCCATTTTTGTATAAACCAATGTAACTTCTCATATGTTTTAGAGAGAGAGATGAATCAAATTTCCTAGAAGAGTCGAATAAATTTCAAATGTATTCCTCTCATGTGTTTAACACTCTGCCTTTCTGTGTATGATTGTTATTTCCGAAATTTGTGCATTCTCTGTGTTCAAAGGGGAACACATTCCTCTGTGTTTTATTCATTCAAAATTCTCAACATGGTATCAGAGCAGGTCTAGGCTCTCAGTGAAAGAACGAGTCTTTACTGAAGAAGCTGAAAGATTGTTTTTGTGAAGATATTTCTCCAGCAGTGAGAAGGTGTGTTTACACAGTTAATATGGCAACAACAGGCACAAGCCTGACTAATCCCCAACTACCACAGTTCAATGGAATAATTATTATTATTAGGCTATTACAATGAAGGCCATGTTCTCCTCACAAGATATTTGGGAGCTAGTGGAACATGGGTTCCAAGAACCAATAGATGCAATAACATATAATGCTTTAACACAAGCACAAAGAGATTTTTTGAGAGAAAATAAGAAGAAGGACTCAAAATCCCTCTTCTATATTTTCGAAGCAGTACATGAGAGTATTTTCCCAAGGATTTTAGTAGTAACAAAGTCTAAGGAGGCATTGGATATCCTCTAGAAAACTTATCAAGGAATGGAAAAGGTGAAGATAACAAAAATTCAAATGCTGAGAAGAGATTTTGAAACTCCTTGTATGAAAGAGTCTAATAACATAGACTCATTCTTCACACATGTGATTGGGTTGGTTACCAAAATCGGGTCTCATGGAGAGACACTTGAAGAAGGAGAATAGTGGAGAAGGTCTTAAGAAGTCTACCACCAAGGTTTGATGCCATTGTAGTGGCCATAGAAGAGACAAAATATCTCTCAAAGTTTTCAGTGGATGAGCTTCATGCATCACTGATGTCTCATGATAATTGACTAAACAGAGCAACAAACTCCTCATTGGAGCATGCATTCAAGACACAAATGTCTTTTGGTCAAGGTAGAGATCGAGGAAGAGGAAGAAGCCCACACAGAGGTGGAAGAAGCAGCCTTGCAAGCACAAGTGGAAGGGGTAGCAATCAGAATCCAAGCCAAGGCTCAAGCTAACACAAGGACAGAGGTATGATAAATCTTGAGTCCGATGTAATTATTGAAAAAATTATGGCCATTATGCAAATGAATGTAGAAAGAAGGAGAATTACATGGGTAGTAAACCTAGTGTAAATTTTACAAAAGAAAATCAGAACCAAGGAAATGTGCTTTTAACTTGTAATGTAGCACAAGAAAAACAAGAAGATGTATGGTTCTTATATTCAGGGTGTAGTAACCATATGACTGGAAATATAGCAATGTTTTCCAATCTAGATGAAAGTGTAAAATATGAAGTGACAACGGAGATTGACAGCAAGGTCTCTATCATGAGAAAAGGAAGAGTAAACATACTGAAAAAGAAGGGACAAAAGAAGTTTGTGCCAGATGTATATTATGTACCTGGCATAAATTGTAACCTTCTAAGCATTGGACATCTCCTGCAAATGGGCTACAATGTGTTTTTTAAAAATTATGTGTGTACAATCATGGATATACCTCCAATTAGGAAGCCCATTGCAAAATTGCATATGACAAGTAATAGGATGTTTCCTCTCAAGATCAGGCAAGACTTGAAGGAAAGAGGTGTTGTAACAACTGTCACATAAGAAATATTTCAAGAAGAAGTGAAAGATGGGAACTGGTTATGGCATTTGAGATTGGACATCTCAATTTTGGAGGTTTGAATTTTTTGCATAGAAAAGGCATGTCAAATGGATTACCATTGATAGAGAAACCAGACAGCCTGTGTGAAGGCTTGATCTTGGGCGAACAAGATAGAAAATCATTTCCAGCAGGAAAGAGTATAAGGGCAAAGGCACCTTTGGAGATTTTCCACTCAGATTTATGTGGACCAATGCAATTCCATCATTAGCTCGCAATCATTATGTTTTGACATTTATAGATGATTACACAAGGAAGACATGGGTCTATTTCCTAAAATAGAAAAGTGAAGTGTTTGAAAAGTTCTACCACTTTAAATCTCTTGTTGAGAAGCAAAGTGGACTACATAAATGTGTTGAGAACTGAAAGAGGTGGAGAATATATCTCTAAAGAATTCCTACGTTTCTGCAGGGAGCATGGGATTCACAAGAAGTTTACCATAAGGTATACATATCAGCAAAACGGTGTAGCAGAAAGAAAGAATAGGACCATCATGGACATGGTAAGAAGTATGTTGAAGGCAAAGCATTTTCCAAATGAATATTGGAAGAAGCTGTCAATTGTGTAGCTTATATCTTAAATAGATGTCCAACTTAAGTTGTTATGAACAGATTTCCAGAAGAAGCATGGAGTGGAACAAAGCAATTTGTCACTCTCATGAGAGTGTTTGGATGTGTGCCATATTCACATGTCTCGGATTAGTTAAGGAAGAAGTTGGAAAACAAGGGGGAGAAGTGTATATTTATTAGATACAGTTATGAATCCAAGGCTTACAAGCTCTATAATCCATCAACCAAGAAAGTAATAATCAACAGATATGTTCATTTCATAGACGAAGAAGCTTGGGATCAAAGTTTAGAGAAGACTGTAAACATGAAGACATGTATTTCACATGAGGACAAAGAGGAATTGATTGTAGAAAGTAATTCTTCAACGGTGGCTCCTTCTCCACCTACACAAGCTCAACAGAGCAGATCACAAGAAAGAAATAGAACAACATTGCAAAACCAAGGAAGTGCTTCTCCAAGCACACTACAGGGATCAGAGACTCCCTCGAGTTCAAGTGAAACTCGAAGCACATCTCTAGAAAATACAAGAAAACCCAAATTCTGAAATTTAAGTGAAATTTATGAGCAAGAAGAAGTTGATAGTAAAGCTAGTATAAATTCTTTATTTGCTTTATTTGTCATATTGATGACCCAATCCATTTTGAAGATACAGTCAAAGAAGAGAAGTGGATTGAAGCAATGAATGAAGAGTGTTGGGAAAAAATACCAAGAGGGGGGGGGGTGAATCAGTATTTAGGACTTACTCAACCTTTTAATTTTTCATTCTCTAAAAACCCATACGCTACTTTGCTGAAGCCAACTAGCGTATACACGCGGATATCCTTCTTAAAACTTACGTATATACAGAGATCTTATTATACCATTAATTCTTTACTTAGATCTATGCAACATTCATTCTTATGATGATTAGATATGTGCAGTAATAACAGAATAAACCATCACACATAAGCATCACACAAGAACACCAGGATTTAAGGTGGAAACCCAAGTTAGGAGAAAACCACCGTTGTCATCGTCTCAGTCTTCAATATTTATTATATAAAGAAAACATGTTACAACCATGTACTGGCGCAGACTCATACCAGCACGCAGGCACCCACCTGCAGAAGGCTACAACCTTCTCTCGTTTACCAGCCTCTCCTGGAAGGGAGCTACAACCCCCTGCTCTCATTTACCAGCCTCTCCTCGAAGGGAGCTACGACCCCCTGCTCTCGTTTACCAGCCTCTCCTGGAAGGGAGCTACAACCCCCTGCTCTCGTTTACCAGCCTCTCCTGGAAGGGAGCTACAACCCCCTGACTGAAGGCTACAACCCTCAGCACCACCATGGACCATGTTTCATCAATTTTCATACTGGATCCAATAGCTTCCACACAACATACCTTTTAGGCCACCAAATTTACTTATTTTCTTCAGAGGTGTATCTTTAATCCAGCAATCTGTTACCCATTCCAAACAGATATACTTCAGAGTGAAGTATTCATCCACAACCCTTATACGTTCTTCATGATTGAACCAGGAATTAATCATCATCTGATCTAAATATCTTGATCAATCATCATATTCACAGGTGCGCCATAGATTCAGATATATCAGATTTTATTCATACAGATATCTCTAAAAGAGATTCGTTTATTATCGACCCTTGCACACACACACCCTTCTTCATGATTCTCATCACCTTATATAGTTTTTGCTTTTAATAAAACCTTGGGTCAAAACCATGAACCGCTAATGGTATTCTTGAATGGGGTCCAACAATCCACTATAATCATGACCTCCCCAAAACATACAAAATTTCTTTTACAACACGAAACGACCCAAAAAGGAACTTTATTTTCGCCATATAAGTTTATGATTAATAAATCATTTACAACGGATTGGCGTGGTCATAATCTTTAAAACTTAGCTCTGGCCCTCCACCTATATGGTTAACAAGCTTATCAAATTCCTGCACCGTATGCTGGATAATCCTTCGTGCATCTTCATCAAGTGAACACCGTCCGATGACCCCTTCCCAGATCAACGGTGCTCATCAATTTCGCTGGACATCCGTGGTCGAACAATAATGCACGATGGCGCGTCGTGACAGGCAGTTTTGTAGAGTCGTACAGGGATGCGTGTTACCCGATCAATGGAATCGCTACCCAACCGTAAATTACCGCTAATCCCCAAAAGGCAGTGCGAAATGGGCAAACCGGCTTCATAAAACCCGCACGTGATTCCTTTCCTTCGCTTAGTGCCGCTGACTCAGCAATAAAATATATTCATATAACCTTTCGGTTATTTTAAAACTTTACACTGCCTCCGTAACATTACTTTTAATCAAATTTCAATGAACTTTTAACCCGGACATCAATCTTCAAACAAACGGGATTTCATTCTTTGACCCCGGGCCCACATCATAGTCGGAACACTTGAATGTGCGATATTGCGATTGTGCGATGGCGCGATGATCGCACGTCGCAAACAATGGAACTTGCGATGGTGGAAATAACAAATGTGCGATATTGCGATAATCGCATATCATAACAATAAACAAACTCTGGCTTGGGCGGAGGGTGATTTTGCGACGTTGCGATGGTGCGATGGCGCGACGATCGCACATCGCAAATATCCACATCAACAAGACATTTAAAGTTCAAAACTTGCGATCTTGCGATTTGTGCTAAGGTGGTGGGGACCACTTGATCTTTACTTTTCAGAAACTTAAAGGACCTCCGCTATTTTAATCAATTTCCTTCATACTTGGTTGTTAAGGGCTTAAACGCCCGAAATGACTGTTTTTAAATAAACTCTGCTCCTCCGTAGTCTGGAACTACAAATGTCTTCATTCCACTGTAAAACGGCGTTGCCCATCCTTTTTGAATGCGTGTTGCTGTTCACCAAAAACTCTGCTGCGCCTTTGTATTCTTTTCTCCCATTCTGTCTCTGCTCCTTCTGTTCTTCTTCTGTTCTTCTCTGCTGACCTTTGCCATAAACTTCATTAAGTAGGTTGCCATCAAGGACAACATATGCCAACAATCTCCCCCTTTGGACTTGATGGCAACTATGATGGTGTTTGATCACCACAACAGATAGATACATCAAATACTATGATACTCTCCCCCTATTCAAACACCATGATACTCTCCCCCTTTGACATCAAGGGAAAAGGGCAGATCAAAACCAAAACAGGATTTTTCTTCTCATGTAGACAGAAGAGCTCTGTGGATCTGATGTGCGCTGAAGTTGCCATGCTCCGCTTGAGTTCATGTTGAATTCAGAGATGTCGGACAACACCTCACAACCAATTTAGGCTTCTGTAATTAAGTAGACCTGATCCTCTGCATGGCAGAAACTACTCCCAGTTTCTGTCTGAGATATTCGAATGCTTCCCTGGGTAGAGGTTTAGTAGATATATCAGCAACTTGTTCTTTGGAGGAAACATATTCTAATTTCACCTTTTTCTCAAGCACTTGTTCTCGTAAGAAGTGATATTTGATGAGAATGTGCTTGGTCTTGGAATGCATAACAGGATTCTTTGAGATATTGATGGCACTTGTATTATCACACATAATGGAGATAGGAGGTGAATATTTGATTTGAAAATCTTGTAGGGTTTGCATCGTCCAAATAAGTTGAGTGCAACATGATGCTGCAGCCACATATTCCGCTTCTGTTGTAGATAAGGCAATGGAGCTTTGCTTCTTGCTGAACCAAGATACTAACCAGGGCCCCATAAAGAATGCACCACCACTAGTGATTTTTCTATCATCAACACTTCCAGCCCAATCTGCATCAGTGTATGCATGAAGAGTAAGATCAACATTCTTTGGATACCATAGTCCAAAGTCTTGAGTTCCCTGTAGATATTTGAATATTCTTTTCACAGCTTGAAGATGAGACTCTTTTGGATTGGCTTGAAATCGTCCAACAATCCCAACTGCATGCATGATGTCTGGTCTTGTCCCAGTGAGATAAAGTAGACTTCCTATCATAGATCTGTATTCTGGTTGATTTACGGTGGGGGAATCATCATTATAACTGAGATTGCATCCGGTTATCATTGGTGTACTTACATGTTTGCAATCTTCCATGCCGTACTTCTTCAGGATTTGCTTGAGATATTTTTCTTGTGATAAGAATATACCATATGTTGCTTGTTGCACTTGCAGGCCAAGAAAAAATGTCAGTTCTCCAAGTAAAGAAATTTCAAATTCTTGCTGCATATCAGAAGCAAATTTCTGACTCATAGACTCTTTATTACTTCCAAAAATGATATCATCGACATATACAACCACAATCAATAGTTTGTCATTTTCAGTTTTTGTGTACAAGTTGCTATCAGCAGACCCCTTTGAAAATCCTTGTTGATGAAGATATTTGTCAAGACGATAGTACCATGCCCTTGGAGCTTGTTTGAGACCATATAGAGCCCTTTTAAGTCTACAAAAAAGTTTTTCATCATTTCCCAAAATGAATCCTTCTGGTTGTTCTATATAAAATTCTTCTTCTAGATCACCATTGAGAAAAGCAGATTTAACATCCATTTGATAAACTTTGATTTGTTGGAAGCTTGAAAATGCAAGAAACATTCTTATGGCTTCAAGTCTGGCTACAGGAGCAAAGGTTTCTTCAAAGTCTATACCTTCTTATTGAGCATACCCTTTGCACACAAGTCTAGCTTTATTTCTTATAACATCCCCATTCTCATTTAACTTGTTTTTGAATATCCATTTAGTTCCAATGACATTTATGTCATGAGGCCTTGGTACTAACTCCCAAGTGTAATTCTTTTCAATTTGATCAAGCTCTTCATTCATGGCTTGAATCCAACATTCATCTTTGCTAGCTTGACTGACACTATGAGGTTCAACCATTGACAAAAATGCCAGATTGCTAGAAGATCCTACAAGAGTCCTTCTTGTTTGTACACCTGATTCCTTTTCTCCCAAAATTTGAGATTCTGGATGATTCTTTTGAACATATCTAGATGGAGCCTTTTCAGACAACTCTTCTTCAGGTTCTTTACTGGGTGTACTATTTGTATCATTACCGTTTGATGTAGAAGGATATGTGTCCTCATCATCTTCATCTGTTGTTTGCTTTTCTTCTTTTGGGGCTGCAGTAGACTCATCAATAACAACATCAATACATTCAACAATCTTTCGAAGTCTTTTACTGTAAAATTTATATGCCTTACTCCTAGAGGAGTAACCAAGAAATATTCCCTCATCAGCTCTGGGTTCAAACTTGCCAAGTTTTTCATCATTATTTTTGATAAAGCATTTTCTCCCGAAAATTCTAAAATGCTTTATAGTGGGAGGATTACCATACCAGAGTTCATATGGAGTTTTATCACTATTTACATGAACATGTGCTTTGTTAAGAATGTTTGCTGATGTATGTGCTGCTTCTCCCCAAAATGTGTCAGGTGTTCCGGAATCATCAAGCATAGCTCTATCCATTTGTTGAATTGTTCTGTTCATTCTCTCTGCAACACCATTCTGTTGTGGAGTGCCAGCTACAGAGAACTGTCTTTTTATGCCGTGTTGTTCACAGAATTCAAGAAATTCTTTGGATGTATATTCTCCTCCTCGATCAGATCTAAGACACTTGATTTTTAATTCTAACTCATTCTCCACTAGTGCTTTGAAAATCTGAAATTTCTCAAATGCTTCATCTTTGTGTTTAAGTAGCCCAATCCAACACATTCTAGAGAAATCATCAATGAATAAGATATAGTATTCTTCACCACGGGGTGAATTTTTCCTCATAGGTCCACATATGTCAATATGAATGAGTTCAAGAGGCTTACTTGATGATCCTTCCTTGGCATTAAATTGTACCCTGGTTTGCTTACTGAATTGGCAAGATTTGCATATGATATTTTCAGGTAGAGTAATATTGGGAAGATCATGAAAAACTTTAAGTCTACTTAATTTGTTGATTTGAGAGAAGCTCAAATGCCCCAACCTTCTATGCCATAGCAAATTTTCTAAAGATTTACTCAAATAACATTGTTCTTTTGGGTTCTTCAATATATACAGGTTGTTTGGAGTTCTTTTCCCTTTTATAATTGCTTTACCTGTATCAAGATCACGTACCACACATTCTTTTGAACTAAAGACAACTTCAGTTCCTTGATCACACATTTGACTTACACTTAGCAAGTTATGCTTTAATCCATCCACATACATGACTTCATTAGCTTTTACCTTATACTTTAGGAAAACAGACCCTTTACCTTTAATTACCGCAGGAGTATCATTTCCAAATGTAACATTCTTCTCCTTTTCTAGAGCACTATATGCAAGAAGTTTGTCTTTATCACCTGTCATGTGTCTTGAGCATCCACTATCAATGTACCATCGGTTCTCTTCATCTTCTGCAAATAATGCTATGCCACAATTTTCAACCTGTAACTCCTTCTTTTTCCATACTTTGGATCTTGAAGGAACATGTTCTTTTGGTTGAACTTTGCTCCTGCATTCAGATTCTTCATGGCCAAAGTTATTGCAATAAGTGCATTCAAATTCATTTTGAAGAGGAGAAAAGTTGTTATAAGTGTTCTTCTTTGCTTCAATATCAGTCCTTTTCTTTCTTGCTTCTCTTGTCATAATAGTTTTATATGCTACACATTGAATAGCTTTATGACCAAAATTGTGACATGAGAAACATTGTCCATTGAAGAAGAAATTTCTGCGATCATAAGATCTTCTATATGAATTTATCTGTTGATTTGTGTTTCTTTGAAAGACATTCCTGTTAGTGTTTCTTGAATTGAAATGATCATGCTTTACCTGTAAATATTCTTTATTCCCTTGCTGAGTGGCAGCATGTTGTAAGTCAGCTATAACTGCTTTTAGATAATTTGGTGCTAATGTCTGAGAAGATTCTCCAATATATCCAAGACCTGTCTTTATAAGAGGAGAACGTTGTACCTTGATAATCTCATCTAAGGTTTCAGACCCTTTAGCAAATCTAAGATTTAGAGTCTTTACTTTCCCAAGTTCTTTTCTTAGATCTACTACTTCACATTCTAATTTCTCATTGTGTTTCTCTTTAACTTCAAGCTGATTTTTCAGAGTTTCTGATTATTTTACTCTCTTCTAAGCAAATTTTGAGTTTATTGTTTTCATTAAGAAAATCACTGTCTTCTAGAGCGTCCACAAAAGTATCCTCTTCTTCTCTAGATTCTTTTTCAAATGCCATGAGAAGTCTCAGATCTTGTTCACATTCTTCCTTACTATCAGATAACCCATCACTATCTTCATGAGTATAGTAACTCCTTTTAGAGCTAAAATGATTCTTATTCCTTCTTGCTACTTCCTTCCCCTTTTTATGTGTTTCTTTATAAGGACACTTAGCAGCATAATGACCAACTCTTCCACAATCAAAACATTTGAAACGAAGCTTACCTCTGAATCGTCCTGTGCCAAGTTGAAGTTTCTTTACAAAGTTTATCTCGTCTTCTTCTGAGATATATCCTGATCCTTCTGTTATTTTTACTTCCTTTCTTTTTGTAGAAGTTCTAAATACTGCTTCTTTGACTTCAGATGATCCTCCTATTCTCATTTCATATGCAGTTAGTATACCATGAAGTTGTACCACAGTAAGATTTTGAAGATCCTGCTTTTCTTCAAGAGCTGAAACTTTTGACTCAAATTTTGCTGTTAGAGATCTTAAAATTTTCTCAACCAAAGTGGATTCGGTAATTGTTTCTCCTAGATTTCTCATGCGATTTACAATATCATCAAGACGTAGAAAGAAATTTGCAATGCTTTCTTCATTAAGCATTTTTAGATTCTCATATTGGATTCTGAGAGTTTGAAGTTTAGCACTTTTTACCTTTGCATCACCTTCATAGCTTAGAATGATTTTGTCCCATATTGCCTTCACTATATTCAGCTGCATGAATTTGAAAAATTCTGATTCAGTTAGACTTCCCAATAGAACATTGAGTGCCTTTGCATTTGTTTCATAATTCTTCCTTTCTGTTGGATCTGTTGGTACTGAGGTTGGATATTGATATCCTCCTTCAACAATAGCCCATACATCTGCTCCCAGAGACTGAAGATAGGATCTCATCCTTGTTTTCCAAAATATTAAGTTGTTTCCGTTGAATATTGGAGGCCTGATAGATGTTTTTCCATCTTGATTGCTCATCTTGAATGATCTTCCTTCTAGCGGCTAAGCGTTTTCAGAAGGACCTGCTCTGATACCAATTGTTGGGAAAAATACTCAGAGGGGGGGGTGAATCAGTATTTAGGACTTACTCAACCTTTTAATTTTTCATTCTCTAAAAACCCATACGCTACTTTGCTGAAGCCAACTAGCGTATACACGCGGATATCCTTCTTAAAACTTACGTATATACAGAGATCTTATTATACCATTAATTCTTTACTTAGATCTATGCAACATTCATTCTTATGATGATTAGATATGTGCAGTAATAACAGAATAAACCATCACACATAAGCATCACACAAGAACACCAGGATTTAAGGTGGAAACCCAAGTTAGGAGAAAACCACCGTTGTCATCGTCTCAGTCTTCAATATTTATTATATAAAGAAAACATGTTACAACCATGTACTGGCGCAGACTCATACCAGCACGCAGGCACCCACCTGCAGAAGGCTACAACCTTCTCTCGTTTACCAGCCTCTCCTGGAAGGGAGCTAAAACCCCCTGCTCTCATTTACCAGCCTCTCCTTGAAGGGAGCTACGACCCCCTGCTCTCGTTTACCAGCCTCTCTTGGAAGGGAGCTACAACCCCCTGCTCTCGTTTACCAGCCTCTCCTGGAAGGGAGCTAAAACCCCCTGACTGAAGGCTACAACCCTCAGCACCACCATGGACCACGTTTCATCAATTTTCATACTGGATCCAACAGCTTCCACACAACATAACTTTTAGGCCATCAAATTTACTTATTTTCTTCAGAGGTGCATCCTTAATTCGGAAATCTGTTACCCATTCCAAACAGATATACTTCAGAGTGAAGTATTCATCCACAAACCTTATACGTTCTTCCTGATTGAACCAGGAATTAATCATAATCTGATCTAAAGATCTTGATCAATCATCATATTCACAGGTGCGCCATAGATTCAGATATATCAGAGTTTATTCATATAGATATCTCTAAGAGAGATTCGTTTATTATCGACCCTTTTGCACGCACACCCTTCTTCATGATTCTCATCACCTTATATAGTTTTTGCTTTTAATAAAACCTTGGGTCAAAACCATGAACCGCTAATGGTATTTCTGAACGGGGTCCAACAATCCACTATAGTCATGACCTCCCCAAAACATACAAAATTGCTTTTACAACACGAAACGACCCAAAAAGGAACTTTATTTTCGCCATATAAGTTTATGATTAATAAATCATTTACAATGGATTTGCATGGTCATAATCTTTAAAACTTAGCTCTGGCCCTCCACCTATATGGTTAACAAGCCAATCAAATTCCCGCACCGTATGCTGGATAATCCTTCGTGCATCTTCATCAAGCGAACACCGTCCGATGACCCCTTCCCAGATCAACGGTGCTCATAAATTTCGCTGGACATCCATGGTCGAACAATAACGTGTGATGGCGCGTAGTGACAGGCGGTTTTGTAGAGTCGTACAGGGACGCATGTTACTCGATCAATGGAATCGCTACCCAACCAGAAATTACCGCTTATCCCCAAAAGGCAGTGCGAAATGAGCAAACTGGCTTCATAAAACCCACACGTGATTCCTTTCCTTCGCTTAGTGTCGCTGACTCAGTAATAAAATATATTCATATAACCTTTCAATTATTTTAAAACTTTACACTGCCTCCGTAACATTACTTTTAATCAAATTTCAATGAACTTTTAACCCGGACTTCAATCTTCAAACAAATGGGATTTCATTCTTTGACCCCGGGCCCACATCGTAGTCGGAACACTTGAATGTGTGATATTGCGATCGTGCGATGGCGCGATGATCGCACGTCGCAAACAAAAGAACTTGCGATGGTGGAAATAAAAAATGTGCGATATTGCAATAATCGCATATCGCAACAATCAACAAACTCTGGCTTGGGCGGAGGGTGATTTTGTGACGTTGCGATGGTGTGACGGCATGACGATCGCACATCGCAAATATCCACATCAACAAGACATTTAAACTTCAAAACTTGTGATCTTGCGATTTACGCTAAGGTGGTGGGGACCACTTGATCTTTCCTTTTCAGAAACTTAAAGGACCTCCGCTGTTTTAATCAATTTCCTTCATACTTGGTTGTTAAGGGCTTAAATGCCCGAAATGACTGTTTTTAAATAAAATCTGCTCCTCCGTAGTCTGGAACTACAAATGTCTTCATTACACTGTAAAACGGCACTGCCCATCCTTTTTGAATGCGTGTTGCTGTTCACCAAAACTCTGCTGAGCCTTTGTATTCTTTTCTCCCATTCTGTCTCTGCTCCTTCTGGTCTTCTTTTGTTCTTCTCTGCTAACCTTTTCCATCAACTTCATTAAGTAGGTTGCCATCAAGGACAACACTCTGCATCATATTGCCAATCATTTCCGATCATCTCATTTCATCAATTAGGTTGCCATCAAGGACAACATATGCCAACAAAGAGATAGGAGCAATAGAAAAGAATGACACAATGTGGGAGTTAGTGGACCTCCCACAAGGAAAATAAGTTATTGGAGTGAAATGGGTCTATAAGACCAAGAGAAACATTGAAGGCGAGATAGAAAGGCACAAAGCAAGGCTAGTTTTCAAAGACTACAAACAACAGCAAGGAAGAGACTATGAGGAAACATTTGCACCAGTTGCAAGGATGGAGATAGTGTGGACAATATTTTCTATATCAGCACAAACAAAAAATGGAAAGTTTAACAAATGGATGTGAAGTTAGCATTCTTGAATGGAGTGTTGAAAGATGAGGTATATTTTGAACAACCTCCCTTCTATGAGATAGAAGGCCAAGAACACAAGGTGTGTAAGTTGAAGAAATCTCTTTATGGGTTGAAGCAACACCACGAGCATGATACAACAGGATTGATGCTTACCTGATAGACAATGGGTTTGACAAGTGTGATGGTGAACCCACACTCTACATTAAGGAAAATGATGGTAAAATTCTTATTATTGTTTTGAATGTAGATGGTTTAATTTTTACAGGCAATGATATTTCTCTCATTGTTGATTTCAAAGAAGTCATGAAGAGTGAGTTTGAAATGACTGAGTTGGGTTTGTTAAGATATTTTTGGCATAGAAGTAAAGCAAACAGAAAATGGGATTTTTATCTCCCAAGAAAATTATGTTGAATAAGTTTTAAAAAGGTTCAATATGCAGAACAATAAGCCATCATCAACTCCAACTATCACGGGGTTGAGGTTGAGCAAGGAATATTGCAGCAAGAATTTCGATCCAAAATTGTACAAAAGCATGGTTGGAAGTCTAATGTATTTGACTGCAACTAGGCCTGATATAATGTATGTAGTAAGTTTGATATCTAGATTCATGGAGACACCCAAGGAGAGACATTGGCAAGCATGCAAGAGAGTTTTGAGGTATGTAAATGGAACAAAGGATTATGGTGCTCTATACTCCACTTATGATCATTTTAAGATGATTGGTTACACTAATAGTGATTGGGATGGAAATGTAGATGACATAAAGAGCACATCATGGTATGTTTTTCATTTGGTATCGAGAGCCATTTCATGGGCTTCCAAGAAGGAGCCAAGAGTTTCATTATAAAAAATAGAAGCTGAATATGTAGCAGCAACAACAGCAGCATGTCAATAAGTTTGGATGAGAAGGATTCTTAGAGATTTATGTCATGAGCAAGAAAAAGGAGCCACAATTTTCTATGATAACAACTCAACAATTGCATTGTCAAAGAATTCTGTTTTCCACAAGAGAACAAAGCATATTGATTCTAAGTACCATTTCATAAGGGAGTTAGTTAACAATGGTAAAATTGTTTCGCAACATTTCCATTGGAACATAAAAGTTTTTTTTTTACCTTAGACAGTGTCTGGGAATGATTGATGACGACAGTTGTGATTAAGGGGGAGTGTTGGAAATACTCCCAACCACCGCCTTGAATAAGGAGTGGCAGCAGCCCACGCTTCACTGAATTTCTTGTGCAGGGAAGGACGAAGCCACTGTTTTCAAACCTGGAGGCAATTTTCACTCAATCCACGCAAAATCCACAAACATAGCACTCGAATCCATTACTCTGCGTTTATTTCTTTTTCAGCCATTGACTTACATTTTTGCTCGCACTTCGCCGCCAACAAAATTTAGCCTTTACCTCTTAACATTTCGCTAAATTATTTTCCCCGCCGATGCAATATCGGTGGGACCCATGACTTACCTTCACCGCATTAACCAACCGTTTCAAACCTTTACATTTCATTATTTCTTACCTTCACACCATATCACATTTCCCACCATTTGACTCCCCACACATCGCAACCCACAACGTTTAAGTTGTAACACTTAAGCACTTCGCCAAACTTAAGATTTTGCTGACGTGATTTGGTGGGACCCACAACCTACCTTACCACATTACATTTCCACCTTATTTCCTTACCTTTTTTGTATTTCTTACTTACTACTTTTAAGCCGCCCACAGCTCGCACTTTGCAAAGTTTAAGTTTTACCTTTTCTAGCCACCTGCAAAATAAGTTATTTGTGATGCAGTGTGATCACAAAGGGGCATGTGTCAAGCTCAGGAGGATAGCGCATATCGCGCATCACGAGCTCAAGAATTTAAACGGATAAGCACCCGCAAGTTAAATGGTTTACATTATGATGCGATATGCACCACGTCACAATCGCGCATCCTAAGTTTTAAGCTTTGTCCCATATCATGCATATGTTAAATGTTAAGATCGTTGATGTCTGATGGAGCGCTGGATGCGATGTGGTTTCACAAGTGGAACCAATAATATTTCAGGTCCGCTATTATGTTTTTTTTTTGTTCGTTTTCGTGTATAAACAACCAAACAAAGTCAAAGGATGATTTGGTTGATAAACGTCCATTCCTGCAATGAATTTCTTTGAATGTTTAGGCTTCGTCCATTTTGTATAAACCAATGTAACTTATCATATGTTTTAGAGAGAGAGATGAATCAAATTTTAGATAAGAGTTGTATAAATTTCAAATGTATTCCTATCTTGTGTTTAATGCTCTGCCTGTCTATGTATGAATTTTATTTCCGCAATTTGTGCATTCTCTGTGTTCAATGGGGAACACATTCCTATGTGTTTTATTCATTTATAATTCTCAACAATATGGAGAAAATATTAATCATGATGCAGTTTGTTTGTCCAATACATCTAAAAATTACTTAACCCTTCAAATTTAAGCTGAAATGGTTGACACAAATTCAAAAGCTGTGTGGAAACCATCATGTGCTTGAGTTTTGAAATTCCCACTCCGATTTTTCTAAGTTGTAAACTGTGAGAAAAGAGATTTTCCATTAGGATAAACCATCTTAATACTCACTGTTATAATGGGATGTGTGATGAAACATGTAGGGTTTGAAAAACAAAAATAAAAAATTACTAAACATATTTAAAATGAAACTTAAATTTAATGAAGAAAAACATCAAATGGTTTTGAAACAATTATTACGATCGAATTTAATTATGAAAAGATTCTACATGTTTTCATTATGAAAAATTACTCATATAGAAGATCATCCTCTTTATTTTTTAATTTTTTTTTTAATGTTTTAGAAATCAAACATTCACATTTTTTTTATAAAATGTGTTGGGTAATTATTATATTGTTGACTTGAGCAGCCAAAGCATCCCCTTTAAATAAATTTTAATAGAAAAAAATAAAGGAAACTAAACAAAATAGTATAATAATCAAACACAAAATTGCTACAATATTAGCATAATAATTAAACATAAAATTGAGACAATCCCTTGTGAGGGAAACATCCATGGGGAAATGATAATAATATTTATATTATTCAAGGGTTATTTACAACAACCAACTCACATACATGCATTATCCAACCATTCAACCCCCTCTCCATTTGTTTTTGTGTTCTCCTATGGCGTCTATAGGCTTACATGGATAAAAATCCACCTGTCACAATACAATTTTTGAAGTAGTTACCTAAGATATTTTTTACAAAAAACAAATTAAATGTTTTTTTCAAAACTTATATTAGAAAAAACCAGCCAAACCAAAGGAAGGGATTTTAGCTATTATCCCAAAAAATATAGGGAAACAGTTGGAGAGTACTAACAACCTTCACCTTGACAACAATTTACATATATTATGCCCAAATAATTCATCACCTTCTTTGCAAGCCGAAATTTACATATATTATGCTCAAATTATTCATCACCTTCCTTGCAAGCCGAAAGAAGCTAGGCACCATTTCAACTTCTCCAACAAAACCGATTTTGTGAACATATCTGCACAATTTTTTTTTTTTGTATGTACTTTTTCGAGAGCCACCGCTCCATTTCCATCAATAACATGCCTTACAAAATGTATTTAACATGTATATGTTTTTTCTTACTATGATAAGTTAGATTCCTCTCTAAATTAATAGCACTTTGACTCTCACAAAATTCTTTCACCTTTTCCTACATCCTTCCAAGATCACCTAGTAAACCTTTTAACCAAATTTCCTCTTTGTAAGCATGTGAGACAACTATGTAAAAATTTCCTAGTAGTGGATAAAGCAACTGTGATCTGAAGCTTTGACATCCAACTAAAAATTCCACATACAAGAGTAGAAACATATCCATAAGTGGATCTTCCCTTGTCCAAGTCACCTACAAAATTTGAATCAACATAACCACGGGCATAATATATACTACCATTATAGGTGATACAATAATTACTTGTGCCCCCTAAGATACCGAAGCACTCATTTCCCTGCTGCCCATTGTTCTTTATCTGAATTTTCTATGTATCTTCTGACAACACCAATTGTATGTGAAATATCTCACCTTGTACTAACCATTGCATACATTAAGTATCCTACTACATTACCATATGGTAAAAGAGACATATACTCATTTTATTCATCATTACTAGGAAATACACCTAAAGAAATCTTGAAATTTGAAGCTAAAGGGATTTCAACAAGTTTCAAATTATTCATACTAAATATCATAATTATTTTCTTCACATACGTTTTTTGTGATAACCACAAATTACCATTTTTCCTATCTATACATATCTCCATGCCCAATATTTGTTTTTCTGCTCCAAGATCCTTCATTTCGAAAGTCCTAGCTAACTTAGCCTTTAACCGGTTAGATTTCAACCATGATTTTTCTTGCTACAAGAATATCATCAACATATAACACCAAAATAATGAATATGTCATTTTCCAACTTTTGAAAGTAAAAAAAAAATTATCGTACTTACTTCTAGTAAAATTATAGCCCATCGTGAAGGAATCAATCTTCTTGTACCATTTCCTAGGAGACTGCTTCAGGACATACAATGACCTATTAAGTTTTCAAACAAAACTCTTTTTGTGATTTTGAAAAAACCTTTCTGGTTATTCCATATATATATCCTCAACCAAATATCCATGTAAGAATGTTTTTTTAACATGTAGCTACTCCCAATATAGATTAAGTTATGCAACTAATGCTAACAAAACTCGAATTGAAACAAATTTAACAAAAGGTGAAAAATTCTCACATAAAAAATACCTTCCTTTTGAGAGCATCCTTTTGAAACCAATATTTCTTTGTACTTTTGAACATTATCATCAACTCCTTTCTTCAATTTGTAAATCCACTTTCAACTGACATATTTCTTGTTCTCGGAAAGTTCCACCAGATCCCATGTCTTATTTCTTTGTAAGGCATCCATTTTCTCTTTCATTGTTAGTTTCTATTTATCACTATCAGATACTTCCATTGCTTCTTGATAACAACTAGGTTCTCCATCATTAGCAATTAAATAAACAAATGTAGAAAAATTGTTATAACTTTTAGGAAAAGACCTAATCCATCTAGATCTTCGTAGAATTTGTTACGCTATTTTCTTAGTTTCTCAATACATTTTTATATCCTCATCTTTTTCTATATGAGTTTCTTCATGAAAATATCCATGATCCTCCTCCCTTGAACATGATTTAGTTTCCAATTGAACTTGTTGAATTAGTGGTACTTTTTCTTGTTTCATTTCACTATTGCATATGATTTTATGAGAGATGATTCATAAAATATGACATCTTTGTTAATGATTATTTTGTTGGTAGTAGAATCCCACAATATATATCCCTCAAACCTATCACCATATCCAACAAATATTAGTCTTTTTTATTTTGGATCTAATTTATAACATCGATTCCTTGGAATAAGAGCATAGGCATCACAACAAAAACTTTAATATTTGATTAATGACAAGGTTGACCTATCCATACCTCTTCTGGAATCTTATAATTAATTATAGTTGACGGTGACTGATTTACCAGATAACACGTTGTAAGAACTGCTTGTGCCCATAATTTCTGCTACAACATGGCATTACTGAGCATACTCCTTGCTCTCTCTAGAAGAATCCTTTTAATGCGTTCAACAAAACCATTTTGTTGAGGAGTATAAACGATGATTTTATGTCTTTCAATCCTAGCTTATTTTCCATAATTTTCGAATTCCTTTGAAGTAAACTCAATTTTATTGTCACTTCTCAAACATTTAATTGACCTGCTAGTGCTCTTTTCAACCAAATATCTATACTCCTTAAAAACATCAAATACATCAACTTCTCTTTTCAGTAAATAGGTCCACACCTTTCTAGAGTAATCATCTATAAATGTTTCAAAATTTGAATATCCTCTAAAAGATACTTTAGGAGATGCTCCAAAAATATCTAAATGGATGTAATCAACAACACTTTACTAACATGTTTTCATGTTTCAAATTTATTTCTAGATTGATTTCCATAAATACAATGCTCATAGAGATTCAAATTCAGATATTTCAAGCTTGGAATTAACTTACAATCAACCAATACTTTCATCCCTCTCTCACTCATATGACCCAAGTGTTGATGCCATAAAAAATTAGAGTCACTCGCACCTTCAGTTTCCACTATTGCATGAACTTTTTTTGTCCTTCCTTCAATATTATGAAGGTTCACAAAAATTTAAGCCTTCATCAATATTAAGATTCCTCCCATCACCTTCATAAATCCACCTTGAACTATACATTTATAACCAACATAATATAAAACTCCCAAATATATCGAGTTCTTTCTAAGCTCAGGCATATGCCTCACTTTTGTTAACATTCTAATAGTACTATCATGAATTATAATCCTAATACTATCGATCCCATAAGTTTCATGTAATATCATTACCCATGAAAACCACACTATCACTCAATAGCTTGGTATGAAGAGAACCAATTCCTATGAGGACACATATGATGGGAAGCACAAAAATGTAGCAAATAATTATGATGATGTTGAGAAATAGTAGAAGTGGACAATACCTCATCAAAAATACCCACACTTGTTTTAGTTGAATTAAATTCCTTTGTAGAGTCCTTTTCAGCATCTTCTTCCTTTATTTTCAATCATTCCTTCTTAAGGTGGCATGATTCGTTACAGTGCCAACACTTTAACTTACTCTTCTTGCCTCTTGAATTCGATCTTGATGTCTCTCAAATTATGATCTTTTAATTTTGATAGACCTCTGGCCACCATTGCTTCTAATGTTGAGGTTTCAAGGCTAGATTTGCATCAAGTTTTCTCAAACAAAAAATCTCCCACAACAACATAAAAATCAATGGTATCTGTAGAAATAAAAATATTAGAATTTACAAAATGATCCCAAGACTCGCAGAGAACACAAAAGTGTAACTAAATTTTCTTCCCCTTCGAGATTTACATCTATACTAGACAACCGACATAAAATAATATTGAAAGAATTTAAATGATCATAGATATTTGTACCTTCCTTAATCCAAATATTTTATAATTTCTGCTTCAAGTATATTTTGTTTGCTAATGACTTCATCATATAAAGGATTTCTAACATATTCAATAAGAGTGTTGTTTTTTTCTCTCCAATGATGTTAAAAAACACATCATCTACCAAGCACAAACAAATAACATTGAGGGATCTTGTGTCCATGTCCTCACAGTCTTATTATCCATGTAGATGTGTTTCTTTTCCCTTCCCAACAATGCCTTTGCCACTCCTTTTTGTATGACCCTCTCCCAAATCTTAACCTTCCATAACTCAAATCTATTACTCCCAATGCACTTTTCGATTTCAAACTTCACACTTCACATCTTCGCCATTAACACAATCTTTTCCCAAAAGGCTCTCATACCACTTTTTCAGTTGAGAAATGGAAGCATAACTTGCAAATAGATTTTTAAATGTAGAAAATAATGGAAAACAAACAAAATAGTTGAATAATCAAACAATAAACATTCAACCCACTCTCCATTCTTTTTTGTGTTCTCTTGTTGCATATACATGCTTACATGGACGAAAAACAACATATTAGATTTTTTCTAGATTTTCCCACAACTTTTAAAGAAATTAAATAGGATTTTCTCTACATAATATATATATTTTTTCCTTTTATATGTTTTTTTAAAAACATAGATTAGAAAAACAACCCAAACCAAAGGAACCAATTTTAGCTATTATCCCCCAAAAAAAAGGGAAATAGTTGGCAACTTCTAATATATATATATATAATTTGAATTTTTTGTCAAATTTTGGAGGAACATTTTTTTGGATAAATAATGGTTTTCCACTTCAATTCCACTTCCTTAAAGTAACCAAGGAGGTTGAGTCTATCTTAACTTCCCCTAATCTCATGTTTACCTTGGTTGGCCGGTTACTTGAGTAAGTGTGAGGGGAGGTGGACGTTACAGGTGGTGTCAGAGTGTGGTTGCGCTCTTCTTGGGAAACATTTTATGTTGTCAAGATTGTCGTCTTCATGTATTTATTTCGGACGTGTATGTGTTTATCCTATTATGGAACATGTACTTGTTGCATCCGAATGGTGTTAGTCATGGTGGAAGTGATGTCGCCATGGGCGGGTTGATGGTGTTGTTGTAAATATGTTTTCATAAGAATATGACTGGTTATACATGTGACGTTCTTATATGTTTTCAAGCTTGCATTGGTATGGTTAAAGTTGTCATGCATGAGGTCATGGTGTGTAGTTGATGCGGTCATGCATTAATGATTGGAATCTAGATAGAATTATGTTTATGCATTGATATACCATGTGTTATAAGTCTATAAATTGTTATGATTATGTATATACATGCATTATGTTGATTGGTTTATCTTCCATATGAGATATCCTCCCCAAATTATGCTAAGATACATTGGCTTATTGTTATTTTGTTTAAGGTGACATGAGATTCCTTGGAGGAAGAAGACAAATATGGCTATCAAGATGGTAGCCTACAAGGATTCTCCTTATGAATCTGATGAGCAACGTTGTGTTGGGTACTCATATAATATGACAGATACACTAAGAAGTTTGAAGGAAGAGATAAGGATTTGTAAGGAAAAAAATGAAACAATCATACAGACACAAGAAAAACAAGCAGAAGTGAATGTAGAAATCCTTCAGAGTTTGTCATATTTGCAGCGAAAAGTAACACTTTATATTAGTTATGGACAAGAGGATGGAACTAATGGTGCATATGGAAATAGGTCTCCTGGTGGTTACAAATCGAGTAAAGATGAAAATATTATATATGGTATATTCTTAGACACTCTGGACAGGAGAGGTGATAGACACAGGTACCATTCTATTTCTAGTTCAAATATGCATCATTATTTTCATCGTTATCATCCTTATAGGAGGAGTGATGAGAGGTATTTTCCGAATGAGTTTAAGAAAGAAAATCCATCTACCTTTGACGAAGATATGAAGAAATCATAGGATGTAGAGGCATGGTTTCTTGGTATGAGGAAATTATTTGGATTGCATGACTATTCAGAAAACATGAAGGCCAGAATAGCCACATTCAGTCTCAAAGTTAAAGCAGACATTTAGTGGGAATATGTGAATAATTTCAATGGTATTTATGAGGAGGAACTTACTTGGAGTGAGTCCGAGAGGTTGTTTGAGAAGAAGTATCTGTCAGAGAGGTACTATGATGCTAGAGCTAAGGATTTTTATGAGTTGCAGATGGGTTCCATGATAGATGCTAACTATACTAGCAGGTTTTTGGAGTTGTTGAGATATGTACCTTACCTCAAGGAGTAGGAGGCCAAGGTTCATAAATGCATTAGAGGGCTGCTAGTAGCATAAAAATACCGAATTGAGTTCGATGAGCCTAGATCATTAGAGGACTCCATTTGAAAGCTTAAGCGTTGTTATGAGAAGTCAAAACACAAAGTTGAACCTAAGCATGATTTGAAAGGAAATGAGAAAGCTAAGGGAAGATAGCCACCAAAGCGAGAAAGACCACAAGATGCAGGTGAGAAAGAAAATGTGGTTCCTTACAAGAAGCTTAATACAAATGGTAATGGACTTGGAGAGTAGCAGACTAGAGGTGGTGGTATAGCACTGTTGTAGTGTTTGATATGTGGTAAGGATCATCATAAGAAGGATTCTCTATAGTATCAGGGTAGTAGACACTAGATATATAGTGCACAAGAGGTGCATATAGTTAGGGATGTTGGTCATAGCATTCCTCGGATTTTGCAGCTATGGACAACAGGAAAGTAGATCATCATGCTTCTATCATTGAGATGGAGGGTAAAATTTGTGATAAATTTGGTTCTATTTGATTTACCTTGGATATAATTATAGTTATATTAATCCTGACCTCATGGATAAGTGTGGTTTGAGAAAAGAAATTCATGCAGAGTCTTGGTTAGTGCAGTTTTCTATGGGTAAAAATAAAAGAGTTCACCATTTGGTAAGAGTTTTTGTATTTGAGTTAAATGGAATGCCTACAACAACGCACTTGAACATATTTCCATTAGGATCATACAATATGATATTGGGTATGGATTGGTTATACCTTCGTGGGACCAAGGTGGATTGTTATGAAAAACCCATTGAGTTCTTGGAAGACAATGGGGAACCAAGAGTCTTGAAGGAAAGAATAAATTCACATCAGTTAGGATGGTGACAGCCATGTAGGCAAAGTGCAGTCACAGGAAAGGTTATGTGATATTTTCAGTTCATATATCTGATGAAGAAGGTAAGGAATCTGAGGACACATATGTCTTGAGCAGGTATCTAGTTATACATCAGTTTCATGATGTGTTTCCAGCAAATATTTCAGAGTTGCCACCTCATAGGGAGGTATACTTTTCTATTGAGTTGGTACCAGGGGCAGCACCAGAATCAAAGGAACCTTATAGGATGAGCACAACTGAGTTTGTAGATTTAATGTTGTAGTTGAAAAAGATGCTTGAAAAGAGATACATTAGGCCAAGTGTATCACCTTGGGGCACACCAGTGTTGTTCATGAAGAAGAAGAATGTCACTCTCAGATTTTGCATTGATTAGAGGAAGTTGAATGTAGTATTCCAAATCTGGAACAACTAGCAAGGCATGACTGGAAAATGCATTTTCTAGGAATGGCTATTATAGAATTTGAAACCAAGACCTCGATCCCTTAGATCTGAGTATCTAAGTCCAAAATCCAAGAGGTGGCTCAAAAGAAAACCCTCTAGGTGGTTTAAATAGATCTCCCACACCTAGTTGACCTCAAAATGTGCTTGATGAGGGACTACAACAATGTATGAGCATACAATGGAATAACAACATTATTTTATAGCCATGAACACATGAAGATAAAAATATCCAACCAATGCATAATATAGCAGTAAAGAGTACAATTCTTTGAGGAATCAATCACTCAAGCTAGGCAATGAGAGCCTCAATGGAACATGTACATGATAAATGGAAAATGTTGCTACATGAAGGAAGCCATGGCTATAACAACGCAATTTATAGGAGATACTAAAACATATAAAATTATAATATAAAGATATGAAAATATGAGCTCAAGAAATGAGGGGGAGCAAGCTCTCAACCCCTAAAAATAGCAATACAAAAATCCTTAAGAGGATTGGCTGAAATATATGTACAAATGGCAATTTTGCTGAAATGTCGGAGTTGCAAGGTGGAAGTTGCAACACAAAATTGAAACTATATGGAGATGGATAAATAAGATGTACAATCTGAAGCAAACATCCTCCAATGAATCTCTCAAGTGCAAGGCTTATCCTAGCACTGAAGATCTTTCCCTCCAAGATGATGGTGCAAACCCTCACTGCAAATATTCTCTGAAATAATGCAGTCTAGAGAAGGGACTGCAGTGTTGAAGATAGGAGAAGCTTGGCCTGATGCCAAATTATGCAATTCAGCCCTGGAAACATCCCTTACTAATCTTCCTAAGGAATAGGAGCTCCCTCCTCTGAAATATGAGACAAGGAATGGTGTTGTGGAACCCCTCCACTGCAACACCCTACAACACAATGTTACACTTGAGCAGAGATAATGTTGTAGCTGAAGGAATGGCTTTGGCCTTGAGCCTAGATGTGGATAAATGAAGTGAAATCCTCAAAGAGGCCTCTCAAGAAGGAGAATAATTCCTAAACGGGAATCCCTTGTGCTAAACAACACTGCAACTCAGCTAAATAGCCGGAGACTGCAAATAGTCTAATTATACAAATAATCATACGCTCAAAACATGTCTCACTATGGCTGCCTCTTCCTCCTTTTATGCAAGTGAAAGTCTCTTTTCCTTGGACCTCACACATTAGGGTTTCTTCCACAAGGAATATTTCTCCCTCTCAAACTGTGTTGTCTTCCCAAGCAAGCCACACCCTCTTAGGCAGCAATGTTGACTTGGTCAGAGTTGACCTTGTCCTCATGTAATTTCCCCTTTCACATTGGAAGGTGCAAAATTAAGCTACTCCATAGATCCCTTTAACACTATGAGGGATTTTATTCCTACTCATGGTCCTTTTACCCATTTTATTCACCTCCTAGATGATATAAGCAAAAATTAATATTCCAATCTAATGCTTGCAAATTTTGGAATATTACAGTCCTCCCCTCTCAAAGTTTGCTTGTCGTCAAGCAAGTGCAACGATAGACTGAATTATTTTCTCCTCCTCTCCCTATAGCATCCATGTATGATGATCTCCTCCAAGTGAAGTGATGTTATCTCATCAATCAAGTATCCACATTTCTCCTCCTCAGCATGCAAGTCAACTATCAAGCCATCATCATGTAAAGGTGAAATACTCAAGAGGATAGCAAAGTGATGTCTAGAGGTCCCTTTGAGGAATGGGATCTGAAATCTAATGGGAACTATCTCTCCCATGTGGATCCTCCATCTCCAAGCTATTAGCCATGCAAAATGAGTCACCTACCGACTAGGAAACTCCTGAAAACTGTCCTCCACCTTTGGCTCCGACAAAGTAGGTGGGATGAAAATTGGGACATTGTAGACAATGTAGCCTACCCCACGTTGTCCATCTCTCCACTTAGGATAAGTGTAGAGTGTTGGATTATCTTGGGCTGCAATAATATTTCCCTCAAGTGGCAAGATGAGGACTAGATCTCCAAAGAACTCTCCTCCAACACTGCAAATCAAGCTGGCCCAAACCATTCCATATATGATCAGTTGGAAGTCATCATATCCATCATATGGCTCACCTCATAAGGAAACAAAGGTGTTGTTCTAGTGGCCATACCATCTCCCATGCTCCCCTTAGAACATGTAGTGCAAAAAGTGTGAGGAATTTCTCCCTCAAAGGACACATTCACCCAATGTGTCTCTCTCCCAAGCATGCTCCCCATAAAGACAAAAAAAAAATAGAACCATAGGGATAAAAAATGAGAATCATGCTTGCTGCCATGTGTAACAAGTGAGAATGAAAATGGTCCCTCAAATAAAACCAACGTAGTTTGAACCTCAACTACAATAGAGACTGATAAAAAGTGTGGCTTCTCAACCACTTTCCTACTGCTCCAATCTCCTCATAAGTTTGGAGGAAGTAAATTATGTAAGGTGTAGAATGAGCATGTCCTCCATAATATATCTCTTCCCCAAGTCCTCCTAGTGGATGGCCATCAATCATTCTTATGGCCTCAACTAAACCATGTGATCTAGGAAAAAGAATGCTCCTCCTTGGAGCATCATCCTACACATGTATGGTTAAGGGATGCATATATACATTATACAAATAATCATGTAAGAAACAATTAATACCCTTACCATATTATTTGCTCATACAAAGGGAGTGGCTCATAAATGAGTCTCCTCTCATCCTCAAAGAGAAAAGAGGTGGCTATGCTAACTCTTCCAAAGATTTATGTATCTCCTCCATCTCCCCATGATCTATGCATCTCCTTATATGCTGATATATCTCCTCCTCAAAACCCTCCCAAAAATACCCCTCCATGATGGTGTGGTATGCTCTCATAGAGAAAGTGGGGTTGAAAAGGAAATCCTTATGAGTTGTTTGTAGCAACTTCTCCTTGAGCTTGGAAGCTCTAGATAAGAAGATACTACCATGATAAAAGATGACCCCATCTCTGACTGAATACTCTTACTCATGCAACTGGCCATCCAATATCCTACAAGCATGAAGATCCTTGGAATACTCCACCAATAGCTGGGAGTTCCAATATGGATCTATCCTCCATAGTGACAACACTGATGATCTCTCATGAAGAACATCTGTCATATGGCTTCCCTCTTCTTTGACATCTCCCATGTCAAAGATGAAAGCTGGAAGGTTGTTATCCTTCCCCTACTTCTTCTGCCACAGTGCAAAATCTGAAATGTGAGTGGGTAAAAGTGATGTTGATAGAATGCCTCTCTCCTCCTTGAGTCTACCCCAGACTCTTAGCACTGTACCCAGCTCTCCCAAGGTCTCCACCCTCCTAAAATAAATGAGTGGTGCCCCAAAATGTGAAGCATCCATCCTCCTCTACTGATCTAGTGGTCTCCCCGGTGAAATTTCTTCATGCAATGAGACATCATCATCAAGAGATGACTACATATATCAATGGAAAAATCTGCCCATGCTCTCACTGGGAAATCCAGTCTCCCTCCTAGGTGTAGCAACCTCCCAAAATGGATAGGGGTGTGTACTCCTCATCTCATGATGTTGGTTCTCCTTCCTACCTCCTCCTTGTGACTCCATGGTTCCACACCTCCTCAACAATGGCACATGAGTTGTGCCTTGATCTCCACACATGAGATCTTGGGGACTTCCTTGAAAAGATTCAAGAATCCATCTACTTGGAGCAAGAGCTCCTCCTTCCTCTGCATGAGGCACTAGATAATCTCTAGATGAGACAACGTTGTTGCCCCCAATCTCTGCAACATGAATGGGAAACCTCCCAATGATTGGATCCCATTTTGAAAAAGATATCTCCATGCTCCCTTGCTCAAAGGTGTGAGATGAAAGACTTTCTCCCGGGAAGGTATGGTGCAAGTTTTTAGCCTCCTTCATGGTTTTCTAAAATGGAATTGCGTTCTCATGCAAGGGTTTTGTTTGATTTTCCTTGTTTAGATCCACCATGTGTGTCTCATGAATCCTTCCATCAAATATTTTCACTAAGGCCTTAGTGAAACTTGCATAAGATGTAATGTTTATATTTCTTAAAGAAAAGGATTCAAAGATCCACCAGGCATAGGCCTTACCTCTCATATGCAGCGCTGCAACTTTGATGGCTTCATCTTAAGGAATTTGGTGCTGCTGCAAGAAGGTATCTAACTCTTCCACCCAAGCCTTGGTTGAACATGTAGGTGAACATTCAAAGATAGATATAAGAAATCTATCCTGTTGCTCTCTTCCCTTCACCTTGATCTTGCAAAACTCTAAAAAACTGAGATGATCTCGGAATTTATGAGTTTGAGTCTCATAATCCTTCAGGAAATCACTAAGATTTTCCCTCCTAGCAACCTCTTCTCCTCTTCCCATCTCTCTTCCGGCAATCCTGGGCATGTGACTGCACTGTGTATTAGGGTGTGTAGCTGCTTGCTCACACTCCTCATATGTCAATCTAGAGTTTGATTTAGGTTCAAAATCTTTTGGAGATTCTTCATACATCTCCCTCCTAGTTTTCTTGAAATATTCATGAATATTATGTATAGATTTAGGAATAATATTTGTAAGCTTATCCCCTTTTTCTCCTTCAGAAAATATAGTCTTTTTCCTGCTCATCTCTCTGTCTCCTTCCCAGTGAGAGTAGGAAGTACAGGGTCCTTCCTCTTCCTTCTGCTTATCCTCCTTGGGGAGGTTCTTCATGGATCTGAAATATGATGAGATAAAACCCATCCTCTTCAATATTTTTATCTCTTGGCAAAGAATCACAGGCTAAGCCAAGAAAGCTTCTCCGATACCACTGTAGTATTCCAAATCTCGAACAGCTAGCAAGGCATGACTGGAAAATGCATTTTCGAGGAATGGCTGCTACACAATTTGAAACCATGACCTGGATCCCTTAGATCTGAGTATCTAAGTCCAAAATCCAAGAGGTGGCTTAGAATAAATCCCTCTAGGTGGGTTAAACGGATCTCCCACACCTAATTGTCCTCAGAAAGTGCCCGATGAGGGACTGCAACAATTTATGAGCATACAATGGAATAACAACATTATTTTATAGCCATAAACACATGAAGATACAAATATACAACCAATTTATAATATAGCATCAAAGAGTACAATGCTTTTAGGAATCAATCACTCAAGCTAGGCGGTGAGAGCCTCAATGGAACATGTACATGATAAATGGAAAATACTACTACATGAAGGAAGCCATGGCTATAAAAACACATTTTATAGGAGATAATGCAACATATAAAAGATAATATAAATATATGACAATAGGAGCTCAAGAAATGAGGGGGGGAAATCTCTCAACCCCTGAAAATAGCAGTACAACAATCCTTAAGAGGATTGGCTGAAATATATGTACAAATGAAAATTCTGCAAAAATGCCGGAGTTGTAGGGTGCAACTGAAACACAAAAAAGAAACTATATGGAGATGGCTAAATAATATGTAAAATCTAAAGCAAACCTCATCCAATGAATCTCTCAAGTGCAAGGCTAATCCTAGCACTAAAGATCTTTCCCTCCAAGATGATGGTGCAAACCCTCACTACAAATATGCTCTGAAATAACGCAGTCTAGAGAAGGGACTGCACTGCTAATGATAGGAGAAGCTTGGCCTGATGCCAAATTATGTAGTTCAGCCCTAGAAACCTCCCTTACTAATCTTCCCAAGGAATAGAAGCTCCCTCCTCTGAAATATGAGACAAGGAATAGTGTTGTGGAACCCCTCCATTGCAACACCCTACAACACAACGTTACACTTGAGTAGAGATAATGCTGTACCTAAAGGAATGGCTTTGGCCTTGAGCCTAGATGTGGAGAAATGAAGTGCAATCCTCCAAGAGGCCTCTCAAGAAAGAGAAGAATTCCTAAACAAGAATCCCTCGTGCTAAACAACACTGCAACTCAGCTAAACAGCCGGAGACTGCGAATAGTCTAATCAGACAAATAATCATATACTCAAAACATGTCTCACTATGGCTGCCTCTTCCTCCTTTTATGCAAGTGAAAGTCTTTTTGCCCTAGACCCCACGCATTAGGGTTTCTTCCATAAGGAATCTTTCTCCCTCTCAAACTGCGTTGTCTTCCCAAGCAAGCCACACCCTCTTAAGCATCGCTGTTGACTTGGTCAAAATTGACCTTGTCCTCATGCAATTGCCCCTTTTCACACTGGAAGGTGCAAAATTAAGCTACTCCATAGATCCCTTTCACACTATGAGGGATTTTATTCCTACTCATGGGTCATTTACCCATTTTATTCACCTCCTAGATGATATAAGAAAAAAATAATATTCCAATTTGCTGCTTACAAATTTTGGAATATTACATTGAACAAAGTGACCATTAAGAATAGGTACCCATTACCAAGGATTGATGATTTGTTTCATCAGTTGAAGGGAGAAAAAACATTCTCTAAGATCGACATGAGATCAGGATATCATCAAGTACACATCAAAGAAGAGGACATATACAAGACCGCATTCAAGACTAGGTATGAGCATTATGAATTTGTTGTAGTTATGTTTGGTTTAACTAATTCTCTAGATACACTCATGTGTTTGATGAATGGTATGTTGCTTCCTTATCTAGACAAGTTTTTAATTGCTTTCATCAATGACATATTGGTATATTAAAAGAATTAGGAAGAGCATGCAGATCATTTGGCAGCGGTGTTTATATTGTTGAGAGAGCATCAGTTGTATGCTAAGCTCAATATATGTATTTTATTCCATACTGAGGTACATTACTTGGGACACGTTGCCTCCAAGGAAGGAATCACAGTATATCCAGAAAAGGTAAGACCCATTATGAAATGGAAAACTCCTGGAAATGTAGATGAGGTGAGATATTTCATGGGATTGGCAGGCTACTATAGGAGGTTAATAAGGAACTTATCATAGAATGCTTACTCGATATACATCATTGCAGAGGAAAGGTAAGAATTTTGAGTGGAAAGAGGGGTGTGAGGCTAAATTTGAGAAACTTAAGCAGTTGTTAACACATTCTCCAATGTTAAATATCGCAGAACCAGAAAAAGAGTTTATAGTATGCATAAATACTTGCAAAATAGGGCTTGGTGGAGTCCTCATGAAAGAGGGACAATTATTATGCTACGAGTCATGGAAAATGAATGAACATGAACAAAGATATTTGATGCATGATATCGAGGTAGAAACAATTAGACATGCATTGAAGATGGAGGCATTGTCTTCTTGGCAGGATGTTTATATTGATGAGCGATCACAGTGGGTTGAGTTACTTGTTTGACCAACTGAATATTATTTCAGGAAAGCTAGATGGTTTGCTACGATCAACAAGTTTTATTTTGAGATCAAGTACATCAAAAAAAGAACAAGGTTGTTGATTCTCTTATCAATCTGATACAGGAATCACATTACATCTATGAGCTCTTATGGGATGAATTTACAGGATAGGATCTTACAGGAAGGTCAGTAAGATGCCAGATATATGGAGCTTAGGCACATATTAAAACATAGTATAGGTATAGGTATAGGTATATGTAGTGGTATACATACATGTATATGTGCAGGTGTACATGATGTGGACTATTGTCTCACAAAAGACGGATTGGTCAGGTTTAGAGACATGATATATGTGCTAGACAATAGTGAGATCAAGAAGGTGATCTTGAGGGAGTTTCATGTCAACTCATATTCAGGCCATTTAGGTTATCAGAAGATGTTGAATGTTTTTAGTGTGAATTCTAATCGCAAGCGTATGAAAAAAGCTCACTTTATCTATGCATAACAAACAACCCTAACATAAAATATGGTTGCCAATTTATTTAGATCTGCAGTTAGTTGACCAAGACAAATGCTACAAAATTAGATATATGCAGTTAAAGACCTTAAACAACAAATAAAAGCAAGAGTTGCTCCATGCATCCAATAGACAAGACAAGCATATTTTTAAAGAATTTTTGTATTTTTTACACATGGGAAGGGAACATAGAAAGATGTTACTAGTCCCCATCAATGGGATGGGTTCTTATATGTCCTCAGTGCTTTAGATCTAAGTTCTCTCTCCCTTGATGGTGTAGAAAACCCAAACAAAAATGGAACTCAAAGGCAGCTCACAAGGAAAATGGTAGAAAAATATGACAATGATGGAGGATCAAAGTCAGACCAAAAGTATAGATCCAGAGTGATCTTTAGGCAAAAAAAGGTAGTGGGTGAATGGAAAAACCCTTCTATTTATAACAAAATATTGAGTTAGTCTAGATATTGGTGCATAGCTAAAATATTATTAACCAAATCTAGATCCAAATTTTGTGGAATATTTTATTATATTTGTTGGAGGGAAAAAGAATTTGAATTTGGTCAAATCCCTTTATTTATAAATAATAATAAAATAAATGATTTATTTATTATTTTAAGAATGTGGCTGAGTAATAATTAAATAAATAGTGATTTATTCAATTATTTATAAATGATTTAGTCAAATTTAACAAGGAATATTATTTAAATAATGTTTTAAATAATTATTCCTAGAAAATAATAAGATAAATAATGCTTTATCTAATTAATTTTCCTATTTTGGGTTAAATATGGCCAGGATATTAATTAAACTGTTGTTTATCTAATTATCCCTTGAATAAAATTTAACAAATAAGGATTTAGTCAATTATTCCTCATGGGGTTTCTTGTTTAGACCATAAACAACTTAATAAATTAAGGATTGCTAAGTTATTTTTCATAGTGAAAGCAATTTTACAAGGGTAAAATTGGTCTTACATGGTGCACTTTGGTCCATCTAATAGTAACATGTTAGATGACCAAAAATTGATGTAACAATTGCCCCCCCAGCATGCGAGCGTTAGGAGCAAATCGTATGACCGAAGTACGTTGTAAGAACTCAATCACTAGACACCGAAGGGAGAGTCAAAGAGAGAGAAATATAAGGTAGACTCAAGCGCGAGAGGACAAGACCATGAGGAGGCGAGACTTATAGGTGAGAAAAGTCTCTTTTATGAGTGGGTACCTGTTATACATGAGGTGGGGGAGGCATACCTATGCCCGCTGAGGTAACAAAGTACAAAGAATAATGCATCCAGTAAAGAAGGGACTGAACTATATAGTACATGCTGGCATAAACATGGGCCAGATAAAAACATGATAATGGATCCCACATACATATTGTGCTTGGGACAACAACCAGGACTTATACAATAATATTTGAGTACATGAGATATAAGTACAACCAAATAGGCCCTATAATACAGGAAAGGGATCTGAAAATATGAATGATACATGCAAACTAAACAGGCGCTGCATGTGGCTGAGGCTGGAACCATAAAATATATGGAGCTTCATCCAAGGCTATAGTAGATAGGTCATCTGGGTATGTGGGGGGCTACCTGAAGGGCCACCCCCTCATGAGGTCTGGAACATCTCACACACACTCGGGAATCATCGGTATAATCTGCTGCATCATTAAACCATCAAGTATATGGATCTCGATAAAAAGAGTCCCTTTTCCTGATCTGAGGCACCGAACAAGAGTGGAATATGGAACCAAGGTATACTGCCCTCTAGACCTGTCTTCTGGAATGAATGAGATGATGTTGACATTTCCTCACCTATGATGTGGTGTGCCATTTGTTTTCGTTATGGTTATGTAGTTCGAGAAAGGGAATGGAGGATTGAAAATCTCTTTTGGTACTGCATATATGAAGCAAATGGACTAACTTTCGGGGTTGGCATACATGGTGTCACTATCCCAAAGAGTGGATTTGGAGATAATGAACTGGTGCTTGCCTAGAAAAACCACTGGTTGGTCAACAACAATGTCTAGGGGACTGGGTTGCTGATATAAGAGGAAGGAATGATGAGGGGGATCATCCCTAGAGTGATTTGAAATGATATGGGACTCTAGAGGTTCTTCTAAATGGGGAAGAATAATGGTACTAGAGTCGACACGACCAAGTGTACTAGGAGGGTTGTGGAGAATTGCTTCTCCTGGACTCTCAAATATGGGTGGCCCCTTACCAAAACATTTTGTGTCAATGTAATGACCACAAGGTGTATGTGGTTCTAATGTATGGTTTCGATGTAAGGGGGGGTAGATAAAGTCAGGGGTGGTGATTACTTCCATAATGTCTTCATCGTAATAGAAGATGGGGTGACTAGTGGAAGAAATACAATGTGGTGCGATGAAGATACCTGATTCATCATCATGAGAAGAGAGGTTCACATGCACATCGTCACAGAGGGTGCCCGAAAAACAAGTAGATGAAGGATCCACCGATGTTGAGCCCAAGGTGATCGCTGAAGGGAGGTCAGACGAAATAGAAGGGGATGTCCCAAGGGGCTATTCCATCGTGGATCTCATAGATGATGACAGGTAGAGGATAGTAGCTGAAGACTCCATCATCTCGACATCTGGAGGGGGAATGTCAATGGGAGAAGTTGTGTCCTCTGGTTGGCCTGAAGCATACTATGTGAGGACAAGAGATGCAGACTGATTATATTCAATCTCATACTCTCGAAATACCTCCAAAGAGGCGTGGTAATGCTTGAGGTGGGGACAAAGGTGGGTATAATGGCTATGGAGGTCACACAGAGCACAAGGGTGATTGGTGTGAACAGTCTTGGGGTTCTTGGCTGCAGTCGAGGAAGAAATAGAGGCTTCAAGGACCTTAGACTCAGGAAATGTGACATTAACCATGGGCTTGATATGAGGTAGTTCAGGGAAATGGTGGGTGGCATGACCGACAACAACACACAAAGCACACGGGGGGGGGGGGGGGGTATGCTTTGGATGCTGAGGAGGAGCAGTGGTTTTTTGGAAACCTTGTACTTAGGTGCCTTCTTTTGAGCTTTTCCCACCTCACTCAAAGCTTTCACAACAAGAGTAGGTTCTTGTTGAGGTGGTTGAGGCATAGAAGCAAAGGGAGGGGTCATGGGGACTGGTTGAGTCGAGGTTAAAGGAGTATAAGGTTTGGTTTGAACAGGTGAGATAGTGGCTGGGGGATCAATTTACCAGACTTGGATCCCCAGGGGCATGTTATGAAGAGATAAGGTAGCCATAACAGGTACCGAAAATACTCCAGGGGGGAGCTAGAAACGGTATCTGACCGGAGGGCTAATGGCCAGGAGGGACAACTCCAAGATGATTAAGGCTAGTAAGAACCATTCCATGAGGGTAGATAGGCTCATGGATACCAGCGACAGGTGAGGGGCCTTGAGGAGGGGGTCTTGAAGGCTGAGTCGAGGTGATAGGAGCAGGTTGTGGAGGGCAGGGCTGCTGACTAGTCAAACCAGTCCGTTTGAGGTCAGACTGAGACAACTGCATCATGAAAAAATTCGACGAGCTGGGATCATAGACAAGAGGAGAAAGACCAAGGAATTAACTAGGAAAAGAGGAGTCTTTGTAAACTTTGGGTGAAACACTAGTCAAAGGTTTGACTATTTGTTTATTGGCCACCGAAGAGATGATGGACTCAGGGGGGGTCTGAGACTTCGATTTGTAATACGTCAATTGGTCAATGGTGACAATCTTTCCATTGTGAGGAAAGCACATCTTACAGTGAACCACAGATGGGACAACAGACATTGCATAAGTGTAGCTACAACCCAATAGAATGTTGTAGTCTAAGGGGGCATCAATGACTTCTACATCAACACAAATAGTCTTGCCCGCAAGAGTATCAGGACAATTGTAGAACATGCCTATGGGCTGGGAAGAGTGGCCATCCCATGCTCGAAGGGTGATAGTGGAAGGAGCCAACTCAGGAGATCCAAGTTGCTTCCAAATCGAAGTGGACATTTCACAGGTGAATGCGCCCTCGTCAATGATACAACGAGAGACGTTGGCATTCCAAATCTTGACAAGGATTTGGAAGGCGACAAAAGTAGGAAGGGGGTGATGTTTTGATCGGTCAACATCGAAGATGATCAAATGATCATCTTAAGGATCCAAATTTCCCATGGCAGTTAGTAGAGTTTTTCTTTGTGAAGGGAACAACTGGAGGAGTTCTAGTGTTGAGATGGAAGCAGGAGATTGCGCCAAATCATCTACTATACTATACGAATGGGAAACTTTACCAGAAGTAGCGTTTCGACATAATGGTCCATTGGGGATTGTTGTATCTTAAGAAAAAACCCATTGGCTATGTTAAGGAATCAGTACTCAATACATTTATATATATATGTCACAGAAATATAATACCAAATGGTCTTTGCTTAATCACCTTCAAAAATTAATTATTAAAACCCTCAAGAATATGATGCAATAAATGCTTCACAATGCCATTATTTGCTGATATTAAATGGAGTGATAAGAAGAACATGAAGGAAGCCCAAAATGATATGTTGATGAACAAATCTATCACTTTAAACTTCAGAGGAAATTTTATGAAAGTAGATTAGTTAAAATGAAGGAGCGCCCATTAAGGATATTTAACTCTTATTCACATATGTAAAAAGAGACCCGCAACTACATTACTTCATTTTATTCATAGAAGGAAATAGAAATAATGGAAAATGGAAAACATATCAATAACAACAAGATGCAAGAATCTTGATCTTCATTCATTAATCATTAGAAAATTGAGTACAAAATTTGCAGTAGTGCAAAGGTCCAAAACTCAGAATCTTTTCCTTTCTTCTCTATCTCTTTAAATACAATGTAAAGTAGTTTGTAACTGCTGAAACTACTCCTAACTACTCAAACTACTTGAGACTTCTTAAAATACATATTACATATCATCGAAATGTCTTATTACAATTACACTTTCTTAACAGAGATAAAATAGAACTTAAATCCTTATCTATTTGCTGAATATGAATTGGTCCCACTGCTGATGTATTCCCCTGATTTGATGACCTGTCTTTCTTTGAAGTTGAAGAATCTTTAGATAGAACAGTCATCCAGGCTCTACATTTCTTCCACACTTAAATGTTTGTCTTAAGAGAATTAATTAGTCTTTCATACTCCAGCCTAAAGGCAATGATCCTACTGAATGTTGGTCACTCTGTAAATAGATTCCTTACCAACCATAATAGTTGAAAATGCCTCTGAAGAAAGTTAATAACTATTTCTCCTTTCAAAATCTAAGTCTTCTCATGAGTTTTATCCACCTTGCTTTCTGCCAACCAGTAGTGGTTCATAAGAATCCCATGATAAAATACTGCCTCCAAGGCCCTAGCATGATGGCAATCCTGCCCTGGCTCTTTTGTCATACAAATTGTCAAACTTGTTCACTGCTTCCTTAATCTTCATCAACTTATTCTCAGTGATATTCCTGCAATCATTTTTAATAATTATTTTGTTAATCTCTACAACATATAGAATTCTATCTTTAGTCTCATTTTCCTCTAACTCTTGATCAATCTTTGAATCAATGAAATCAATAAATTTCTTTGCCCAAATAGCTCTGTTAATAGTCTTCTGTTTTTCTACCATAACCTTCTCCTCGAAATATCTGATAATGCTTCTTTATTTTGATACAATAGTCAGAGATCCCAAAGCTTCTTTCATCTCTTCAATGATATCATTCCAGATGATGTCCTTAGCCTAAATCAAATTTATGTTTCCCTTCAATTTCTCCTTCAGGCTCTTAATCTCAGCATCAACTATTTGGAATTTTGTCATGTATTTATTAATTTCCCCATATTTGGCTTGCATTATTTTTGTTACTGTCTCTAGATAATTTTGTGCCCTTTTGAGATCTCTCTCTACCATCTTCAGTTTAGTATTAAATTGAGATACATGTGATGTTGGATCATCATTTCCAGATGAAGAAATGATAGTGCAGGAATGAGAATCAATATGTTTCTGTAATGACAACACAATTTCCTTCAACTTAGTAATTTCTTCTTCTTTCTGCAAGAGTTTCTAAAGAAGGCTCTCTTTCTCACTTTCCACCTTTGCCACTTCTGCAACCATAGAATTCTCCCCTATAGGTAACCTGAACTTTTTCTTCAACACAGAAATCTCTGATTCTGCACTTTGTAGCAACTTCTGCACAACAGACCTGTCATTTGGATCTACTACAATATTTACAATTATCTTCTTCAGTTCTTCATTCTGTGTTGTTAAATCCCTAGAGTTGGCTTTCTCCAATTTCAGTTTTTTCGTCACCTTCCCTAGCATGTTTTTAGCCTTAAGATCCATTGCATTAGTTTTGGTCAAATCATTTACTATCAGTTGACCTATTTGCATACGTAAATTTACTTTATCAAGCAAAGGAATCTTTCTCACATCAACAATTAAATTTACAGTATTGAAATTATTGGATGACCCTATAGTCATATCAGAGGGATGAGAAAGAGCAATCTTAAACTGATCTTTTTCAAGATCCATGGTAGTTAGCAATATTGTTTGATTTATAGTTATTTTATACTCAGCCTGTGCCTCGATGTTAGCCTTCATCTTTTGATTTCTTTAAGAAATATGAGAAAATACTTGTTTAATCAAAGGTACTTGCTCTTGAGCATCTCAATGTCTTCTTGGCGAGGCTGGGAAATCTTTCTCATCTCCTAGTTGAAGTGAGAAACCGGGTTAAGCACTTGCTAAGCCTTCAATGAACTTTGTTCTCTTTTTGGCTCTTTTCTCTTCATCTTCTGAATCAACAACTGCCTCTTTACTCCTCTTGCTAGATTTCTCAAATATGACAAGAGTTTGTATATTTGAGCCAACAAAACCTACAAAACCATTATTTTCTAGCTTCTCTATGTCAGGTCTGCTTTCATGAAAAAATGTTGAATAACCATTTTCAATTCTCCTATTTGAAATCACTTTATGGGGGTCATAAGCCCACTTATCTCCTAGCAGTAACTGCATTCCATCTAACATTATATTAACTTCATCAGCTGCTTGTCTCATGTTGACTATAAATGGTCCCACAGACATAGGTAGCTTAAACATATGACCCTGTTTTCATAGGTACAAAATGTATTTGGTCAACATTTAAACTCTTCCTAATGAAATTTAAAGAAAATAATCTCATAGGCACAAATATAGGAAGCCTATATGGTTCTACCCCAGCCCCATAAAGTCTAATCTCCGAATAGTCTTCAAAAACATACCAATCTCCAAATTTACAATTTTTTCCTAATTGCAGAAACTCCTGAGCCTTTGGCAAGAAACATGGGGAAGAAACCCCATTCAAAATATTATATGAAATTGACATGAAATGGTTTGAAAAATCAAATAGACCCTCCTCATTTTGTTCCTCTCTTACTACATCAGTCCAAAACACTACTAACTGCGTCTTTTTATTTACATCCATGATATTTAACCCCAAATGCAAGCATTCTTCCACATTTTGATATAAAAAGAGGTAAATGATAAGAGAAGGGAACCTGAATGACCCAGTGAGTGATAAACTCATGAGTTGAGTATTGACAACTTCTTTCCAATATGAAGGAATATCCAACACTACCCATGGCTTCATCATCAGTGCAAACATTCCTAGAACTAATTTTTCAATTATGTTGTCGTCTTCCTTTCCCAATATCTTTGAAATACACCTCAGCACCAGCCGAAATTATGCGTCGAAAAATTCCATGAAGAATTCTTTGCTGTCAGGTACAAACCGCTTCGTATCTAGCTTCAGGAAAAAGACAAACTAATTGAATTCTTGACCTGCAAGACTATCATATTTTGCTATCAATGACTCGTCAATGAATTGAACATAAGATTCTAACTCAAGGTAACACAGGGCTTGACGAATTAACAGGGTTGAGACTTGTAAGACATTCTCTCCTTGAAAATTCATTACAAAACACTTGCTAGGGTACATGACAGACACTAGCCAGTGCAGAAACTCAGGAAAAAGGTGCATTATTGGAATTCATTCAAACAGACCTGTTAATATAATTGGAGGTGATCTAAAGAGCACACAGTGTCTCGGATATCCCTCTCAATGTCCATGAGAGGAATATGGTTGGATGAGCCAGAAATAGATGAACGCTTAGCCATAATTTTTCTTAGGGTGGCGAACAACGACAAGGTGGCAGACAAAAATGGAAGACACAAGTGAAAAATTAATTGACAAGTACATAGAAAAAAAAATAGCCTTGTGAAAATAGGAACCAGTTTAAATAGGTGGCGCAAGGCTTTTCAATTAAATGCTGAGTTGATGCGCCAAAAGACCGCTAAATGGTACCATGACGTGGCTGATAGCTGTCGCCAACCAACGGCTCACGTCACTGTGGGAGGCCTCAAAGTTACGAAGGGCTCATCGAGGTCATGCCCCCGTGGTTAATCCTGACCACAAATCTTGATCGGCCCCGCAATCAACAGGGTCAACTGTAGAGGCACCCTCCTCGTTAACCTGTGTGTTGAATTTGCCCGCGGGTTGCAACTTTTTCCTTCTGCCAAATAAATCTTCGGATCCCACTCACAAAATTCCTCGTTTATTAACTGAGTGTTGGGAACCATCTTCATGAATATTTTAAAGTATTGAAATTTAAATTTACAAAACATTACATCTTTGAGTTAAAGTATGAAAATTTTGTACTTTAACATACATTTTTATATTTTCCATTTTTTTGTATTTTTGAAAAATAAAAATGAAGGATATTGCAAATGAGCCACAACAGGGATCTTGGTATGAACCTCTACCTTAGGATGAGGGATTGTTAAAGGACCATTGGGTGTCAAAAGAGGCTTTGTGGGACCTAAAGAAGGGGGCTCGGGGGCAGACGTAGTGGGGGGCTTGTTGTACTAATGGGAACGAGTCTGAAGGTTAAGATCGATGATATTGGGTTGGTCAGAGTTCATCATGAGAATCTAGTAATCAGAGGTACCAGATGGAGGAAGTTGAGTGGTCGCCCGACGTTCAGGGGGTTGGGTAGCCATGAATCCTTGTTGGGGGAAAGGATTGGTAAACACAGCTGGCTGAATAGGTGCAACATGGGGAGGAACTAAAGGGGAGACTTGCTGTCCTTGGGATGCTTCTTAAGCTTCCCACATCTTTTGTATCTGAGGTAAAAGAGAAAAATCATGGGTATAGTGACCATAGACACTACAATAAGAACAAGGTTTGTTCGTGCGAATAGGCTTGTCCTGATTGAGCTAAGTTCCCTATTGTTGGTTAGCAGTGTTAGGTGTATTCCCTTGGGGATTGGGTCTTGGATTACCTGGGGTAGATTGGTTTTGGTTGCATTTCCTCTTCTTTTTGGAAGTAGGAGGATTAGTCGCGCCCTACTGTGCATACACCTGCCCTTGGGGGGGTGGTGGATGATGTTGTGAGGGTTGAGAAGGAAAGGGAGGATGAGGTGCTAATGTTGGAGGAGTTGGAGCACCGTTGTGGATGTAGATAATAAGAAGTTTGGGAAAAATTGTGGTAAACAGGTTGGGAAAAAGGAGGAGGCATGCCGTATCCTAGATACATGCTACTGGGAGGGGGGAAAGTACTGGAGGAGCTGGCCCCTCCCTGAGGAAAACCATAACCCATGGGAGGATGAGTGTACAGATGAGAAAGGGCTCCAACGATACTGTCGGTAGCATGAGATTACCCCATTGCGTTTGTACCATCAGGTCTAGGGAGATAAGGTAAGACAATATAAACATAACCAGACTGTGCGTAGATCAGGTCATATTTCAACGCAATCTAGAGGGAAATTTTTTTGGTTTGAGGGAAATGAGATGTGACATCTTTGCCAATAGTAGGAAAAAGGGATTTGAGAAACCATTCCATGTAGACACGGTCTTCAAAGGTAGGGGCTTGACATAGGCTCTTTCTTCTCCACCATTCCTGGACATGATCGGATAGGCGGGTCACAGACGATTGATGGAAAGAGGTGAAAAGTTCGATACCAGTGTTATAATGAAGGGGAAGCTAGAAGTAAGACAGAAAATCCCTGGAAAGAGTCGTAAAAGTAGTATGAGAGGAGGAGGCCTGGTCGATATACCACTTAGAAGCTTCTCCAGTAAGCATACGCTAGAACAACCGAAGACGGACAGAGTCATCGGTGATGGAGTTAGATGAACACCACATGTGGGAAGAACAAACATGGTTTGTAGGATCCTATCCAACAAGACCTTCAAACTTGGGGATGTCGGAAGGGAGCTTGGTCGGCATAGCAAGCCAACCAGGGTCATGGTGTATGGGGTCATTGATCAACTGGTTAAAATCGAGAAGAATGAGACTGGCCATATAAGGGAGCAAGGGAGCAGCCGGGATAGTTCTTGTTGCAGTCCCACTAGTAGTATTCCCAGCATTAGTTCTGAGGCTACCACCAGCGTTAGGTCCTGAACTAGACATGGTGAAGGTGACAGGAGGATAACCGAGGATAGAATCAGAAGGGAAACCCGATGAACCAGAAGCAGAGTTAGAATGAGGACTCAGTGGAGGATGAACTTGAACCCTACATGGAGGAGTAAGTCTTCCTACCAGAAACTGAGGATGAAGGCCAATAAGTCTCCCGGATAAACACCTTGGGGGAACAATGATGGAAAAACAGACACAGATCATAGAAAGAAGAGAGAACAACAAGGGAAAGGAGGTGCAGTATCAAATTATTACAATTTCAAAACAAGGGCAAGGAGGTGAAAGATCAATTGATTACAATGTTATAGTCTTGGCCTGGTAGTGTAAACCAGGCGCTCTTCACTTAGGGTGTGTGTGTATGTGATAAGTGTGTTAATTTTAATTTAAACCCAGACGTGTGTAGAGAAAAAAAATAAGAAAAAAGGTGTTGTATAACTGTAAATAAATCTAAAAATAACAGTGAAGTAAACTGAAATATGACAGAAAATAAACAGCTAAAGATGCATCAATTTAAACCCAAGGAGGAGGGCTTCCCAGTAACTAGTCTATGGGTGGGAAAAATATAGTCAAAACACACAATATTACCAATGGATCTAAATTCAAGAGGGATAGGGACCTAAAGGTCATATCTGCTGGAAATAGGTGCAGAAAACAACAACAAATCAGAGGGAAAAATGCTGCAAATGAGGTGGAAAAAGGCTACAACCTGAAGGGAAACAGAGGGGACCCTAAAGGAGGACCAAAAAGAACTGAAAAGAGGTATTTTGGATGGATGAATAACCAATCTTAAATGGATCTGAAAGTACAGGATTAGATCTGAAAAATGGTTGAACACACTGAAATCTCAGATGACCTGCTTCAGCTAAACTCCTCCTAGAAAGGTGGAAGCGTATTGAAGCCCTAGGGGGCTAGGTTACTACTTCAACAAGTAAAATAGAGTAGGTACAGGTCCAAAACGGGTGGAGACAGAGATCAGAAAACCCTGAACAGTGGCTGAGACAAACCTAGAATAGTCACATAAAATTTCTCGCACAAAGTACAGGTCGCAGTTTCTCACCTGTTCTCAGTAGTGGTCACAGTTTTTTGGTTGTATTTTGTGCCCTAAAGGCTAAGGTCATAGGTTTTGGCCCAAAAAGTGTGACTTGCACTTCTGACACTCTCAGAATTAGGTTTTAGAAAAAAGTGTTGTATTAGCTGTAGCTGATACCTTTCACCTGTAAAATAGGCCCAAAAACACACAAATTATAATATTTACTGTTTTAGGGTTTTAAATGTTAAAAACAACATCAATAAAATGAAAACAAGAAGCTAAAGAAAAACCCTGGGGGTTGAAGCAGCTGGTCATACAAGGATTTGAAAAACGACAGTGGTTGTAATTATAAGCCCTTATGGTGTCGCCAGTTGTTAGTGTGAATTCTAATTGCAAGCTTATGAAAAAAGCTCACTTTAGCTGTGCATAAAAAACAACCCTAACATCAAAGATGGTTTGCCAATTTCTTTAGATATGTAGTTAGTTGACCAAGAAAAAATTACTTACAAAATCTGAATATGTCATGAGTTAAAGACATAGAAAAACCATAAAAAACAAGAGTTTCTCCATGCATCAATAGACAAGAAAAATAATTTTTTAAAGAATTTTTGTATTTTTGTATAGGAGGGAACAACAAAAGATCATACAGTCCCCCTCAATACAGGATGGTTCTTGCTGTATCCTCAGTCACTTGAATCTAAAGATCTCTCTCTCTTGATGGTGTAGAAAACCCAGAGACAAAAATGGAACTCAAAAGGAGCTCACAATAAAAAAGGTAGCAAAATATGACAATGATGGAGGATCAAAGTCAGACCAAAAGTATAGATCTAGAGCGATCTTTAGGAAACAAAAGGTAGTGAGTGAATGGAAAAAACCTTCTATTTATAACAAAATATTGAGTTAGTCTAGATATTGGTGCATAGTTAAAATATTATTAACAAAATCTAGATCCAACTTTTGTGGAATATTTTATTATATTTGTTGGAGGGAAAAATAAATTGAATTTGGTCAAATCCCTTTATTTTTAAATAATAAATAAATAAATGATTTATTTCTTATTTTAAGAATGTGGTTGAGTAATAATTAAATAAATAGTGAGTTATTCAATTATTTATAAATGATTTAGTTAAATTTAACAAGGAATATTATTTAATAATGTTTTAAATAATTATTCCTAGAAAATAATAAGATAAATAATGGTTTATCTAGCTAATTTTCCTATTTTGGGCTAAATATGACCAAGAATATTAATTAAACTATTGTTTAACTAATTATCCCTTGAGGAAAACCAAACAAATAAGGATTTATTCAATTATTTCTCATGGGGTTTCCTGTTTAGACCATAAACAACTTAATAAATTACGGATTACTAAGCTATATTTCATAGTGAAAACAATTTTACAAGGGTAAAATTGGTCTTACATGGTGTACTTTGGTCCATCTAATAGTAACAGGTTAGGTGACCAAAAATTGGTGGAACAACTGCCGCGAAGAGATTTTATTATTGGTCGAATCTGAGGAAGGATGTAGCAGATTTCATGGATACGTGTTTATACTGACAACAGGTGAAGACAAAGTGTATGCATCCAGTTGGACTACTACAACCTATTGCAATTACAGAATGGAAATGGGAGGTCATTCCCATGGAATACTACCTACTCAGCTAGCGATGTAGCATAAGTGGTCATCAAAGACATAATAAAATTGAATGGTCTTCCAAAGAAGATTGTGTCACACAGTGATGCACAGTTCACTTCCAAGTCTTGGAAGGAGTTATTTTTGGGTTTGGTCATAGAGTTGGCCTTCAACACCGCATATCATCTGGAGAGAGATGGATAGGCTAAGAGGTTCAACATGATCATGGGGGACATGTTGAGGATGTATGTGATGCATTAGCAGTGGAAATGGGAATATTATATACCATTGGTTGAGTTTTCATACAAAAATGGGTATCAAGAGTAATTGGGTATGAGTCCCTTCGAGGCACTATATGGGAGGATTTGTAATGCTCCCATTAGTTGGAGAAATCCATTTAACAGGGTGTTGATTGGATCAAACATGTTGGAAGGCATGGAGTAGGAAATGCAAGTTATAAAGAAGAATCTAATTGTAACATAAGACAGACAGAAAAGTTATGCAGACTGACATATGGTATTTAAGGATTTTTAGGTTTGGGAGCATGTTTATTTCTGCATCAAACTCAAGAATATATCCTTAGGGATCAGATCATGTGCCAAGTTGGCACCATGATATTGTGAAAATTTTGAGATCCTTGAGAGGATTGGACCAGTGGCCTATTGAATTTCACTGCCTCCAAATGTGAAATTCCATGATGTGTTTGATGTTTCATTGCTTAAAAGGTATATAAGGTATGTTGATCATGTTACTGACCGATCTGTATTGCAGGTGGAGCAAGAAGGAGAATTCCAGTCAGAACCTCAGTGCATATTGTAGCGGAAGCAACTCATGCTTAGGAACAGAGCCATTGAGCAAGTTAAAGTGTAGTGGAAGTACTTTGTGGCTAATGAAGCTGCATGGGAGATGTTAGATTAGATGTGGGCCATGTATCCTTCATTCTTTTCCGGTTGAGGCAAAGTAGTTTTGGTTTGGTGTTTGGTATATGTTTGACATATGTTTTTGGTGATGTTTTTGGCATATGTTCTTATTTATATGGATGTAAATACTGCCATGAGATAACTTATAAAGCTCCAATAAGAGGTATAGATGTTATATGGTCATGTTATCATGGTTTTTCTTTTTAGCAGGTTATTCATTGTAAATATTGCATCGAGATAAGTTATAAATCTCCATGAGCAGTATGTTTTCTTTTCAGCAGTTTTGCTAAGACGTAGATGTGGTTTAACATCAAGGATGGTGTTCCCCCATGAAGAGGGTTCTATAACATACCCAACAAAAATATTCATGTAATAAAATTTAATAAAGGAAAAATAATACCACGGTTAAGGGACACTTATTCCACGCTAAATGTCGTGAAAAATATCCTAGTGGGCATCATTAGATATGTGTTTATGGCCAAGGAAAAAGGGAAAAGGAAAATGAAAAGGAATTAAAGAGGAAATAAAGGAAATTAGGAGAAAATAAAGGAAAAAGGAGAAAATGAAAATAAAGGAAATTAGGAGAAAATGAAGGTAAAAGGTCACAAGTTCCATGTGAGGAGGAAAATTAAGGAAAATAATGGAAAATGAAGAAAATATAGGCTTCATTGATTAAAAAATATTATGAGAATCAGTTCATGGATTTTTTCAGTTCTTTTTTGGAGCTCTTTCATTATTATCTCTCTCTCTCTCACTCTTGGATACTTAGAGTTTTCTTGGAGCACTCAACATTGTGCCAAGGAGTAGGAAAGAAAGAAAAGGAGGACAATGTAAAAAGGATCAAGCAAGGAAGAGCGGGATCTAGTAGATTCACAAGGAATACTCATAGGTGACATATTGCATGTGTGATTTCCTAGCTAATTTGGACATGCATGGTTGATGCATGTTGGTATTTGATTATCTTGCTATCGGTGACATGGTTTTGTCGGGTTATGATAGCGCTTTTAGTCCTTGAATTTACTTTTTCTGGATTCCATGGTATGATGGAATTTTGATATCATATTTGAACTTTGGATTTTCCGGATGGATTTCAGAATCTGGGGGAGAGATGGTCTCAAGTTTCATTCCAAAAGGCCTAAGAATCCCTTGACATGGTAAAACCTGGGGGAGGTGTCTTAGTTTAGGGCCTAGTGATCTGGGATTAGATTGTGGTATAGCTTGAGAGACAGGGAGACAGAAAATTCCTCAATGACAGTGATGGATTATCGATGGCATTTCCAAGTTTTTCTCGTTTTTGTGATCAGAGCATCAGTTTGGTGTGATCATGGTGTGGTGATGGTGGAGGTGGTTTAACCTCTGGACTCCCTTGGTTTTTTTTTGGATTAGTTTATCCATAAGATCCCACATTCATGTTTCGAATATGGCACGGGGGTGACTGGCTGAAGAGAGATTTGACTCAACCATGTCTATGGTCGGGTGGAACGTAGAAGTCCTGAACCTGGTCAGTATTTGCCTACGTTTAATGGAAGCTAAGTTCTCTTGATTTTTTACCTATTAATGTATGGATTTAATGGTTGCTATATCATTTTTATTTCCATGGTTTTATGTTGGTTATAAGCATGTTTAAATGATTGGCTCATGTCATGGTTATTTCATGTATTTACTTGTAATTGTTAAAATAATGGATACAAGACCTAATTGATTTCATATATGTCAATCATCCATGCTCTATCTTGTATCATATACCTATATATCTCATTCATGCCAAGTGTTTCACACAATTTTAGTCCTTGTTGGGGATGGTCAGGCCTAGTCATGGATTCAGTTTTTTGTTATTTGGCATTGTCGTCACATGTTTAATGATTCCTCCATGCTACAAGAATTTTTGGGCAGTGCCCAGGATATTGGGCTTAAAAAGTGCCTTAAATCCCACAGACGCAGGCATAGTTCGGGGAAATTTTTTCCCTGAACATAGTCATGTAGGCTTATGCGTACGTCCAGAGCCTCCCAGATGCATGGATCTAGGCCATCACAAGTGTCTAGGGGATTTTTTTCATGAAATCTCAGTGGGACCTAGGGACAAGTCAGGTGGATGACTGCGATAGCCTATGGGGGTCTTGTAGCATGTGGTATAGGTATGTTTTATAGTTTTTTGCTTTGATTCTACTTCCTGAAAGTCAACAATGAGGTTGAGTATGTCTTAAATTCCCCTCATATCATGTTTACTCCGGTTGTTCAGTTACTTTGGTAGGTGAGACGGGAGGTGGATATTACAAAACAAAGAAACAGAAGGACAAGGAAAGAAAATGAAATCAAATATCAAGAAAGGAAGAGCTAGATCAAGAAGCTTTAGCATGAATACTTGTAGGTAACATATTGCATGTATGATTTCCTAGCTAGTTTTCACATGCATGGTATGTTCATGTTGGTTTTTGGTTCTTTTGTTGTCGATGGCATAGTTTTGTTAGGTTTTGATAGTGGTTTTCAACCTTTCCATACCATTTTTTGGATAGACATGGTGTGATGGGATTGTTCTTGGTTTTGAGCTTTGGAATTTATGGATGGTCTCGAAATCTGGGCCGTAGGTGGTCTTAGGAACATTCCTAAAGTACTAGGAATACCTTGATCAGTTTTGGCAGGATACATGGTAAAGCCTGAGGGAGGTGTCTTGGTTTAAGGCATAGTGATACGGGATTAGATTACAGTAAAGCTTGAGAGATAGGGAGAAAACAATTTCCTTAATGATAGTGATGGATTTCAAACGATATTTCCAAGTTCTACTCAGTTTTTTGATCGAAGCATCGGTTTGGTGTGATCATGGTATGGTGAGGGTGGAGGTGGTTTAACCTCTAGATTCCCTTGGTTGTGTTTTTGATAAGTTTATCCATGAGATCCCACATTCATGCTTTTCATATGGCACGAGGGTGACTAGATGAATAGATATTTGGCTCAACCATGTCTAGGTCGAGTGGAACGTGGAAGTCTTGAACCTGGTCTATATTTGCCTATGTTTAATGAAAGCTAAGTCATATTTATTTTGTACCTATTAATGTGCGGATTTAATTATTTTTATCTCATTTTTATTTCCATGCTTTTATGTTGGTTATAATCATGTTTAAATCATTTTCATGTAATGGCTATTTCAGTTATTTACTTGTAATTGTTAAAATAATGGATGAAAGACCTAATTGATGTCATATTTGGTTAAGGAATAGGGTGATGATCCTTCTTTTAATGTTTCATAAGCTTTTTCAGTCATTCATGCTCTATATTGTATCCTAGACTTGTATATTTCATTCATGCCAAGTGTTTGGCATAATGTCAGTCCCAGTTGGGGATGGTCATGCCTAGTCCTAGAGTTACTTTTTGGTGCCTTGACATTTTCGTCATGTTTTCAATGATTCCATGAAGCTACCGGATATTTTTGGAAGTGTCTCATATTTTGGGCTTAAAATGTGCCTTAAATCCCACAGACGCAGGCTCAATTCTAGGCAATTTAGTCCCTAGACATAGGCATGTAGGCGTATGTGTGTGTCCAAGGCCACCTAGATGCATGGATGCAATCTTGTGCATGCGTCCAACAAGTTTTCTTCATGAAATCTCAATGGGACTATTAGGTCCTTATATTACTAGTATAGTCCCTTATTTTTTCTAGTGTAACCCCCTTATTGTTATTTTTGTACCCCTGTAACCCTCATAATGTTATTGTGCCCTTAAATTATTATTGTTAGGTCGGTTAGGATTACAGTGTGGCCACACTAGGATTACATTGTGTCCCCATGGACTCCTATATATAGAAAGGAGGTTTTTTCATTTGTATCATCGAAGAATTGTTCATTCATGTAATGTATTGGAGGTTGCCCCATCCAAGTAGCTATTTCTCAGGCATTGATTTCTCTTTTATTCTATTCTTGGAGCTGGTTTCATAACATTTGGTGTCAGAGCTTTGTATTCTAGGGTTTCACTGCTCCAAATAGGTCATCATGGAATTTTCGATATAACGTTTTTTCTACAAAGGTTCAGAAGCTAAAATTTTTATAGAGAGAAGAAAAAATCCCGAGGAAAATCGTGGTAAAATTTAAAATCTTGGCTCGCAATATATTTGGATATATGATCTATGCAAGTTTGGGATTTGTGCAAGCTCTTGAATTTAACCTAAACAGGTCATCGTGCAATTTTTGATATAACATTTTTTCTACGAGGGTTCATAAACTAAAATTTTCATAGAGAAAAGCTAAAATCCTGAGGAATGTCATGGAAACATTTTAGAGCTAGATTCACAATATTTTGGGAGATATGGTCTATGGAAGTTAGGGATTTTTTAGGCTCCCCAGTTTCATCTCAAAGAGGTGACCGTAGGAAAATATTCATATCTCTCTCTCTCTCTGAGCATTGGATTGGAATTCTGTAAAAAGTGGCTGCAATTACACGGAATTTAGTTTCTTTTATATAAATTTCAGATCCAAATCAAGAAACAGTGACACATGGCAAGTCGTACAAGTTCACTCTACTAAACCAGTCCATAATTAGGTCATCGTAAGAGATTGGGTATAAATTTTTCTTCAAGCATCCAAATTAGGTCATACCTATTTGAAAGAATATTTAGAGGACTACTTTAGGGCCAAATTTCAGATATTGAAGATCCGAAATCACAGAGATAATTCAGTTTCAATATCGAGCTCCTCAAAATCAAGAAAAAGGTGTGTATTGTTTTTCAAATTGCATAAGTCTTGTTTGAAAATCAGTTTTAAGTGATTTGAAAGGCCTATTTAGCATATATATCAGCATTTGGTTCTAAAATGCCTTCTAAAAATAATTCAACACCCATTAAGCCTTCAGAGTACTCTACTATAACTCATGAAGATGAAGAATTGCAACATGATCTATCAAAATTACAAGAGAAAGTGCACCAAAATTTTCTCTCGCAAAGAGCAACAAAAAATGAAATGGATGTTTTGAAGAAAAGTGTGGAAACTAAGATGGATGGTTTGAATAAAGGCATGGAAGCTACGATGGATGGTTTGAAGAATGGTATGGAAGAAAAAAATGGAAAGTTTGAAGGAAGACATGGAAGGTTTGAAGGAAGGTTTGTCAAATTTGATACAAGAAATGACTCCTAATGGCGAAAATATAGTAGAGGAAACTCATGATGAGAAAAAAATAAATATTAATCGTGATTTCATAAAATCTAATGTTGGATTGAAGAACCACCATATTCCAAATATGGATATGAGGAAGTTTGATGTCAAGGATCTCGTAACATGGATACTACAGATGGAGCAATATTTTGATCTCAATAATGTGCAAAACACACAAAAGGTACGCATTGCAACTTTACATTTAGAAAAAAATACATTTGTATGGTATCGATGGCTTTGCTCCCGTAAAAAATTGTCACTTGGTCAATTTTTACGGAGGAAATGATAGCACATTATGAGGATACAAAGAGCAACACCTTCTTTAGCCAATTGATAAATCTCAAACAAAAGGGTTTAGTGGGGCAGCACATTGAGGATTTCCAAAAATTGAATATAAGGGTAACTAATATTCCAGAGGAACACAGGATTGATCTCTTCTTAGGTACTCTAAAGGATAACATCCAACATGAAGTTCGTGTTTTGGAACCTGATTCATTGGAGAAGGCATTCAGGTTGGCAAGAAAAGTTGAATGTAAAATTATGGCGACGAGGAAGCCTACCACTCAATTCTATAAAGAAGGAAGTGTTGCTACGCCTAGATTTCCACAACCTACAAGGTTGACACCACAACAATTGGAAGAAAAAATAGCAAAAGGGCTTTGCTACAGTTGTGATAGCAAATACACTAAAGGTCATAAGTGTGCTGAAAAGAAATTATTTTACATAGATTGTGAAGAAGAAGAAGAAAATGAAAAAGAAGAGGATATACACCAGGAACCAGCCATAGAAGAAGAAGAAATGAATCCGACCATATCATGTAATGCACTGGCCGGAATTACCACTCCTCAAACTCTCAAGATAGTAGGACAGATCAAGAAGAAAAGGGTAATAGTGTTGATTGATTCAGGTAGCACCTATAATTTTATTCATTGTAAGGTAGCCAAGGAATTAAATTGTTTCCTATACCCAGCACCAGAATGTCAAGTGATGGTTGCAAATGGAGGAACTATAAATTTCTCTGGAAAATGCCATAATATCAAGCTAACCATGGGGGAATATGTATTGACTAGTCCAATGGTTTCCATTCCTATGGGAGGTGCTGATGTTGTACTAGGAGTACAATGGTTACAATCTTTGGGGACGGTAACTTTTAATTTTCAAGAACTTTTCTTGAAATTTTTTTCAGAAGGAAAGGAAGTCGAATTACGGGGTATTGCGGGGAAGCCAGGAAGGATAATAAGCTCTAATGTCATGACAAAGCTTCTAAAGAAAGAACAACGAGGCGTAATTGCAAAATTATGCTCACTAGAAGTGCCAACATCAAAATCATCTATTTCTGCAGATCTCCAACAAGTCTTGGACAATCATTCCAAGGTGTTTGAAACTCCCAAAGGACTCCCACCTATTCGTGATCATGATCATGCTATTCATTTGATTCCAGGAAGTGTTCCTCCAAACATAAAGCCTTATAGATATCCTTACTTCCAAAAGAGCGAAATTGAACGTATGATTGTAGAAATGTTAGAGGCAGGTATAATTCAACCTAGTCAAAGTTCTTTCTCTTCTCCTATAGTATTGGTACACAAGAAGGATGGATCATGGCGAATGTGTCCGGATTATAGGGAGCTCAATAAGCTCACCATTAAAGACAAATTTCCCATTCCTGTGATTGATGAATTATTGGATGAATTACATGGAGCAATTTATTTTACCAAGTTGGATCTTCGTTCAGGATATCATCGAATTAGAATGAAGACTGAAGATATTCCAAAAACAGCATTTTGAACTCATGAGGGTCATTATGAATTTTTGGTCATGCCTTTTGGCCTTACCAATGCACCTTCTACATTTCAAGGGTTGATGAATTCCATTTTCAAACCCTTAGAAAATTTGTGCTAGTATTTTTTGGTGATATTTTTTTGAAGGATCATGTTCAACATGTTGACAGGGTGCTCAAACTATTGGAGGAGAAACAATTATATTCAAAAACATCCAAATGTTTCTTTGGAGTACAAGAGGTGGAATATCTGGGTCATATTGTATCTCACGAGGGTGTTAAGGTAGACCCTAACAAAATTAAATTCATTAAGGAATGGAAAGTCCCCACAACCATAAAGAAATTGTGCAAATTTGTCAGGTTAACAGGGTATTATCTCAAATTTCTTAAGAATTATGGGAGAATAGTAGCACCTATAACAACATTATTGAAGAAAGATGCATTTTCATGGACTCTTGAAGCAACTAAGGCCTTTGAACATCTTAAAGTGGCAATGTGCCTAGCACCAGTCTTAGCTACGCCAGACTTCACAAAAACCTTTATTGTGGAATGTGATGCCTCAGGACATGGAATTGGTGCTATTTTAATGCAAGAAGGAAGACCCATTGCTTTTGAAAGTCGTTCAATCAAAGGAAAGTATTTAAAAAAGGCTATTTATGAGAAGGAAATGTTGGCAATAACACATGCACTAAATAAATGGAGACCTTACCTAATGGGAAGACACTTCAAGGTCAAAATTGATCATGATAGTCTCAAACACTTTTTGGAACAAAGACTATCTTCAGAAGAGCAACAAAAATGGGTCACAAAGATGTTGGGTTATGAATTTTAAATCATCTACAGAAAAGGGAAGCTAAATGTTGTTGCAGATGCACTCTCAAGAAAGGATGAAGAGTTGGAAGCATTGCTTTGTGCCATTTCTATTATCCAACCAGATTGGATAACCAAAGAAAGGGATGAATGGAAGAATTACGAAGAAGTGTGGACACTCATTCAAAAGTTGCAGCAAGATCATAGAACATCTGATACGTTTAGTTGGAAAAATTATTCCTTATGGTACAAAGATCGCTTATTTGTTTTCAAGAATTCCCAACTAAAACAAAAGATTATTTTTGAATTGCACACTTCTTCTTTAGGAGGACACTCAGGATTTTTAAAAACTTACCACAGGGTGAAGAAATAATTTTTTTGGGATGGCCTTAAATCTAATATTCAAAATTTTGTGGCAGAATGTTTGGTTTTCCAGCAAAATAAAGTTGAGACAATTAAGACCCCGAGTCTTCTACGACCTTTATCCATTCCAAGTCAATGTTGGGAGGAGATTTCAATGGATTTTATCACAGGTTTACCTAAGTCCGAAGGAAGGAGTGTCATCATGGTGGTAGTTGAGAGAATTACCATGTATGCACACTTTTGTGCATTATCTAATCCATTTAAGGAAAGTACAGTTGATACTGCATTTATGGAAATAATTCAAAAGCTACATGGAAACCCAAAGATTATTGTAAGTGACAGACATCCCATTTTTTACATGAAATTTTTGGATGGAATTATTTTCTTGTTTGGGTACTCAACTGTCTCATAGCTCATCTTATAATCCTCAATCCGATGGTCAAACAGGGATAGTGAATAAATTTTTGGAAGGATCTATTCATTGTTTTGTATCTGATAAGCAAGCACAATGGGTCAAGTGGTTACCTCTCGTTGAATGGTGGTATAACACTTCCTTCCATACTGTAGCAAAAATGACCCCATTTATGGCGCTTTATGGATATCATCCACCATCCATCACATCTTCTTTAAGGGAAAATTATAGGCTTCAAGCAATGGAGGATCACATCAAGCATCAACAAGAAGTTCTCTGACTCTTAAAGGATAACCTAATTTTGGCACAAAATCGAATGAAACAACAGGCATATCAACATCGCAGTGAGAGAAGTTTTGATATGGGAGACTATGTATTTTTACGGCTACAACCATAAAAACAAATGTCCCTTAAGCAAACTAAGAAGTATAATAAATTATCACCAAAGTACTATGGTCCTTACAAGGTGTTGCAAAAGATTGGTACTATGGCATACAAATTGGAGCTTCCTGCTTCTTTGCGAGTGCATCCAGTTTTCCATGTTTCATGCTTAAAAAGGGTTATAGGGGAAAAAATTATAGTTCAAACAATATTTCCAGAACTTGATGAGGAAGGAAAAACCATATTGGAACCTGAAGCAGTCACGGAAACAAGAACTTGACAGCGACGAAATCGATCAATTTCAGAGTATCTCATCAAATGGAAGAACTTACCCACTGAAGATTCTACATGGGAGGATGAGAATTTTATAAAAAAGCACCCGGAGCTACTTAAGCATTGAGGACAACACTTTTTTTAAGGAGAGGAGCATGTTAGGTCCTTATATTAATAATATAGTCCCTTATTGTTTTTAGTGTAACCCCCTTATTGTTATTGTTGTACCCTTATAACCCCCATATTGTTATTGTGCCCTTACATTATTTTTGTTAGGTCAGATAGGATTACATTGTGGTCCCACTAGGATTACATTGTGGCCCCATGGACTACTATATATAGAAAGGAGGTTTTTTCATTTGTATCATCGAATAATTTTTCATTCATGTAATGCATTAGAGGTTGCCCCCTCGAAGTGGCTATTTCTAAGGCGTTGATCTCTCTTTTCTTCTATTCTTGGAGCAAGTTTCATAACAGGGACCCAGGGACAAGTTAGGTTGATGACTGCAATAGCCTCTTGGGTTCTTGTAGCAGGTGTTATAGGTTTTTGTTATGGTTTTCCGCTTCGATTCCATTTTCTTGAAGTCACCAAGGAGGTTGAGTCTGTCTTAACTGCCCCTCATCTCATGTTTACCTCAGTTGGGTGGTTACTTTGGTAGGTGTAAGGGGAGGTGGACGTTAAAAAAAGAAATAAAAGGAATGACAGGGAAAGTAAAGAAAATAAAATATCAGGCAAGGAAGAGCAGGATCAAACATCTTCAACAAGAATACTTGCAGGTAATAGATTTCATGTATGATTTCCTACCTGGTTTTGACATGCATGGTATGTGCATGTTGGTATTTGGTTCTTTTGCTATTAATGGCATGGTGTTGTCAGGGTTTGAGTGTGGTTTTCAGCCTTGCCTTACCTTTTTTTGGATATCCATAATGTGTTGGGATTTTTCTCAGTTTTGAGCTTTGGACTTTCTGGATGGTTTCAAACTCTGGGGTGGAGGTGGTCTTAGGAACATTCCCAAAGGACTAGGAATCCCTTGACTATTTTTGGTGGGATACACAGTAAAACTCGAGGGTGGTGCCTCGGTAAGGGCCTAGTGATCCAATGTGAATTACAGTGAAGCCTAGAGACAAGGAGACATAAATTTCCTCAAGGATAGTGATGAGTTCTTAAGGCATTCCAATCTTGGTTTGGTTTAGTGATCTCAGTTCTGGTTTAGGTGAGATCATGATATGGTGAGGATGGAGGTGGTTTAACCTATGGATTCCGATGTTTGTTTTTAAATTGGCTCATCCATGAGATCCCACATTCATGCTTGGAATATCACACTGGAGTGACTGGCTGAAACATAGATTTGGATTAGCCATGTCTATGCTCAGATGGTATGCGGAAGTCCTGAACCTGGTTGGATCTTGCCTATGTTTAATGAAAGATAAATTCCCTTTCTTTTTTACTCATTATTATGTGGCTTTAATGGTTGTTATCTTATGGTTATTTATGTGGTTACATGTTGGTTATAAGCATGGTTATGTGACTAGTTCTAGTCATGGTTCACTTCATGTTTTTACTTGCAATTGAAAGAATAATGGATGCAAGACCTAATTGATGTTAAGATCTCTAAAGAGAGTGGATGGGGATCCTTCTTGTTAAGTCACATATGAATTTCTAGTCCCTTATGCTCAGTCTTGTATTCATGACCTATAGGTTACATTGTTTCCAAGTGTTTAACAGAATGTCAATCTCGGTTGGGGATGGTCAGGGCTAGTCCTGGTTTCAATTTTTTTTATAATAATTTTTTTAATGTATTTCATGAGTTATGGAAATTATATGGATTTATGGGTAGAGGCTAAACCTTAGCCCTGAAAACTAGCCTTAAATTCCATAGTCACTAGCATAACACAGAGAAAAAAGGCCACAATCGCACTGATTTAGGCCTATCAGAGTCACTGGGAGTTTCCAGTCACATGGTGGGATTGGAAAGGGAGTGTTTAGGGCTCAAGCTTAGGGAAAAGTTAGGTTGGCTCATGGTATGGACACCTAGAGGGCTTGGGTTACTCTTGGAGGGTCCTGTGGCACCTGAGGGAAGTTAGTGAGCTTTTTTTGTCGACTCCATTCCCTTAAGGTCACCTAGGAGGTTGAGTCTTTTGATAGCTTCTCTCTCCTCATGTTTACCTCGGGTAAGCCAGTGAAAGTGGGTATATGTGAGGGGAGGTGTCATTACAAACAACAAGGGTAAAAAACTTGGTGCTTAACAAGTGATTAAATAATTTTTTGAAGGGTTGCAAGATGGAATATATGTGTGTGTTGAATAATGCATTGAAGTTTTTTTGTGGTGGCTTTATGTAATAAAATATAAATTAATTGAAGCTCTTTTAATGGAATAAAACTATGAGTCAAAGTCTTTAAGGTTATATGAATGGTGAAATACCAAACATATATGAATATGTCATATATATGTGATATATATATGATATTTTTAAAAGATATCATGTTGAGATTTTAAAACCATTATATGCATTAGAATTTGAATGTTTTTCTATATGAAAGGCATGTATATCATATGGGGTTGTATGAGTTATTATGAGTGGTGAGTGGTGATATAATTAAAATATTTTCTTTTTACATATTAAATCAATTTCTTATCTAAACAAGAAGGCATGCAATTTTTTTAGAAATCAAAATAACTTAGTCTCGTTCGATAATTCATTCACTCATATCCATAGTGGGAGTAGTTATCACTATAAAATAGAACTACCATGATTGGTCTAAGAAGGTAAAGAACAATTTGATTTTCAATGAGTTGTGAAAAGGGGATTATGAAGGAGAATGAGGCAATGCACCTTAGAAGCCCACTTTAGATAAGGATATTTCCATCTAATAAAAAAAGAACAACAAGGCCTATGCATTGATTGAAAATGTTGTAAATGAAGAGGCGAGTCAAAATATTTTTCCATTTTCAAATTCCTTTGAGGCCTTAAATAAATTGAAGAAATTATATGACTCACACTCTGAGCTTGAAGTTGTTTAATTGATGATCAATTTGTTCAATCTTGAGTTGAAAATTGATGACCCTCTTTCCTAAGAATAAGAAGTAAGATCTATTATGCATGACATAAAAGCCACTATTGTTGAAATATATATTCCTCTAATAGCTTATTTCAAGGCACTATATCCCACGTATTCACATTATCTTGAGTCATTGCAAGTAAGTGGAAAAATTAAGGAGATTTTATTCGACTCCCTTGAAAAGACGTTTGTTTAAAGAGAGAATAATTTTGGGACAAAGATAGCTCCCCAGTCTTTTGAATAAGTTGTGTACCTTGCACAGAAATAGAAGAATCATGCACAAGATTCTTCTAAAGGAAGAGGTGGCCAAAGAGGAAGAGGAAGGAATAATTTTATAGGTAGGGGGTGTAGATGCATATGATGAAATAGAGATGGATATGATGCTTCCACATGTAAGCTGCCTTGGGACAAAATCAAGAAGGAAAGAAATGTAGGAAAAGGTAAAACAACTAATAAATGGAAAGGTAAAGCACATGAATCCGCTCATTATGTTGTGGCACATTTCCACATTGGAGTAAATGAAGACTTATTAAATGCCTCACTTGCTTCATAGAAATATGCTTGATTTATTGATTTAGGAGCAACTTGAGACGTGGATTTCAGAAGAGATTTAATTAAATAATTCATTGATAATTTTGAGGGAGCTGTATACATTTCATACAATTCAAAACTAAAGCCATCAGGGCTTGGCACCATCAGGCTCAAACTTCCTAGCCTTCCAGAATTTCTTCTACCTGATGTTCTATACCTCTGAGAGTTGAGGAGAAACTTGTTCTCTTTAGTCCACCTCCGCCAACAAGAACACTCCATTCATATATTTAATGGCAAGGTTGAGGTCAAAAAAGCATCATATTATAACTCACTTGTCACAATTGGGATAGAATAAGACATACTTCTAAAGCTGCAAGGAACCATTGCTCATGAAGATAACTTTTCATACAGATCTAACTATGATGAAGACATGTTTCCATCAAGTCTTTTATGTCATGCTAGATTTTTTTACTTGAATTATGACAACTTTCATTTGTTGAAGAAAAGTGGTGTTATTGGTTTTCCTACTATTCCTAGGAAACTTAAGTAATGTGATGCTTGTATATTACAGAAGCACAATATGCAACCTTTTCATGATTCTCATTCCAGAGCACATAGAAATATTAAGCTCTTTCATTCTCATTTATGTGGCCCAATGCTTATTCCTTCTTCAAATGGTAATAAATATATGATGACATTTACTAATGTCTATAACAGAATGTGTTAGGTTTATTTATCGAAGAAAAAATATGAATTTTTTGAAACATTCAAGAAATTTCCTGCATGGATTAAAAATGGTGCATAATCTCATATTTTCTCTATTCATACTGAAAATGGAAAAGAATATACTTCCAATGAATTTTAAAACTACCTTCGCCAACATGGGATTGAACATCAAACACTCGTACCTTATAATCCCAAACGAAATGAAGTAGCTAAAATAATGAACATGGTAATCTTAAATATGGTACGTTCAGTGTTGATTTCAAGAATGTTAAGCTGATGTTTTGGGCCGATGAAGTTCTATGTGTTGTGTATATAAAGAATTAGTGTCCATTTAACGCTATAAAAAACAAGACTCCCTAGGAAATGTGGTTTGGCCACATTCCTTCGGTGAGGCATCTCAGGGTTTTTGGTTCCACTTGTTATGCCTTGATACCTAAGGAACAAATAAAAAAACTTAGTTTAGGGAGTCACAAATGTATCTTCTTGGGGTATTTAAATACCTCCAAATCATACCATCTCTATGATGAAGTGAATAAACAGTTTATAACATCTAGAGAAGTGATATTTCTTGAATCTTCCAAGGCTGAAAATGTTGTTGAATAGAAACTTGATCTCTTGGATACAGTCGTACATGGAAATTATTTTCAAGAGTTTGATAATAATATTCCACATATTCAATGGGGGATTCCTATACTGGATCAATCTGTGGAATCTTCTTCTAAATCACTTTCTCCTCCGTGTGAAGCTCCAACCACTTAGGACACTTTAAGTGATGTGATTGATAGAATTGGCAGACTAAATATTGATTTAGCCCCATCTCAATCAACTGAGCAACTTGAGCCATCTCAGAAAGGTCCTCCAAAATGGATGAAAAAGACACTTGAAAGTGTTCATCCTGATGAGGTTGGAACTTAGAGAGGAACAAGAAGCTCAACCAGAAAAAATGGAGGTGATGTAGACAATATTGATTCACATGTTGATATGGATGTTCATATGATTTTGAACTGAATTTGTATACATATTTCTAACCAACTTCCTTCAAAGAAGCTACTTCTCATGAAGAATGGAAAGAATCGATGAAAAAATAATATCATGCTTTGATAAATAATGGAACTTGGAAGTTGGTTGATCCTCCATTTGGAACCAAGCCAATTGGTTGCAAGTGGGTCTTCAAAAAAATGTATAAAGAAAATGGCTCACTTGACAAGCATAAAGCCAGGCTTGTGAAAAAAAATTCTGCAAAGAAGGAAGGGGTCGATTATGAGGAGATTTTTTCCCCCATAGAAAAATGGGATACCATCTAGATACTCTTTGCCTTGGTAGCTCAGAATGGTTGGAATGTCCATCAAATGGATGTAAAAATCGCTTTCTTGAATGGAGATCTGAAAGGTAATTTTTTTTTTATGTTCCAACTAGAAGGATTTGTTGTGAAGGGCCAAGAACATAAAGTATGCAAGCTTTTCAAATACTTGTATGGCCTCAAGCAAGCACAATGAGCCTAGTATGAGAAATTGACTGTGCATCTTCTAAAACTTAATTTCAAACATTATGATCTTGATAATGTAACTTTGTTTGTCAAGAAAGTTGAAAAAACAGTTGTATATCTTGTGGTGTATGTACATGATCTTATTATTACAAGGAATATTGAGAGCTACATTGCATCCATAAAGAAAGAACTGAGAAAAGGTTTTGAAATGATAGATTTGGGATATGTTCACTACTATCTTGGTATTGTAGTAACTTAACATCTGAAGTTTATATTCCTTTCTAAGAAGAAGTATATTGGATATCTATTGAACAAGTTTGGCATGAATGAGTGCAATTCTTTGACTACTCTAATGGAAAAAAAATTACATCTCACATTCACTGAAGGAAAATAATTTGAGGATGGAACGAAGTATAGAAAAATTGTAGGAAGTCTCAACTACGTGACTACTTCCAAACCATACATTTCATTTTTTGTTGTAATCCTCTCCAGGTTTATGCAAAATCCTTGTGAGGGTCACTAGTCTGCTGCAAAAATATTTCTAAAGTACTTGATGGGAACTCAAGTCTTTGGAATCAAGTATACACAAGTGGATGACTTCAGATTGATTGGATACTCTGATTCAAATTTCGACAGAGATAGAGAAACTGGAGTATCTGCTTCAGGCTATGTTATGAGTCTTGGATCAAGAGTTTTCTTGTGGAGGTCACACAAACAATCAGCTCCAGTAGATTCCACAACTGAGGAAAAATTTATGGAAACAACTGAGAAACAAAGGAGATTTTGTGGCTTAGGAAAATTTTGGAAGATTTGTAGGAGAAACAAGTACATTCAACTCCTTTTTTGATTGAAAACACTTCTACAAAATACAAAATACAAAATACAAAATATTGTAAATACCATATGATTCAATACAAAATACAAAATACTATATGATTCGACATAATGTTAAGGCCAAAACAACCCACCTACGACATTGTTGCACAAATGAGAAGATTGTGGACATGTTCACCAAAGCTCTTGGAAGAGAAAATTTTGAAAGATTCAGAATAATTCTTGGACTCACCAACATCCCTTCAGATTAAGGGGGGGAATGTTGAACACCTAATCTTTGGGATTAGGAATCCTATGTAAATATTGTAAATAGAAAAATGAGAAAAGTTGGAAGACAAAGAGACATTGGGAGATGAAACTCAATAGTCTCCCTCTCCTTGTATATAGTCACGTTCTATCTTAATGAAAAGCATCAATTCATTCATCGAGTTACTCGTCGCCTCACACTTATCTTCACTTTGATTTTTTTCTATTCCTAAGTTCCAATATTTGTCTTTTCTCCAAAGTCTTTTTAACACCTTCACAACTTATTTCTAATAAGTTTTATTTATCTAATACTATATTAATCGACAAAATTATAAAATCAAAAATTTTCTCTGACAAAATTTTAATTGGGGAAATGATAGGGTGAGACCTAAAATATATAGTTGTCATATCATTAAATTAAAGTAATTCTACAAATATAAGTAGTGGAAATTTTAAGGAAAAATGCAACTTATTGATAAAGTAGAGCCTTAAAAATTTGTTGAGCATCACCCATCTTATGTTATAATGATGAGTACATTATGTTAAATAATTATAGAACTATTATATATGTGTGTGTGTGTGTGTGTGTGTGTGTTCAATTTAGTTAATATTTTATTTATGTGCAAATAACTTTTTAAAATAAATTAATATATTTATTATTAAAAAATATTTAAAATATAAATTAATTTAAATTAAATAAATAATAATAAAAATTTATTTGATTAATAGAGGTTCATCATGAGAAACCATATTCATCATGTCAATCTCAAGGTCCTAATTTATTTATTTATTAGTTATAGTTTGGTTTTGGAGTTTTTTTTGGGCATATTTTTGGTCAAATTTTTTAATTTAAAATGTATTTTAAATAATAATTTATTTATTTTTGAAAATTTATTTCAAAAAATTAATAGGAAAAAATCTAAAACCTAAAATAGTTAGAAAATAAAGTTCTTACCATTCAAAATGTGAACAAATTAATAATAAATATGTTACCATTGCAATTATTAAAAGATTATGCAATGAAATGAAAAATATTTAAATCCTAAATTCTAGTTTTTTTGGGTGGTTTTCAAAGGTTTTCTTCGTGGTTTTAGTGGTTGTTTTTTGTGGTTTTTGTATGGTGGGTTTTTATTCAAATTAATTTATTTTATTTTGGAAGAAAAAAATAAAAGAGACGAAAGAAATATACCTTGGCTTCAGCCTCTAGGACGTTGGAGGAGTCATAGGGAAGGTAGATCGATCTCCTCCTTCTCGTTCGGCGCAAACTGCGACCGAGTTTTTAATAAGAATTAACGGCTCGATCGAGCCCAAGAGTTCGATCAAGATCCTGTATCTCGGGTTACACAGGAGCCTGATCAAGGGTTTTCAGTCGATCGAACTATCTCTTAGCTCTCAAGCAACTCGATCAATCACTTAAAAATGGCTTGATAAAGCACTTAAAATGGCTCAATTGCTTAAAAATGGCTTGATAAATCACTTAAAATGGCTCAATCACTTAAAAATGATTTGATAAAGCACTTAAAATGGCTCGATGGAGCTCCCTTTTTTCACCTAAACTTGTCCTCCCTTTTCCAAAAATTGTAACCCAACTCCATGCGTAGAACGAAAATCATTTAAGGGTTTTTCATTCGGAAGGGTTTCCACCTAATATCTAGTGTCCATGTGTTTGATAATATTCTCTTGATGTTTTATGTTACTCTCATAGTTCACTTGTACATGTGTTATTTGTTTCTCTTATGTAGAAATATATTATTCATTTATTGTGATGTTGATGTTAATTTGACGAGTTTGTTTCTCTTATATAAAAATCTATTATTGAATTTTCCCATCAAATTCCAAGCTTGTTCCTTGCCCACTATCCTTAAAGCATCATAAAAGTATTTCCTCATTTGAATGGTGGTCCGTGGATACATGTGTTTCCCTCTTCGGTAGGGCCTATAAAACCAAGGTTGGAGTTTTTTTTTCTGCTGCGAACATTATCCAAGCCGCTCAAGGATTGGTGCCCAACCAGTGGCAGGAGGCTCAATATTAGTTACGCTTTGTAATATGTTTTTTTTGGAGTTACGTTGATAGGGTGAAATAAAAAAAAGTTACCGTATAAATAGATTTAGCGTTTTAAAATGTTTAGGATACTAAAATTGTAAAGAATTTTTTCAAAAAAGAAAAAACACCATCTTTCAATATAAAATAAATATATATGCATATTTTTGACGGCTAAGATAATGTTGGACAGATAATCTTGTTTTCATGCTTTAAGGAAATATCAATATTCTCTATATTTGACGGTTATTAACTCTATGAATGTGATTTCTAGTTGTCTTTTTTACTAAAATATTATTATTTTACTTTTAAGTTTAAAAAACAAAATTCAAAGTATTTCTATGTAAACATATTCCAAAAACAACACTGTCACTACTACATAGAAGGGACTACATAGAAGGGGGTTTTAAGACAATATTTGGGTAAATTGTCTTAACTTGAGACAAAATAAAACTTGTGTATTGTCTTAAATATTGACTTTAATTGGGTGTCTCAAATCATTATTATCTGAAAGAAATGTGTCTTAAAGAATTGTATCTATAAAGAAAATACATAACACAAGCATTATTGTCTCTTAGGAGACAATTTCTTTTTTCATATTGTCTTAAATATCGTTTTTAAGCAGTGTCTCAAATTATTATTGTCTTAAAAATTCTCTCTATAAAGAAAATACATAACACAAGCATTATTGTCTCTTAGAAGACAATTTCCTTTGTCTCTAGAGACAATAGTTGAGATTAATGACATATTGTCTCACTAGAGACAATAAAAATATATATTTAAAGACAATACAATGTCACTTTTTCTCTTTAAAGACTATAGAAAATGAATCCAGGAAAATATATGACCATTGAAATAAATCAATATAAAAGATATTTTATTAAAAATAAACTAAAATATCATTCATTATTTCATGTTAAGGGCACGGTGGAATCAAACCACCAAACTCCAAATTTTAAGGCAGGTTCTCTTTCATTGAGCTAACACCCTTTCAAAAAATTTGTGAGTTATAATAGTCCTTGAAATTTCATATATATGCTAAAATAAAACCATTTATCCACAAACCTCAAATCTTAAAATAAAGGAAGTTTTCATCCATATCCATATCATGCATGTTTTACAACACTACATCATAGAAGATCATGGATTCAAGAGAAAAAAAAATACTCTCTAGCCGGTCAAGCTGGTAAGGAAATATTTATCTGACTAGTAAAGCTAGTAACTCTCTGGCTAGTAAGGACATGACTTCCTCAAGTAAGGCTAGGCTGGTAAGAACATAACTCTCTAGCCTTCAATAAAAAATGTACACAATCCATCAAGTCAAGTAATATATATATATATATATATATATATGTGTGTGTGTGTGTGTGTGTGTGTGTGTGTATATTTCCATCATCGAAAACTGAGTGTGTTTGCTTCAAGTAATGGTACTTTGATGTTGCATTGTCCTTCTAGTATGTGTCTAAGTTGTCCTATTGTGTCCTCCTTCCTACACATGCATTAATGAACAAGACCCAAACCAATATACAAACAAAATACTTACATTTTCCGGAAAAACATATGTGAGAGAAATATTCAAAATTCAAATGTTAATATGTTCAACATTTATGAACAAAGCCCAATCAAACATACATACAAAATACTTACACTCGTGCAAAAACACATGTAAAAGATGATATTAAAATTAAAATTCAAACACTAATCATACATACCCTTGACTGTTGATGTGTTGTCCTTACTGTAGTGATCCTTGAATGCATACTTTTTCTTTCCCTCTAGAAGCTCAATATTGAATTTGTTGTATTTATGTAATTTCAGATCTCCAAGGAATGAAATTGTGCCCTGTGGTAGCCCTATGAGTCCTCTTTCCAATCCCAAATTTATGATTAATATTGGGTTCTTCAAGAAATAGTTATGCCCAAACTCCTACGATGACATGATTATAGACTAATTCAGTAGAGCGAACTTCTACAAAGTTCCAGGTGTCATTGTTTCAACCTTTGGTCCTAAACATGATATCCAACAGACTACAATCTGTCCTCTTTTTGTTACTTTTTACGAAATTTGAATCCAATGTTTAGAGAGAAATTTATGAATATTTTCCCAAGGTCACCTATTTGACATGAAATTCGGGAGCCTGCAAAAACCCTAACTTCCTTAGATAAAATATCCGAAAATATAGAGAACCAATATCTTAAATTCATACACATGCTTCATTAGGATATCGAATCAAATGGGTTTTTGTTTTAGCATCTGAAGCTTCGCAGAAAAAAAGGTTATAGCATAAATTCGACGATGACCTATTTTAAGTAGCCAAATCCTTACATGAGGAGGATATGAGGGTAACAATTTATATAAATCCTTAGGTTGAGAGGATCTTCAAAAAGTGAATGTTGGAGGGATTTTAGGATATTAAAATATTATTAATTATTGACTATTCAATGACCGAAATTAATTATTAGTGACATGCCACAACCCCATAGGGTTTTATCCCCCCGACTGGGGTTACTAACTTCAAACACAAATATCTCTCAAACTGTAAAGAATTATGTGGCATGACATATATCAACGGAAAAATCTTGACAAGTAGAAACTGTATAAAATATCCTTGACTCGAAATAGAGTAAGTTGTCAAGACATAATTCCCATTCAAGATCGGGGTAGCCCTTAGTGCTGCTTGGTTTGACATCCATGAAAACCACAGATCAACAATCTCCCTCTTTAGCATTGATGGGAACCCAAGTACTCCCCCTGCGATCATGACACCTCTTCCTACAACATTCTCTCCCCCTTTTTCATCAATTGAAAATGATAACTCACCCTGAAAAACGTCATCCTGCAGATCTATACACACCTCAACTCCCCCTTCTTTTTACTTAGTTAGATAACAGAAAGAGTCTAATGAGAACTTGGGAGAATCCCAAGCTTTAGGCAAAGATACTCAAATGATTGACGAGGTAATGGTTTGGTAAAGATGTCAAAAATTTGTTACTTTGTGCCAACATATTCAAGCTTGATATTCTTTTCGGTGACCTTCTCTCTAAGGAAATGATATTTGATTGGAATGTGATTTTTTTCGAATGCATCACAGGTTTCTTGGAGATACTGATGGAACTAGTTTTATCGAAAAATATGGGAATAGGCTCATCAAAATTGACTTTAATATCTTACAAATTTTTCTTCATCCAAAGAACTTGAGTACAACAAGCTGCTTCCACGATATATTCTGCTTCTACTGTGGATAACAAGATTGAAGAATACTTTTTACTTAACCATGAAACAAGGAAACCACCTAGATAGAAAGTTTCTCCATTGGTACTATTTTGATCATCAACACTTCCTACCCAATATGCATATGTATAAGCTTGGATAACTATATTATTTCCTTTGGGATACCATAAACCATATTTTTTTGTGCCCTTAAGATATCGGAGAATTATTTTGACGACAATAACATGAAATTATTTTGGTGCCGCTTGGAATCTTGCTACTTGTCCAACTACCTGCATTACGTCTAGCCAAGAACATGTAACATATAGAAGACTTCCAATCATAGATTTATATAACCTCTTGTCCACATCCTTTGATGGATCATCTAAACTTAACTTGCAACCTATTACCATTGGGGTAAGGACAGGCATGCAATATTCTATCTTGAATTTCTTGACCATTTCCTTGATGTACTGATCCAGGTGGATATTGGTGGTCACCCGCCTATTCCACTTGGGGCTCCACCATTGTCTATTTCAGTTTTTCAGTTTCAGCACAGTTTACTATTTTTAGCAGTTTTTCGGGTCCTAAACTTCCGGAGCCGTTTTGAGGCCCTAAACGACGTTTTTTTGGGAAAACGGAGGGCAACATGGGTCCATGGACCGATGTTGCTCGTTCCAAATTTGTAGTCCTCGGATAGATCTTTCTAACGAGGTATGGTACGCGTCAAACGGAGATCGTATGCCAAAGTTACGCCCCTGGGAAGTTGAAACACCAATTTACCCAAACAGGGCCCATAGTTTGGCGCTTCATCTCCTAGGGTTAGGGTTTTGGCTGTTTAGGATTTCCCATTGTTTCTAAATGATAAATAGGCCCTCGAGCCTCATTGTAACTCAGTTCAGAGGCCTATAGCTGCCACATCTCTTCTCAGAGATAGCTACTAGTGCCCTAGCTAGTTTTATTTCCATTCTGTCTGTAAGCAAATTTCAGTTCTTTGATATTAATGAAATGAAGTGTTATTTCCGCTGCATCTCTGTATTTATGGTTATGTGTTTATTCTGTTGCGTTCCTGCATAAATCCGGATCAGTGGTATCAGAGCGGTCTCCTTTTTCTCGATCCTTCTTTGCATGTCCCCAACGAGGTCGGGGTATAAGGAGCTAGGGCTTGATCTGGTGGAACCTTTGCAAGATCAGCCTCGCAAACCTCGACGGACGCCCATGGGGGACGAAAAGAAAGATGAGGGAGGAGGAGATCCTATCAAAATATTGCTCGAGGAGGCCCTCGAAAAACAAAGGAACGCGATGATGGATAGCTTTGCTCAGATCCTTCAACGGCTGCCCACCGGCGGCGCATCTGCATCCAGTAGCCACTCTGGAGTTGCGACTCCCTTTAAGGTACGAGTAAATTTTGACATTCCCATATTTGAGGGTCAAATAGACGCAGATGCCGTAGATAGATGGTTGAATCTATTAGAAGGATATTTCTCTGTTCATGACTTTTCAGACGGGGAGAAGATTATTTTTGCACTCCTCAAAGCTACCCCCCATGTTAAGGACTGGTGGGAAACCTACTGTGAGAACAAGGACCAGACAGAACCCTCTCTGTTCTCGGCCGTGAAAAGGTGAATGAAAAAGGGAAACAGATTATTGATGCGGAGCCCAACGCCACTGTTGCCACTGCAAAGATCCAAAAGGAGGAACCAGAAGATCCAGAGGAGGAGGAACGTCTCTTCCACTCCCAGATGTGGGTAAAGGGCTCCCTGGTACGGTTCATTGTCGACAATGGGAGCCAAAAGAACCTCATTTCAGCAGACGCCGTGAAGCGGTTGGGCTTGCCGACCACAGCTCACCCACATCCATACACCCTCGGGTGGCTTCACCAAGGACGAGATCTCCGCGTCAGCCAGCAGTGTCGCCTTCCCTATAGCATCAAGCCCTTCACGGATGAGGTATTATGTGACGTTGCTCCTATTGATGTTTCTGATGTATTATTAGGACAACCATACTTGTGGAAGTGTCATGCTGTGTATGAGTCTCGGCCTCGTGCTGTTATTGTTACTTTGGGAAATAAGTTGTATAGGATACCAGAGGTACCACCTCCTACTGCTATCTCTTTGGTTACTGCAAAACAATGCAGTAAACTCATTTCCCAAACCAGGAAATTCGTTTTCCTGATGATCCGCCCCCAGGGCAAGAAGAAGACTGTGGCCACGACCTCCAGACAGGGCTCCTCTGCACGACGACAACAAATGGATAAGGTCGTGGAGGAGTACGGGGACATCTTCACCTCACCCACGGGGGTTCCTCTGCACTGCCAGGTCAAGCACCCGATTGATCTGACCCCAGGTGCGCCGCTACCCAATGGACCGATCTATCGACGCTCTGTTCTGGAAAATGATGAAATCAAGAGGCAGATTCAGGAGCTGTTGCAGAAAGGTCACATCAGACCAAGTTTATCGCCCTGTGGGAGCCCGATCGTGTTGGTACAGAAGAAGGATGGGACGTGGAGACTCTGTATTGACTATCGGGCGCTGAACAAGATCACTGTCCGGAATTGGTACCCAATCCCACGGATTGATGACCTTCTGGACCAACTCCAAGGTGCAAAATATTTCAGTAAGATCGACCTGAAGTCTGGGTATCACCAGGTACCAATTGAACCCTCGGATGTGTGGAAGACTGCCTTCAAAGCTAAGGAAGGCCTTTTTGAATGGCTGGTCATGCCTTTCGGGTTGACGAATGCTCCCGCAACCTTCATGAGGATGATGGACGACATCTTGCGGCCATTCACCAACTCATTTGTAGTGGTGTACTTGGATGACATTCTGATCTTCAGCCGGACTTGGGAAGAGCACCTTCACCACATCCGACAAGTCCTCCAAACACTGCGGCAACACAAGTTGTGTGCCAATTTGGAGAAGTGCACTTTTGGCATGACCCAGGTTCAATATCTGGGATAAATTATTGATGAAAGGGGGTGCATGTGGATCCAGCCAAGATCCAAGTCATTCGGGATTGGCCAGCCCCAACCACTATAACAGAGCTTCGCAGCTTTCTGGGTCTTGCTAATTTCTATCGGAGGTTCGTGTTGGGATTCTCTCATATCACTTGGCCTTGAGTCAAGTCACCAAGGGAGGAGCGAGAGCAAAATTTTTTTGGTCGGAACCTCAACAGAAGGCGTTCACAGAACTGAAAAACTGCCTCTGTTCTGCCCCAGTGCTCACTTTACCAGACTTGCAACAGCCATTTGAGATCGAGAAAGATGCCTCTGACTATGCTATTGGGGCAGTTCTTACTCAACAGGGACATCCAGTGGCATTTCACAGTGAGACATTGTCTGACACAGTTCGCAAGTACCCCACATATGACAAGGAAATGTACTCCATTGTGCAAGCTTGTCGACAATGGAAGCATTACATTTTGGGGAAGGAAACAATCATCCACACAGACCACAGGCCCCTGCAGTTCATACGGACACAAGGGAAGTTGCAGAATGATCGCCATCAGAAGTGGTCTACATATCTGCAACAGTTTCATTTGAACATCAAGTATAAGAAGGGTAGCACCAATCATGTTGCGGACTGCCTCAGCCGACCACGATCGTGGCGCTCACCACTGTGCTCAACTCTTGTGGGCACGAGACTTCTGATTGGCCGCTTCTCTATGAGAGTGACCCAGAATTCGGCCACACTTACAAGGCACTCTTGGGGGGTACGCAAGTTCCAAATTTCCACCTCCAAGATGCACTTTTATGTCACCTGGGACACCTTTGTGTTCCTTCAAGCGAGCGTGCCAAGATGATATGGGAAGCACACTACAGTCGAGTCGCTGGGCATTTCGGGGTCGAGAAAACAGTAGCAATACTACAGAATTATTTCTATTGGCCGAACCTTCGAAAGGATGTCGAGAAGCACATCAGATCCTGCATTGCTTGTGCCATTGCCAAACCGACCATCAAGAAGCAAGGCCTATATACTCCTCTACCTACCCCTAGTCAACCTTGGGAATCCATCTCCATGGATTACATGTCGGGCCTGCCTTCTACTAAGTAGGGAAATGACTGTGTTTTTGTGGTCGTCGAAAGATTCTCGAAGATGGCCATTATGGTGGCCTGCAAGAAGAATATCACAGCAGAAGCCACTGCTAAACTCTTCTTTGAACGAGTGTGGGTGCACTTTGGGATCCCACAGTCTATCATATCAGATCGGGATAGCAGGTTCCTCAGCACATTTTGGTCCAGCCTCTGGTCGATGTTGGATACCAAGCTCACGAAGTCCACAGCTTTCCATCCCCAAACAGATGGCCAGACAGAGGTCGTCAACAGAATGATTGTACACATTCTGTGCATGTACAATTCAAAGCATCCACGCACATGGGACGAGAGCCTCCCTTATGTACAACATAGTTATAATCGGGCTCTCCACAGTTCAATTGGCCATAGCCCCTTTCAGGTGGGCTTGGGATTCCAGCCACTCTGTCCCATTGACGTAGCCATGCCATTTGCAGCTGCTCAGGCCGATTCAGCGCACGTCCAGTCTGAAGTTGACAAAGCAAGTAGCTTCATCGAGCGCATTCAACACATCCGCCAACAGGTTCATGATATATTGGACAGAGCCAATGCGAAGTACAAGCAGCGCCATGATCAACACCGGGTGCCACACCACTTCCAGGTGGGCGACAAAGTATGGCTACATTTGCAGAAAGAGCGCCTCACTGGACCTCACCGCAAGCTTCGCCCGCTCCGATACGGGCCGTACACCATCACTAAGGCTGTAGGTAACAATGCCTTCGAGCTTAGTATTCCACCATTCCTTGGTCTGCACCCAGTCTTCAATGTGGATCGCCTTCGTCCTTACTTTCCACCTCTACGGGACACCTCGGACATTGCAGAACAACTCACACCAACAGAGTTAAACCCAGACTGCATGGAACAGGCCACCACAGATTGTATCATGGACATGCAAATCAAGAACACTCGTCAACAGCAGATCCAACTGTATCGGGTTGTCAAAGCTGGCCAACTCCTGCACCAAGGAAAGTGGTTCACCGGGGACCAAGTTCAGCAGAAATTTCCTCATCTCATGGAGGAACTTAACGCAATGGGGACCATTGCTTCCTAAGGGGGGAGGAATGATCCAGGTGGATATTGGTGGTCACCCGCCTATTCCACTTGGGGCTCCACCATTGTATATTTCAGTTTTTCAGTTTCGGCACAGTTTACTATTTTTAGCAGTTTTTCGGGTCCTAAACTTCCGGAGCCGTTTTGAGGCCCTAAACGACGTTTTTTGGGAAAACGGAGTGCAACATGGGTCCATGGACCGATGTTGCACGTTCCAAATTTGTAGTCCTCGGATAGATCTTTCTAACAAGGTATGGTACGCGTCAAACGGAGATCGTATGCCAAAGTTACGCCCCTGGGAAGTTGAAACACCAACTTACCCAAACGGGGCCCATAGTTTTGGCGCTTCATCTCCTAGGGTTAGGGTTTTGGCTGTTTAGGATTTCCCATTGTTTCTAAATGATAAATAGGCCCTCGAGCCTCATTGTAACACAGTTCAGAGGCCTGTAACCGCCACATCTCTTCTCAGAGATAGCTACCAGCGCCCTAGCTAGTTTTATTTCCATTCTGTCTGTAAGCAAATTTCAGTTCTTTGATATTAATGAAATGAAGTGTTATTTCCACTGCATCTCTGTATTTATGTTTATATGTTTATTCTGTTGCGTTCCTGCATAAATCCGGATCATGTATGTGGTTTTATATATAAATATTGTTTTATCCTGTTGAGATATCTGAAGCCCTAAAAATTATGCCAGCTCGCAAATTAGAGACATTTCATACTCACTTTTCATATTTGTGGCAATTTTTTTAGTTAATATGTCATCATTTATTCCAAAAATTATATCGTCTACATATACCTCTATAATTGTTAGGTTATCTTGATCCACTTTCACATAGAGATTGTTGTCTACACTTCCTTTCTTGAATCCTTGTTGATTTATATATCCATCAAGATGAGCATACCAAGCTCTAGGAGCTTGCTTCAGACCATATAATGCCTTCTTTAATCTACAGACATAGTCTTCCTTTTCAGAGAGAAAAAAAAACCTTCGGGTTTTTCAATGTAAACTTCTCCTTCCAATTCACCATTTAGAAAGGCTGACTTAACATCCATTTGGTAGAACTTGATTTTTATTGAGCATGCATAACCGAGAAACATTTTTATAGCTTCCATTATGGAAACAGGAGAAAATGTTTCTTCAAAATCAATTCCTTCAACTTGTGCAAATCCTTTGCAGACTAAGCTTGCCTTATTCCTGGTAACTTGTCCATCCTCATTCAATTTGTTTCAAAATGCCCATTTAGTTCCAATAATATTTTTACACTTTGGTCATGGAACCAATTCCCAATTATGGTTCTTCTCAATTTGATCCAGTTCTTCATTCATAGTTACTACCCAATGTTTACCTTAACTAGCTTCCTCAAAATTTCTAGGCTCAAAAGTTGCTAAAAAGGAAAGGTGGGATTGTTGTGATGAACGGAGCTGTTGACTTCTTCTGGTTCCAATACCTTCATTTATGTTTTTAATTATTTGACTTAACGAACGATTCTTTTGACACCATTATTTTAATTCTTTTGGAGAACTTTCTTGTACATCTTGTTGATCATTTCTTATTTCCTCTTTGTTGTCTGTTGTTTCCTTATTTTCTTGGCCTTTTCTTGGAGCTTCTTCTTCATCCTCCACATATTCTCCCTCATATCCCTTAGATTTTCTTGAAGGGACAATCTCATCATCATCCTTTGTAACACAATATTCATCAAAAGTAACATTTATACTTTCCACTATTTGTTTTCATCTCATATTGTAGCATCTACAATCCTTTCTTTTACGTGGATAATTGTTGGCTCGAGGGGTCCTGACCTAGGTTCAGAGGTGAAGGTTTGCCAAAAAAGCACTATAATACTGGCCCTTTTGGCAGTCACCTGCTTGCGCAGGTCAAAGTCTCACCTGAAGCTGTATGGGAGGGTGCTGGAACCAGGTTTCCGCACCCTGAGAGAGAGAAGGTAATAAAGCAGGCCTGCAATTGTCAGATCTACACAGAAGGGTGATTCGTAGGGTACTAGATGTAACCAGACTATAGTTCTTATCATATCTGCTCTAGCGAGCTCGCATCCACATGTGCATCATCAATTATAACCATAAAACATCATAGTCGCAGCTAATAATGTCAACAGAGACAATTCATGTTTATTAACAGAGATGTAATCAACAAGTGCAATTATAGTCTTATCACGGTAAAGTACCAGATGCAAAGACTTTCATATCATAGAGATAAAACAGACAAGTTCGAAGCTTAATCAGATAATCTTAGTTCGCATTGATCATAACAGAATAGATCCAGATAACATCAGATGGTTCAACAGTACTTCACATATATTATGTATCAAAATCTTCATACATTCCCCAAATACCATTTGCGGACACAACCAGCAGGGTCCGCACACAGCAGGATAGAGGATCTCCATGCACACAACCAGAAGGAGTCCTAACACAAAACAACCCAACATAGATCTAGCAATTCATACTTTTCTTCAGTCTCTATCCATTCTCTACCTATCGACTCAAAAAGGTTCAACTATTTATACTACTTTAGCCTACGCATCCAATTTTCCGCAAACCGTGGTTTGTGGACTCTTGGTCTAGCTTGACCCACTTAAATGCATTAGGGGCTTTTATCCACCCCAAAACCCTTGTGTTAGACTAAATATAATAAAAAATATACAAAATGGACCAGATTCATAGCTTTGTAGGAGACCCTGTTCCAACAGTCCCCCGACACAATCTTGTGGCTCGTCCCAAGTCATTGAGGTGGTTGGGCCTCCACCTGCGCCTACAACCGTCTGGTCACGCTGGCTACCGGGGCAGTGAAACATCATTCGTATTAGTGTTCTGATTCCATCCTTGCTCCTCCTCCATATCCTTCAGGTCTTCCAATCTTGTGGTTGCGCGATATAAGTCCCCCTGTGCCTGAGGGTATACAAACCCCACCGCTAGTCATACTTTCATTAGACTTGATATGGTTTGAGCCAAATTCCATTGACATACCTGGGTAGAAGATCACCGTGCAGGGTAGCCAGGCAAATAACCTCGCCTTCTGTGACTTCCTTAACCACATAGGGTCCAAGCCAGTGCTGTTGGAATTTCCCTGGGTGTTTGACAAACTGGTTGTCATATAGTAGAACTAAGTCATCTACAGTAAAGGTATTTTGGCAAATATGTTGGTCATTCCATGCTTTGTCCCATGTGTTCTGGACCTGCTGATGGAAGTTAGCAATAAAACAAACTTCCTCTAAGGCCACGAGCTGTGCTAAACGTTCCTCTAGAATGGCTGGCTCGACCATGTTTGTAAAGGCAGCGATGTGCAGGCTAGGAATGATATATTCCATGGGCATGACGACCTCCTTGCCGTAGACCATCCAAAAAAATGTTTTTCTTGTCAATTTTTTACAACTGGTGCGATAGGCCCAAAGAATAGATGGGATACAGACATCCCAGTCGCTGCGATCAGCATTACAGACCTTAGTTAGTGTGTTCTCCAAAACCTTGTTAAAATCTTCAACCGTTCCGTTCGCTTGAGGGTGGTATGGGGTACTCTTTGTGTGGTGGATCCAGAATTCCTCCATTAGGGCCTGTATTGTCTCATTAACAAAGTGCGTACCTTGATCGCTCATCAAGATCCTAGGACACCCGAACCTAGTCATAATCTGTTTGAAAATGAAATGCACTACGGTCCCTGCGGTGCAATCCTTGATGACTTGTGCTTTGGCCCACTGGGTTACATAGTCGGTAGCAGTTATAATGTAGCACACACCTATCTTCTTTCCAGGAGGGTTGATAGGGCTGACAAAATCGATAGCTCACTTGTCAAAAGCCTGGAGGGCTACTTGTAGTTACAGAGGAATTTCATCTCTCAGGGATGGACGTCCAGTTCGTTGGCAGGTATCACAGGCCCTACAGTAGTCATGCGAGTCAGTATGCAAGGTGGGCCACCACAACCCAGTCCATAAGATATTTTGCGCCATTTCTTTTCCCATGTAATGACCCCTTGTGACCCCGTCATGGGATTTTTCCAGGATGTCATGCCATTCATGTTCTAAGACATACCTGCACAGCAGTTCATCTGCGCCCATTTTATAGAGATGACCTGCAATGAGGGTAAAATCTGCATCACAAGCTACCAACTCCTTCTTCTACTGCACAGAATACCCTACAGGGGCTATGCCTGTAGACAAAAAATAGATGACGTTGGCGAAGTGCACGTCTACTACTTTAATAGTAAATAGTTGCGCATCCGGCAGTCCCTCCTCTAGGTTAGTCAGATGCTCACCATTATCGATTCGAGACAAGTGATCTGGCTTAGCATTCAGCCTTCCTGGCTTAACAATTGTCTTGAAATCATACTCCTGGAATAACAGAAGCCACTGGCATATTTCCCCCCCAACACAGGCTTATTCACCAGGTACTTCAAAGCTGAGTGATCTGTAAACATTTTGAAGTGACTGCCTAGTAGCTAGTGCCGATCCTTCTGGAGTGCATACACCATGGCCAATCCTTCCCATTCTGTAGTGGCATAATTGCACTCTGCGCCAGAGAGTTTTCGGCTGGCGAATGCAATTGGGTGATCAATGTCCCCATCTCCAGGCTGCGTAAAGACTGCTCCGAGGGAAATTTCGGATGCATCAACATGAATGTGAAAGACCTTTGTCCAATTTAGAAATATAGCAATAGGCGCAGAAACCATATTTTCCTTGAGTAGTTCAAAGCTTTTCTGACACTTTTCATCCAAAAAAAATGAAACATCCTTCTTAAGAATTTTTTCGAGAGGTGTTGTAATCAATGCATATCCCTGAATGAATTTGCTGTAGTACCCCGTATGTCCCAAGGTCGAACACAACTGTTTTTCAGTAGTTGGTACTGCCAGGTTGATGATAACTGCCACCTTTGCGGGGTCAACCATTAGCCCCGTCGACATACAATACGTCCCAACAAGATTCTGAAAGGGACACAGAAGATACACTTCTTAATCTTCAGGGAGATTTTATGCTTTCTACAGGCATCTAACATCATGCGTAGGTTTGACACATGAGTCCTTACCAAGCCAAAGACTGTCCAATCATCAAAATATACTTCCAGGAATTTGTGGATGAACTCCTTAAATACTGCAACTACAACCCGTGAGAAGATAGTAGGTGCGTTCTTGAGTCCAAGTGGCATGACTGTATACTGGAAGGAACCCCATTCCGTGGCAAACGTAGTCTGGCTATGATCTTCTGGTATGATTCTGATATGGTGGTATCTAGAGAACCCGTCAGTGAATGAGTATTATTCCTGGCCGCCTACACTATCAAGGATTTCATCGGAGAACGACGTCGAGAAGGGGTCATGTACCCATGCATCATTCAACTTGCGCAAGTCCACACAAATTCAGATTTATCCCTTAGTCTTCTTTTCCTGAACCACCATTAGACACACCCAATCTAACTGTTTGACTGGTTTGATAATGCCTGCAGTGAGAATTTTATGAAGTTCTTCTTTCACCTTCTGTTTATACTTTGGGTTCAATCGATAAGGTTGTTGTTTTACCAGCTGCGCATCAGGTTTTAGCATGATGTGCATGACCCCTAGCTCCCCTGTAATCCCCTTGAGTTTGGAGAACTTAGTGGGGAATAAGTCTTGATATTCTGTGAGCAGTTCAGCTACTTTACTGACAGTGTCATCATCCCAATAATCTCCGATATTAGCCAATTTGGGTTGCTCTCTTGTGCCAATATTAACTTCTTACAATTTCAAAGGTTTCGTTACATCCACATCTTGTAGTGAGGGTCCGAAAACGGCGCGCTCCCCCTTCGATTCTAGGATAGAGATATTGCATAGATCTCCATCCTGCTCTTCTATAGTAATATTATGGCAGTTTGAAATATCGTGCATCTGGGCCTCCCAAATTGGTGCCCCAATAGCTGCATGGGTGCTGGGTTTCCTAAACACAAATGTGTCTATATCCTGCAGGGCTTCATCAAGCGCCTTCGAGCCTCCTATTAGGCCAAATGTCCCTATGAATTCATCTTTCAAAGTTTCCCAGTGGCGGGTTCACTTGTGTAGCTCTGCATCCAAATACCATGCTGCTAGAATGGGTCCTAGTGCGTGAATAAATAAGTGGACTCATTCTTTTGTAGTCTGGTTGCCCCACTTGTCCATCCAAGAGACCAAGTGTTCTCGTGGATCCTTAGGGCCTAGGAACTTCGGGACACGCACATTGGTTGTCCGCTCAAATTTCAGTTTTATCATATCTTGGCATTCCTCCCAAGCCAGGAATGTCTCCTTATGCGCGTCCCACCATCTGGTAGGTGTTGCGCGCAGAGCTAGATTGAGGGCCCATAGCCTTCCTTCCTTGGAACCTCAGCTTCGAATATTTGTAAAAAATCTTTCAAGATACTGAATCCATCAAAGTGGGGTAGGTCCCTTACCTCTGAGGATATACATCGGAACTCTCTCGTTATTCTCAGACATCGTAGCGCAGATATGCCGTACATCCAATTTTGCTAATTTTCCATCTCTCCGTGAGAGTCAGAGAAACAGTTGCTATCCTTTTCCTAGCAGAGCATGCCATCAACCATAGGATTGATCCAATTTTCATCTTGCATAGTTAACTTGTAGATGTGGTCTATCTCCTCGTTGATACGCACCAGCTCCATATAACATTCCCCCTCCGCGGGGTCCAAAGGGACTATCACTCGTACCCCTCAATTCTAAAATATCATGCTTCTCTTCTTTAAGTTGATAATACCGCTCATGTAGATAGCCTAATCTAATCCTAGGAGCACAAGTTAAGGGTATGCATCTTCCACAATCTAAATGACTTCAAAGTTAGTCCAGACCTTAACACCGGTGATTTCCACTATGACCTATGATCACCATCCGAAAGGTATGATCTTTTGTTGATTCGCCATGCGCAGATGGATAGTGGACCATTCTAATTTAGGTTCTCCCATGCACTGCCATGTTTTCTTGGGTAGTACGTTCGCATCTGATCCTAGATCCAGAATAACTTGTTCCATGTCAAAAATGCTGATCTGTGCTGCAAACCACATTTCTATACCAGTGCATTTCTTGTACTTGTATAGTGTGTTTACATCCTTAACTTCCAGGGGCAGTTTGGTCTTCTCTACACAGCTATCCAATAATGCTTGGAGGTTCTCAACAGCATGTTGGTTGCGCAGTAGTTTTATGCATGCTTGTAAAAGTGGTTGGACCCCTCCTCCTTCCTTGGTGTCCGCCGGAACCTGCGAAGTAACTGCTTCTGTGAAATCCTGCCAAGCTGCGATAAAGGTCTCCCTTTCCTTTTGTAGGTCCAGGCCTTCTAATTTGCTGACTGCTTTCATGATCAAAGGCTCAGCCACAGATTTTTCTTCCACCCCCCAGTGGCTAGGCCACTACGGGTTATGATATTAACACCTGGTCCCTCATTCCGAGGCTCCGCCGTGACCCTTTGCACGTTCTGTGTAGGTGTCTGTTGTTTCTCCTGCACCTTAGTTATCAAAATCAGGTAGTCCTCGATCACGTGGTCCAGCTGCTTGCAATACCTATAGGATTTCCTTGTAGGGTTCGGGCAATCCCTTGCAAAGTGACCTCTCTCCATAGTTATAACAAATTAGTTGGCCTCTTCCTCTACCTTCACTTCTGCCTCGGCCCCCTCCCCTAACCCTACCGAGGGAGCCCCCAAGACTGGAAGGGATCCTTGGTGACGGAGGATATGTCTGTACCCTATAGAGGTTTTATCGATCTACCAAGATCATAATTATGGCAGTTCTGCTCATCATGCCCCACAGACCTAAAAAACCTGGACCATTGTTGCTTAACCTCCAGAATATAAGCGGCAAGGCAAGGGCAGTGGTTGGTGTCGTGCAATCTCACAATGCGATAGTCATCACATGATAGTGTTGGCCTACTTAGTCCCGCAGGGGGCTAGGTTCTCCCACCTGCATGTAGTCTGCTAATAGCAGACAGTTTTCCTTGGTGTGGCCATTCACCCTAAATCGTATGCACCACCTGTAAGGGCTAGCCTCCACTCCTCGTTCCTTCCGCAAGTTCTGGATATCCATGTGCATTGCTTCCAACTGGCCTTGGATCTGTTGTACACCCAACTGGGTTTCATCTCACGGCGCAACCTCCAACTTCATTGTTATCTCCAAGGCCTTCTCCCATGACTCAATGTCTTGGTGTCCCATCAGTATGCGTATGTGGGGCAGCAACATAGCAATGAACCATTCCACATGCTGTCTGTCATCATACTGGAATCCTCCTTCTCTGATTACTTTTTTCAATCGATGATCAGCTTCCCATACTGACTCAACTGGACCTCGCTTGAAATATTTTAGGTCATTCACTATCTAGGATTAGGCCTTAGGCTTCTTGAACTGTTGCTTCAAGGTGTTCTTAATGTCCTCAATTCTTACGTTCGCATGCTAGTCTAGGTATCCCATGTACCAGTCCAGGGCCCTTCTTTCAAAAGTAAGAGATAGCTGCACTCTTTTCACAACATCGCTTACTACATTCTGTGAATTCCATATAGACCCTGCGAAAAACCAGAACCGATCCATATCTTCGTCCCCCACACCCTTGAAGGTGGGTAACTTCATCTGTGATGTCATATCGTCTTCCGGTGGTGGCGGAGGTGAGTTCTTGCCCCTACGAGGACTCAACGATGGTTTTGATGGACGGCTATGTGCAGCAAAATTAGTTACTGGATTATAGATAGATCGATATCCCTCTTGATTAGTTATATAGTACTTGTCGCTGCACATTGTACCCTCACTTTTATTATAGCTCATTCACTTGGTATGGCTACACAAGACACTCTTTTCGCACAATAAGATCTTAATCAGTAACGACAAATTTTTTAGAAACTTACCCTGGAAACCCTTGAAGAACCTCCACTCCGCTTCTGAGTAGGAAAAAAATTGATCAATCGCAAATTCAGTCACAAATCATCCTATCACACTATCCACCCAATGATCTACCGTGCAAGTAATGGTATTATCAGTCTTCTCCAACTGCTGGGTCAGTTCTGGGGTCCACTGCATGACCCGTTTGTCTTTCCAACATTTCTAGAAATCGACCAGTCTTGCGAGCCACTCCTACAACTCGATTGAAAAGGTTACGAAGAAAATTTCATAGATTTCTAAAAAAATATACTTATTTTTCCACTCCTCTGCAGTCAAGTTTGCACTACGATTTTATTTTACAGCTAATTCCTGAACTTACCTTTCAAACCATTCGTCAATTTCTTTATTTTCAGGCTTCCAATACGGCCTTGGCATTACCAAATCTCTCCCTCAAAATGCTCCCGATCCTGGCAACGGAACCATTTGTTGGCTCGAGGGGTCCTGACCCAGGTTTGGAGGTGAAGGTTTGCCAACAAACCCCTATACTACTGGCCCTTTCGGCAGTGACTTGCTTGCATAGGTCAAAGTCTTACCCGAAGTAGTATGGGAGGGTGCTCGAACCAGGTTTCTGCACCTTGAGAGAGAGAAGGTAATAACGCAGGCCTGTAATTGTTAGATCTACACATAAGGGTGATTCGTAGGGTTCCAGGCATAACCAGACTATAGTTCTTATCATATCTTCTCTAGCAGGCTCGCATCCACATGCGCATCATCAATTATAACCATAAAACAACATAATCGTAGCCAATAATGTCAACACAGACGGTTCACATGTATTAATAGAGATGTAATCAACAAGTGAAATTACAATCTTATCACAATAATATACCAAATGCAAAGACTTTCATATCATAGAGATAAAACAGACAAGTTCGCAGCTTAATTAGATAATCTTAGTTCGCATTGATCATAATAGAACAGATCCAGATAACATCAGGTGGTTCAGCAATACTTTGCATATATTATGTATCAAAATCTTCATACATTCCCCAAATACCACCTACGCACAGAGCCAGTAGGGTCCGCAATAGCAGGACAGAGGATCTCCATGCACACAACCAGTCGAATTCCTAACCCAAAACAACCCAACCCAAATCTAGAAATTTGTACTTTTCTTCAATCTCTATCCATTCTCTACCTATCGACTCAAAAAGGTTCAATTATTTATACTACTTTAGCCTACACATCCAATGGTGGTTTGCAGACTCTTGGTCTACCCTTGACCTACTTACAATGCATTAGGGGCTTTGATCCACCCCAAAACCCCATGCGTTAGACTAAATATAATAAAAAATATAAAAAATGGACCAGATTCGCAACTTTGTAGGAGACCCTATTCCAACAATAACCAACGGAAATACCTTCATCGACATGGGAATCGAACTTGCCCAATTTTTTATCTTCTCTTTTGATGTAGCATTTTCTTCCAAATATTTTGAAGTATTTGATGTTAGTCGGTCTTCCTTTCCATAATTCATATGGAGTCATGTTACAATTATTCCTTAGAAAACCTCTTTTTATAATGAATACAACTATATCATTTTCTTGGACCCATAATTTATCATCTAATTTTAAGTCATTTAACATAATTCTAGCAATTTCTTGTACACTTCTATTTTTTCTTTTAGTAACTCCATTTTGTTGCGGTGTGTTGGCTGTTGAGAATTGCCTTTTTATTCCATTTTCATCATAGTACTGTTAAAATACCTTGGAAGTGAATTATCCACCATTATTTGATCTCATACATTTGATCTTCAAATCAGTTTCATTTTCAACCAATTACTTGTAGATTCTAAAATGCTCGAATGCCTTAGTATTTTTCCTTAAGAAGCTGACGATTGCCATTCTGGTGCAATCATATATCATTAGCATAAAATACAATTCTCCATCTAAAACTTATGTTCTCATAGGACGACATATATCAGTATGTACTAACTCCAATGGACATGATGCAAAGTGTTCTTTTGTCTTGAACTCAAATTTTGTCTACATACCGTGCTGACAAGATTCACATATCGTATTGGCAGGTTTTGAAATTTTAGGCATTTCACTTACTGCTTACTTCTTGTTGACCCTGACCATAACCAACTTTCATCTTCTTGTGCCAAAAAGCACCCTTTAGGTGTCTCATCCAAAATATATATGTCATTTGGAGCTCTGCTTGTTGTACCCAAAATTTTACCGAACTTACCTTTCTCGATTTCACATTTCTTAGAGTTAAATAGCATTGTGTGTCCTTGATCGCACATTTGTCCAACACTGAGAATATTTTAATTCATATTTTCAACCAACAACACATCTTTTTCTAATGCATTCTTGCTTCCAAGTGTGACTCTACCTATTCTTATGACGTTTGAAGAGCCGTCATTTCCAAAAGAAATTGTTTCATCCTTCTTTTCCTTCAAGGATATGAACTTATTCCTATCTCCAGTCATATTAGTTGAGCAACCGCTATCAACATACCAAAAAATTATGTTTCTTTGAGCCTTGAGAGTGATAGCACATTTTTCAGTCTTCTTTTTCCATATTTGTTCATTTTGATTTTGTGAGAATTCCTTTGAATAACTTCCAAGTCTGCAATCTTTAGCCAGATGTCCAAATTTATTTCATTTGTAACATTCAACATCATCTCTCAAATGATCAAATATGTTAATATTCTGTTGTGTTCTGGAATATCCATTTATGAAAGATCTCCCGAAATTGTATTTATTCCAAACATATATGCACATTCTATAGCTTTATGTCCAAACCTTGCAAATGACTAACAATGACCATAGAAGATAGGTTGATACATGCAAGGAAATATTCTTCAAGGAATTGTAATCCATGGTTCTTCCTATGAGTCTTGATCCCTTGATTTGGCTAGAAGGTCTACCTACTTATTAGATTTTTCATATCCATCTTCTTTTGTTGTCATAGAAGGACTTGGCTCCTTTTTAGATTTTTCTTTCTAACCAAGACCAGTCTTGTCATTGTTTTATCGTTGATTTTTGATGATTTATTCCAATTCCTTGGAGTTTTTGGTGTAGTTTTGAAGTTTTTTTCCATTTTTTACTTGCTTTCGAAGAGAAACTATTTCAGCTTCCAATGCTTCTCTTTCCTTGTTTCTTTCCTTTAATTCTTCCCTGAGCAATTCTTCAACTTGTTTGTATTCTTCAACCTTGATTTTAAGACTTAGGATCTATTACCTTTCTATCTTTAATTCATATTCAAGAGTGTTGACATGCTTCTTCTCACCCTTGAGCTCTTTGATAACCCTGATGACTTCATTTTGAAATAAAACCTCGGTCATCTCTTTTTCTTCATCTCCTTCTTTGTCAGATGCTTCTTTCTTATTAGGCTTGGCCATAAACAATACTCTTTTGTTGATTTCTTCTTCATTATCACTCTCTTCATTAGATGAGGAGCTATCTTCTTTGGAGAAGAAAATATTCTTAAACCATTTATTCTTGGCTTGCTTGTTTAACTTCCTCACACCTTTCTTTCCTTTCGTAACAACCTCATTTTTTTGAGGAAACTTGGCTGCAAAATTCCCAACCTCACCACAATCAAAACATATCAATCGAAGTTTACCTTTTAATTTCCCCATACCTGTTCTCATTTTTCGCGTGAAGTAGGAAAATTAATTATCTGAAAATTCTTATTCATCTTCTTCCTTTTCTTCTTCCTTACAACTACAAGTTTTCACTTTCGGAGTATGCTTGTCCTTATGATTTTTCTTAGATGCGGTGAATTTTGTTTCTAGGTGAGATGTGTCATCCTCTTCTTCAATCCTCATTTTGTATGCCATAATAATTCCATGAAATTCATCTTTGCTAAGATTGACTTGATTCGAACTATATTACAAGACAGATACCTTTGGGTTGAATCTTGCCGACAAGGTTTTAAGGATCTTTCGGACAACGCGTCGACAATATATACTTTGATGTGCTTATCACCGAAAGTTTTTATAAAAAAATTTCGTGTCTACATGTTCTTCCAAACCTTCTAATGCATTTTTTATTTCATCAACACGCTATAATTATGCATCAATATTTTCATCTTACTTAATTTTGAGTTGCTCAACCTTTTCCGTGTAAAATTGAATATTTTCTTGTTTCACATTTGAGTCACCTGCATATATATTCTCAAGATTTCCTCATACTTCTTTAGCAATTTTGCAACTCAGTACCTTAAGATAGAAATATTCGATAAGCCCATTAATAATTAGATCTTTAGCCTTTGCATCATATACCATATTTTTCTTTCCTTGTTCATCCTAGGTCGTTGTAAATCCATTTTCAATAATTTCCCATACTTCACATCCTTGCGCCAAAAAATGAACCTACATTCTTCCACTCCAAAGTGCGTAGTTATTTCCATTGAAAAGAGGAAATCTATTCTTAGTATACTCCATGAAATCCTTCCAATTGTTAGACTCCTACTGAAGGAACCAAGCTCTGATACCAATTGTTGGAAATACTGAGAGGGGGGTTGAATCAATATTTCTTATCAACTAACACTTTTTAAATATTTTCATAGCATTCGTTAATATTCAATTATCCTTGATGTTTATCCAATAATAACTGTAAACAATAGAACACAATAGGCACACAAATTTTAGGTGGAAAACCCCCTTTGAGTCAAAAACCATCGAACACTTTTCTAATAAATTATTTAATATTCAGCCCCAACTGAAATGAAAAATACAACTTCTTAGAATTCTAGAAAATAATTCTTCTCTAGATCCCACTCAAAGGACACCCCAACACCTTGGTTTCTTCAGTAGTCAACTGAATGGATGCCCTGACATCCTAGACCAACCTACCACCCTGAAGTGTTCACAGGCTCCAACCTGTAGGTGACTTCATGCACCAACCTAGCACCTCCCTGCCACCCTATAATATCCAGAAATAATACAAGAGTGTGGACTCCCGTACCAGGGACAATGATCTGCGATACAATATGATTCACAATGATTTTCTTGAACTAGAACAATCACTCAATCACACTATGACCTACAACCCAACCATAACATTATCCAACAATCAAAATTATAACTCCCAACAATGCTTCTCAAACTCTAGGAAAATTGACTCTTTTACAATAATGATTCTTTCACAATTTTACAATGATGATTTTTACAATACTGACTTTTAACATGACTTGATACTTGAATTGACATTGCTTCTTTGAACACTAGCAGTTGATGAGGTATTGTTGTGATTTCTTCAAGTAATGGTACTTTGGAATTGCATTATCCTTTTAGTATGTGTCTAACTTGTCCTACTCTGTCCTCCTTCCTGAACATGCATTAATTTTAATGATCCTTTTTCAGGAATTTCAACAAGGTGCTCAACAGAAACAATGTATAAGTAAAACTGTGCAAAAATAATGCAGATCAGGGCTTGGTTCCTCTTATTTATGCTATATGAGACTTATATATGGAGTTTCATAAAAAAAATTAGTTTAGACTCACTAAACAGATCTCCCAAAAACTAGACTAGCTGAAAAGCACCCAAAGAGGAAGGCTGCAGTCAAATGCAAGCACTGCTTTAGGAATTGCGCAGTTTTAGCAGATGTTCAGTGGAGATCAGCAAGGAGACTTATATTTTAGTAATACAGCAGAAAATAAGCATTATGATAAATCCCTTTCATTATACAGTAGAAGGGATGAGTCAATACAACAATAAATCTTCAGAAAATAGAGCTTGAACACATGTATATTTGCAGAAATGCTTCAACAACATTATTTTTAAGGAGCTTCAGTAGCTGGAAGTTACAACTCAGATCTAGAGAAGATCCGTGGGAAAAAAATCAGATCTATTTCAGATCTGGAAACTATATAGTTTTCTCTTCAAGATCCACTTGGAATTTTGACAAAAGCATGCATGAATAAGAGTAGATCTGAGAAACAAGTTGCATATATGGAAACTGCTGTAGTAAATTTCTGAATATAAAATTTCATTACAATGGATCAGATTTGAACATAACATAGATCAGAAAGCTAATCCATGGATTACCAAGTGGAAGGAAAAGCCCAACACAAGAGATCTATGATCTAAACTATGAGAGAGACACCATGTAAACCCTCATATAGAAATAACGCAGTTTACTCAAGGGAACAACGTTGTAGCTCAAATGACACAAAAAACTACTGTAAAATTGCAGTTCTGAAGTACAAGAAGCAAAGACACTCTTTCAGGAGGTTAAAGAACACCTTCCATGAGAAGAGGATCCCAAAAATACACTAGATCTCTGCATATCTAGACTCCCACTTACTGCAGCTCACAAGACAACTCAACCCTCAAGATGAGCAGTGCTGTAATGTAAGATGGAACTTGGCCTCAAGCCTAATAGTGGTTAAATTCAGCAAACTTTCCTCCTTGAATCCTCAAAGGAAGAGGTGAAATACCTCCATAGGAATTCCAGATACAATCCTCCACTAAACAACAGAGAATGGTATTTGACTAAGCAGATAAATACTCATAAATATGATCAATCAACAACCTTCTCTTGCTACCCTCCATCTCCTTTTATAAGATGAGAAAGCTTTTGCAAACCCTAAACCATCTTGATGAGTTAGCCCTTTTCACATGAGAGGCTTCCTTCTAGAACTGCGCCGTCCCTTTTGGAGATGCAATGAACCTAGACAGTGTTGTTGATTAGGTCAAGGTTGACCCAGTCTTTAGCTCAAACCTCTTTCACACCTGCAAGTGATTATTTACATGGCCCTGATTTGTATTTGTTCACATGGGCATTGATTTATTCAGACTTTTTAGGAGTTTTACATGTACTCCTTTATTCATTTATTCATGAAACATAAATTAAAACAAAATTTAATGTTCCTCTTAGCTAAGGCTAAGTGGGAACATTACAGTCCTCCCCTCCAAAATGTTGCTTGTCCTCAAGCAACTGATAGGGTAAGAGTTGTAGTTCTTCTCCTCCTCCATTGATGGCACCATCAAGGATCAAGCTTTCATCATGGGCCAAGTGATAATTAAGCCAATACATCAAAAATTTCTCCTCCAAGGCTAACATGATAGGGGCATAGTCCATCCCTCCAGGAGTGTAAAACTCAACAGAAATAAACATGGGTGAAGAAATGTCACATCTAAAACATGTATCATGAAGTACAAGATGAAGTTACATCCCATGGGGTACATATACACTGCCCACTCTTTGCCCATACAAACCCATAAACAATACCAATATATCATCTATGTATGGAAGCAAAATCACATATATGCAAACTGAAATTTGCATTTGAGGAGGTGGGTCACAATCCCACATAAGATACCAACGCAATGCACTCCTTGGCTTGAGTAGATCTGAGTGTGGTAAGTGGTAATCCCACCACATCTTGGCTGCATGGGTCACTTTCACATGGCTGAAAGTGATACCCAAGTTAGGTGCCTTTGGGAAGCACCCATCATGATAGAGAATCTCCCTTTGCACCTCAAGGGAGTGGCTAGATTTATAATTTTTATTGGCCTCATCAGTGCCATGAGATCAGAATGTAACATCACTCCTTGTAGGCACCATGGCCTGCATACATATGGTAAGAGAATATGTGAAATCAGAAAAATAACATGCTCCATAAGATCAGATTCTTTACCATTCAAGTCTCCCACGCACATGGAGTTGGGAATGGGCATTTCTCCTCTTTTAAGAGAAGGAAGAGATGGATGAAATGACTCCTGCATAGAGTCCTTTGGCTGATCCATATCCTCATAAATATTGCACTCTTGTAAGCGCTGATGTAGTTCCTCCCAATCATAGTGCTGATGTAGTTCCTCCTTCATACCCTCCCAATCAAAACTCCTCATGATTAGGGTGTAGATCTTTGTTGACTGCATATAATTGGAAAGGAACTCTTTGTGTGCTCTTTGTAGTATCTCTTTCTTAAGCTTGGAGGCTTGAGACAAGAATAATTTACCAAGATGATAGATGACCCCTTCATGGACCACATAGCCTCCCCCTTGTTTCATTCCATCTAATATCATCTCGGTGTGAAGATCTTTGGAGTACTCCACAAGGAGTTGAGATCTCCAATATGGATCCACACAGCTCAAAAATGACAGTGCTGCTGATACATCTATGGTGGTGCTTTCCTTGTTGCTGATGGCTTCTTTGACATTATGCATGCCAAATTTTTTTGTTGGGAGGCTGATCCTCCCCTTTCCTTCCTCCCACGGTGCTATGGATTTATGTTTCATTGGTCCAATACTTTCTTGGTCTATGCTTGGAGCAGCACTTTGTGAGGCTTCCCACACATGATTAGAATCTAATGGAATTCCAAATGGCTTGCCATGAGGTAGGAATGTTCCTTGCAACATCCTCATAAACATGAGAGAAGGAATTGTGAGATCCTTGCTTCCACTGCACAAATCCATCTTTGTTGTTTGTTTGGAAACATCAGGTGTAGGATAAGTGTGCATGCCTTGAATTATGTGTGGTTTCCCACTCTTCAAGTCCACCCACTCCATTTGCAAGGAATTCCCATCAGTGGTAACCTTCCCCAAGGTAATCAACCACTTGACACCCAAGATGATATTGGTGTCTGCTATGTCAACTACAAATAAATGGTCCACCAAGCTATAGGATCCCATAATGAGAAAGTGATAGAACATATATCATGCATTAAATGGTTCTATCTCCTGGGACCAAAACAAAAAACCCATCAAAAGTGTCAGTGGGGATTCCTCTCCTCTGCACAAGGTGAGCATCAATAAAGTTGTGGGTAGCCCCACTTTCAATCAGAATAGACACTCTCTCGTTCATGACTGATCCTTGTACTCTCAGGGTCAAGTACTTAGGCACTCCTCTCAAAGAGGCAAGAGTCCCACTTGTTGGAGAAAAGGCTCCCTCTTCACCTCTAGATGGTGATTGATCTTCCTCCTCATCATCACCAGCGCTGTGACCCCTCCTAGGTCCTTCATTCCCATATTCCTCCTCAAAATCTGAGAAGACTTCTATATAGTGTGCCCTTCCAACAGCACATCTACGTACTGATACCCATGGCTCTTGACAAGTGAAACACAATATATTTTTCCTCAACTCCCTCTAGAGATCAAGGTTAAGAGGTTTCTTCAGTGAGCTCTCCTTGGGTGGAGTAGCTTTCCCTTCTTTCCCCTTAGAATAGTGAGGGGATTTGCTTTGGAAAGTTGCCTTTGCTCTTGGCAAGGCATCTTGGATATCTCTAGCTCTCTTAATGGCATCATGAAAAACGATGGGCTTGGTAGACTTAACCAACCCATGCAAAGGTTCCTCCAAGCCATCAATGAACATGTAAACTCTCCTTGCTACTGATAGATTAGGGACCATTACTGGCAATCTCAAGAATTCAGAGATATAGGCCTCTTCATCTCCTGTCTTCTTCATCTTTTCCAAGCTTATAAAAGGTGCCTCTGGATCTTTTCAATCAAATCTCTCCACTAGTATTCTAGTGAACTCAACATATGTAGACACATTGCTGTGTCCCAATGTAGATAGTCCATGAAACCACCAGTTGTGGGCTTCACCCTCAAAATTCAATGCAGTAATCTTGATGGCTTCTACTTCGGGGACTTTATTCAACTGGAAATAGATGTCCAACTTTTCCACCCATGCTTTGGCAGAACAAGAGGATGACCCATCAAATTTGGGCAAAAATAACCTGCCCATAGTATGGTGTCTCCCTTGAAAGAAACCTACATCTCTATACTGCTGCCATGGTCTCCTCTGGTCCTTGAGATGGAAAAAGTCTTGAAAGCTCAAGTTATCCTTGAACCTCTGACTTTGTGAGTCATATTCCACAAAGTAACCTTCCAGGGAGGTTGGCTCGTGCGGTCCCTCACTCTCTACAGCCAATAAGGTAGGCATAGTAGATCATTGGGAGGCCTGTGGGGCTTGTGGCAAGCTCACAAGTTGACTAGTTCCATAATGAAACATTTTAGAACTTTCTCCTTAATGGAATCTCCCAAAAGACTCCCTCATTCTATCCACCCTCATCTCTTTTATCTCCTTGGAAAGATCTTTCATAGTCTCCAAGAGAGTTTTTGCAAACTCCTCTACTTCCTTATCCTTATAATTCACAGATTCAGGGGCTTTCCCCTTGTCTTGACCCTTATCAGGGTCATCAGTGGTGGGCTCATAATTTTTATGACTTCTAATTTGGTACCTCCTCTCCCTCTCAGTGGGAGGATCCTCTTCTTTGGAATGCAGCATGACTAGTGCTCTAATGGTAAGAACAGGTTGTACAAAGAGTGGAGCTCCGATACCACTGTATTGATCTTTTTTTAGGAATTTCAACAAGGTGCTCAACAGAAACGCTGTATAAGTAAAAAATTGAAAAAATAACACAAATCAGGGCCTGTTTCCTCTTATTTATGTTGTATGAGACTTATATATGGAGTTTCATAAAAAAAAATTAGTTTAGACTCACTAAACAGATCTCCCAAAAACTAGACTAGCTAAAAAGCACCCAAAGAGGAAGGTTGCAGTCAAATGCAAGCACTGCTTCAGGAATTGTGAAGTTTTAGAAGATTTTTAGTGGATATCAGCAAGGAGACTTCTATTTCAGTAATACAGTAGCAAATCAGCATTATGATAAAGCCCTTTCATTATACAGTAGAAGGCATGAGTCAATACAGCAATAAATCTTCAGAAAAGAGAGCTTGAACACATGTATATTTGCAGAAATGCTTCAATAGCGTTATTTTTAAGGATCTTCAACAAATGGAAGTTACAACTCAGATATAAAGAAGATTTGTGGGAAAAACATCAGATCTATTTCAGATCTGGAAACTATATATTTTTCTCTTCAAGATCCACTTGGAATTTTGATAAAAGCGTGCATGAATAAGAGTAGATCTAAGAAACAAGTTGCAGATCTGGAAACTGCTGCAGTAAAATTCTGAATATAAAATTTCATTACAATGGATCAGATCTAAACAGAACATAGATCAACAAGCTAATCCATCGATCACCAAGTGGAAGGCAAAGCCCAGCACAAGAGATCTCTGATCTAAACTATGAGCGAGACACCATGTAAACCTTCATACAGAAATAACGCAGTTTAATCAAGGGAACAACGTTGTAGCTCAAATGACATAGAAAAATATTGTAAAATTGAAAATCTGAAGTACAAGAAGCAGAGACACTCTTTCAGGAGGTTAAAGAACACCTTCCATGTGAAGAGGATCCCAAAAATACACTAGATCTCTTGACATCTAGACTCCCACTTGTTGCAGCTCACAAGACAGCTCAGCCGTCAAGATGAGCAGCGTTGTAATGTAAGATGGAGCTTGGAATCAAGCCTGATAGTGGTTCAATTCAGCAAACTTTCCTCGAATCCTCAAAGGAAGAGGTTAAATCCCTGCATAGGAATTCCATATACAATCCTCCACTAAACAGAAGATAATGGTATCTTTCTAAGCAAAAAAATACTCAGAAATATGATCAATCAAAAACCTTCTCTTGCTGCCCTCCCTCTCCTTTTATAAGATGAGAAAGCTTTTGCAAACCCTAAACCATCTTGATGAGTTATCCCTTTTCACATGAGAGGCTTCCTTATAGAACTGCGTTGTCCCTTTTGGAGATGCAATGAACCTAGACAACGTTGTTGATTTGGTCAAGGTTGACCCAGTCTTTAGCTCAAACCTCTTTCACACCTACAACTGATTATATACATGGCCCTGATTTGTCTTTGTTCACATGGGCATTGATTTATTCAAACATTTTAGGAGTTTCACATGTCCTCCTTTATTCATTTATTCATGAAACATAAATTAAAACAAAATTGAATGTTCCTCTTAGCTAAGGCTAAGTGGGAACATTACATTAATGAACAAGACCCAAACCAATATGCAAACAAAATACCTACACTGTCCTGCAAACCATATGTCAGAGAAATATTCAAAATTCAAATGTAAATAGGTTCAACATTTATGAACAAAACCCAATCAAACATACATACAAAATACTTACATTGTCCTGCAAAAACACATATCAAAGATGATATTCAAATTAAAATTAAAACACTGATCATACATACCTTGTTGTATCAGACTTAACCTTGATTGTTGATGTGTTTTCCTTACTACAGTGATCCTTGAATGCATACTTTTCTTTCCTTCTAGAATCTCGATATTGAAACTTTACATTTAGAACAAAATACATTTGTATGGTATCGATGGCTTTGCCCTCGTAAAAAAATTGTCACTTGGTCAATTTTTACGGAGGAAATGATAGCATATTATGAGGTTACAAAGAGAAACGCCTTCTTTAGCCAATTGATCAATCTCAAACAATAGGATTTAGTGGCGGAGCACATTGAGGACTTCTAAAATTTGAATATAAGGGTAACTGGTATTCCACAGGAACACAGGATTGATGTCTTCATAGGGACTTTAAAGGATAAAATCCAACATGAAGTTTTCGTTTGGGAACCAGATTCATTAGAGAAGGCATTCAGGTTGGAAAGAAAAATTGAATGTAAAATTATGGCGACAAGGAATCCTACCACTCACATCTATAAATATGGTAATGTTGCTACTCCTAGACTTCCACAACCTACAAGGTTGACACCACAACAATTGGAAGAAAAAAGAGCAAAAGGGATTTACTACAGTTGTGATAGAAAATACACTAAAGGTCATAAGTGTGCTGAGAAGAAATTATTTTACATAGATTGTGAAGAGGAGGAAGAAAATGAACAAGAAACTTCAAAAGAAGAGGATATACACCAGGACGCAACCCTTGAAGAAGAAGAAGTGAGTCCGACCATATCATGTAATGCATTTGCATGAATTACCACTCCTAAAACTCTCAAGATAGAAGGACATATCAAGAAGAAAAAGGTAATAGTGTTGATTGATTCGAGTAGTACCCATAATTTTATTCATTGTAAGGTAGCCAAGCAATTGAATTGTTTCCTATACCTAGCACCAAAATGTCAAGTGATGGTTGCAAATGGAGGAACTATAAATTGCTCTGGAAAATTCCATAATATCAAGATGTCCATGGGGGAATATGTATTGAATAGTCCAATGCTTTCCATCCCAATGGGAGGTGTTGATGTTGTACTAGGAGTACAATGGTTACAATATTTGGGGACGGTAGCTTTTAATTTTCAAGAACTTTTCTTGAATTTTTTTTCGGAAGGAAAATAAATCAAATTACAGGGTATCACAGGGAAGCCAGGAAAGATACAAAGCTCTAATGTCATGACAAAGCTTCTGAAGAAAGAACAATGAGGTATAATTGCACAATTATGGTCACTAGAAGTTCCAACATCAAAATCAACTATTTCTCCATATCTCCAAAGAGTCTTGGACAATCATTCCAAGGTGTTTGATACTCCCAAAGGACTCCCACCTATTCGTGATCATGATCATGCTATTCATTTTATTCCAAGAAGTGTTCCTCCAAACATCCGACCTTATAGATATCCTTATGTCCAAAAGAGTGAAATTGAACGTATAATTGCAAAAATGTTATAGGCTGGTATAAATCAACCTAGTCAAAGTTCTTTCTCTGCACTAGTAGTATTGGTGCACAAGAAGGATGGATCATGGCGCATGTGTCCGGATTATAGGGAGCTCAATAAGCTCACTATTAAAGATAAATTTCCCATTCCTGTGATTGATGAATTATTGGATGAATTACATGGAGCAATTTATTTTACCAAGTTGGATCTTCATTTACGATATCATCAAATTAGAATGAATACTGAAGATATTCCAAAAATAGCATTTTCAACTCATGAGGGTCATTATGAATTTTTGGTCATGCCTTTTGGCCTTACCAATGCACCTTCTACATTTCAAGGGTTGATCAATTCCATTTTCAAACCCTTCCTTAGAAAATTTGTGCTAGTATTTTTGATGATATACTAATCTACAACAGTTCTTGGAAGGATCATGTTCAACATGTTGACAGGGTGCTCAAACTATTAGAGGAGAAACAATTATATGCAAAAAAATCCAAATGTTTCTTTGGAGTACAAGAGGTGGAATATCTAGTTCATATTGTATCTCATGAGGGTGTTAAGGTAGACCCTAACAAAATTAAAACCATTAAGGAATGGAAACTCCCCACAACCATAAAGAAGTTGCGTGGATTTCTCGGGTTAACAGGGTATTATCGCAAGTTTGTTAAGAATTATGGGAGAATAGCAGCACCTCTAACAAAATTATTGAAGAAAGATGCATTTTCATGGACTCTTGAAGAAACTAAGGCATTTGAACATTTTAAAGAGGAAATGTGCCTAACACCAGTCTTAGCTACGCCATACTTCACAAAAACCTTTATTATGGAATGTGATGCCTCAGGAAATGGAATTGGTGTTGTTTTAATGAAAGAAGGAAGACCCATTACTTTTAAAAGTCGTTCAATAAAAGGAAAGTATTTACAAAAGGCTATTTATGAGAAGGAAATGTTGGCAATACTACATGCACTAAAGAAATGGAGACCTTACCTAATGGGAAGACACTTCAAGGTAAAAACTGATCATGATAGTCTTTAACACTTTTTGGAACAAAGACTATCTTTGGAAGAGCAGGAAAAGTGGGTCACAAAGATGTTGGGTTATGACTTTGAAATAATCTACAAAAAAGGGAAGTTAAATGTTGTTGCAGATGCACTCTCAAGAAAGGATGAAGAGGTGGAAGCATTGCTTTGTGCCATTTCTATTATCCAACTAGATTGGATAACTGAAGTAAGGGATGAATGCAAGAAGGGTGAAGAAGTTTGGAAAATCATTCAAAAGTTGCAGCAAGATCCTAGTACATCTGATACATTTAGTTGGAAAAATGATTCCTTGTGGTACAAAGATTGCTTATATATTTGCAAGAAATCCCAACCAAAAAAAAATATTATTTTGGAATTGCACACTTCTCCTTTAGGAGGACACCCAGGATTTTTAAAAACTTACCACAGGGTGAAGAAAGAATTTTTTTGGGATGGCCTTAAATCTGATATTCAAAATTTTGAGGCAGAATTTTTGGTTTGCTAGCAAAATAAAGTTGAGACAATTAAGACCCCGGGTCTTCTACAACCTTTATCCATTCCAAGACAACGTTGGGAGGAGATTTCAGTGAATTTTATCATAGGTTTACCTAAGTCCAAAGGAAGGAGTGTCATCATGGTGGTAGTTGATAGACTTACCAAGTATGCACACTTTTGTGCATTATCTCATCCATTTAAAGAAAGTACAATTGCTACTGCATTTATGGAAACAATTCAAAAGCTACATGGAAACCCGAAGATTATTGTAAGTGACAGAGATCCCATTTTTACAGGAAATTTTTGGATGGAATTATTTTCTTGTTTGGGTACTCAACTAGCTCATAGCTAATCTTATCATCCTCATCCTGATGGTCAAACAGAGATAGTGAATAAATGTTTGGAAGGATATCTTCATTGTTTTGTATCTAACAAGTAAATAAAATGGGTCAAGTGGTTACCTCTCGCTGAATGGTGGTATAACACTTCCTTCCATACTATAGCAAAAATTACCCCATTTATGGCACTTTATGGATATCATCCACCGTCCATCACATCTTCTTTAAGGGAAACTTCTAGGGTTCAAGCAGTGGAGGATCACATCGAGCATCAACAAGAATTTCTCCAACTCTTAAAGGATAACCTTAATTTGGCACAAAATTGAATGAAACAACAGGCAGATCAACATCGCAGTGAGAGAAGTTTTGATGTGGGAGACTGAGTATTTTTATGGCTACAACCATACAAACAAATGTCCCTCAAGCAATCTAAGAAAGATAATAAATTATCTCCAAACTACTATGGTCCTTACAAGGTGTTGCAAAATATTGGTACTATGGCATGCAAATTGGAGCTTCCTACTTCTTTGAGAGTTCATCCAGTTTTCTATGTTTCATGCTTAAAAAGGGTTACAGGGGACAAACTTCCAGTTCAAACAATATTGCTAGAACTTGATGAGGAATTAAAAACCATATTGGAACCTGAAGCAGTCACGGAAACAAGAACTCGACAGCTATGAAATCGATCAATTTCAGAGTATCTCATCAAATGGAAGAACTTACCCACTAAAGATTCTACATGGGAGGATGAGAATTTTATACAGAAGCACCTGGAGCTACTCAAGCGTTGAGGACAACACTTTTTTTAAGGAGAGGATCATGTTAGGTCCTTATATTACTAGTATAGTCCCTTATTTTTGTTAGTGTAACCCCCTTATTGTTATTGTTGTACCCCTGTAACCCCCATATTGTTATTATTGTGCCCTTACATTATTATTGTTAGGTCAGCTAGGATTACATTATGGCCCCACTAGGATTACATTGTGGCCCCATGGACTCCTATATATAGAGAGGAGGTTTTGTCATTTGTATCATCAAATAATTGTTCATTCATGTAATGTATTGAAGGTTGCCCCCTCGAAGTGGCTTATTTCTAAGGCGTTGATATCTCTTTTCTTCTCTTTTTGGAGCTGGTTTCACAATAGAATCTATTGTATCTATGTAATTTTAGGTCTCCAAGGTCTAAAATTGAGCCCTATGGTAGCCCTCTGAGTCCTATTTCCAACCCCATGGGTTTGATCAATATTGGATTCTTCAAGAAATAGTTATGACCAATTTCCTATGTCTACCTGATTATAGACTTGTTGAGTAGAGCAAACTTGTACGAATTTCCACGTGTCCCTGTTACAACCTTTGGTCCAAAAAACAGTATACAAAACACTACAGTTTGTCCTCTTTCTGTCACATTTTACGAAATTTGAATCCAATGCCCAAAGTTAAAGTTACGATGATTTTTCTAGGGCCACGTGTTTGACATGAAATTCGGGAGCCTGCAAAATCCCTAACTTCCTCAGATCATATCTCTGAAACTATAGTGGACCAACCTTTGAAATTCAGACACGTGCTTCATCAGGATTTTGGCTCAAATGGGTTTTTTTCACTAGCATCCGAAGCTTTGCATAAAAAAAAATTATAGGGAAAATTATACAATGACTTGTTTTAAGTAGCGAAATCCTTACATGAGGAGGATATGAGAGTCACAATTTATGTAAATTATTAGGTTGAGAGGGTCTTCAACAAGTGAACATTGGAGGAATTTTAGGAGCTTAAAAAATTATTAATTATTGACTATTCAATGGTCACAACCAATGATTAGTGTCATGCCACAACCCCATGGGGTTTTAGCCCACTAACTCGGGTTACTAACTTCAAACATGAATATCTATCAAATTGTGAAGAATTAAGTAGCATGCCATATATCAACGGAAACATATCGATAATTAGATACCATCCAACATATCCTTGACTCGGAATATAGTAAGTTTTCAAGTCATAATTCCCATGCAAGATCAGGGTAGCCCCTAGTGCTTCTTGGGTTGACATAAATGACAACCACAGATCAACATCATCTACCTAATTTTTTTATTCTTAGGGTGGTCATGAAAACACCTCACAAGGTGATGAGCCTCTAAGGTTCTCCTACCCTTCCTTGTCCTGCTAATACTCTATGGTTTCCTTTTGATGTTGGTTGAAGGCCTTCCTCTGCGAGCAAGACAGTTTCCCTCAGTTTGTAGCGTGAATCTATTTGTTTTTTTTATCATTCTTGTCTTTAAGGAGTCAGTCATAAACAAAAATTGGCACTTTGTAATCCATATTTCTCTTGCCCTTGTAAGTCTCTGTTTTCCATCTCCTCTTCTTGTTGAGCTGCGGAAGGAAACACCATGAATCATTTTCCAAGTTGATACTGACATCAAGGAAAGAAGAGGATTGATTTCAGTTTGGGGCAAAATTGAGCTTATAAGCATAAGGGTGTAGGTGGATCCAATTGTTTACACCCTCTCATTGTAAAATTTAGATGCGTTCTCCACCCTTTTCCTTCCATTATTTTGCCTCCCACGGAGTGATATGCCATACCAGTTGAGGATTTTCTTCATTTTCATTCCCTTCCTCTACCCCTCTTCTTCACCAAATTTTTGGGAACCATGCTTTGGACATATTTTTTCATGTACATTTTCTAGCATAGCTAGAGGAAGGGACACTTGATTACCCTATATATTTTGCTAGTAGAAAATTGTTGCGTACTGAGTGTAACTACAACACAATGGAATGTGAAGGATTTGTTATGGTTTATGTGTTGTAGGAGTTCTAACATTACCTTATAGGCTAGACCTTTAAATTTTTAACATATTACTCCATGCTTAAATATTTTTTGAAAAGGAGTATTGGAAGTTAGATTTGCTCATGGTTTCTTCTAATCCACAATTTTTATTTTGAAGTCGTGGTTAATATAGGTAATAAAAACATGAGGCTTTTTCATCTCTCCTAGAGATATAATGGGGAAGCCATTAGAATAGTTAACGGATAACCTGATGCTTATCTCTTTTGATGCTTGACTTCTTTGCAGAGATTGACAAATTCCTCATCTATGGATTGAATCCAAATGAAAATGGTTGGTAGCGGTGTAGGAAACTAATTCTACACACAACGAATTATTAGTTGATGGTTTGGAATTTGTACAATATAGCCACAATTGGGATTCTGTCCAGCTACACTAGGAAAGTAACAACATTTACTAATAAACAGTCACTTATGAAAATAACTTGATAGTATTATTCACTAAAGCAAACAAGAAATAAATGCAAGAAATCTATTTACTAAGAAAGGAACCTCACCTCAATTTTCTTCATCTTGAACAAAGGCACTTGTCTGTTCAAGGCACTCGACCACCATATGCAAACATTGGATATGCATTACTATTTAAAAAATATATGTAGAGAACACCTTCCTCTGGACCTCTGTCACTGGTGTCATTTTTCATAAGGAACCCATCAGGAGGTTGCCATGACTGTGGTTGAGAATTTTTTGTAGCATGTCATAAAGATTCCAAACATTACTCAAGTTACTCAACTTAAATGCTTGGTGACTATGACATGCAATGAGATATTTCATAATCAAATATAGATGTATGGATCCGCTCATGTATATTCCTCTCTGTGATTTCATGTGTAGAACTCATAAGGTGTACAAGTTTTCATCTTCATCCATTGATCCATATGTTTTCACTAAGAAGGAAATCAAGTAGAAAAATCTTGTTCTTTATACTCTCAAAATGGCTCAAGAATAAAGTACAATAGAAAATCCTTACAGTTCATTCTCCACTAGTGCTTTCACTTCCTACCATACAATATCCATTTTCCATAAACAATATTTTTAAGTAGAGGAGAGAGATATTCATTGACCATTCCAAAATTTCTCACCATGGAAAAGTTCCAACACTAGTAATATAAGCACTTCAACATCATAATTTTCTGACTCTACTTCCAAAAGAAGCATCGCTCCATACCAAGTCCAGAACTATTGGAGCCAATTAGATTATTATATACTTGGTTTGAAAGGGAGCTTTCCTTTGAGTAAATTTCCCACCCCAAGGAAAATGTTGGGATAAGAAAATTATCCCTTTCACATATAATTTATGTTTTGTCTATTTTTAGTAAAATTTAGCACTTAATTGTTTCTAGTGAGAAAAATTATTTATAAGAAGATGATATTTTTTGGTTGGTTTTATAACAATGAAGATCTACATCTGATTTTTTGTATTAATTTGGTAATATAATTGTGGAATGTTAAGTGGGCTACCTTTCCAAATTCTTTGCTTTCGTTCTGTCCCCATATCAAGAAAATAAGTACAAAATTATATGGTGAGGCAATGGCTTCAGGTAAATATCTAATCCAAAGATAAATCTTCCTTCAAAACCATTATAGAAAATCTCTTTAGCTAAAAATGGTCACTAAATCATTACTATTAAAATTTAATTTCTATTCACCTAATTATGTAGTTAAATAACAGGAATTATAATACATAAATAAATTTTACTCAATAATGATGAGTAGCATAGAACCAAATTATACATGTGGATTTAGATATTATCCATGTTACTGAACTAACAAAGAGCATCATGAAGATAAAGTAAATAGAACAAAAGAAACAAAGAAAAGTTGAAAAGCGGGTGTGCAAAGTGAAGTACGTATCCATCCACGTCAAAAGCTTAAAAGGATATTTATTGATTGACCCTTGTTATCCAATAAAATTGTGCCTCTGTGAATATACCTTGTGCGTTAGATACATTTAGATTAAGAAGTATGCAAATAATTTAGCATAAAAGAAGACAAAAAGTTGACAGTGAAGTTTGTAACTCACTTTACAAAAACCTGTCAAGGTTTTCTCATAAAACTCACTGATTAAGGAATGATCAAAATCCAATGCATTATATATTCCTTTTGGAGAATTTCAAGTCATTATTATCTTCACTAACACTTCACCATTGACTTCACAATGAAAACTAGCTTCATGAGTTGCACTCCCTTGATTGTCTTCAGTACCCTACTTAACATATTTCTTTTCATAATAGTATAATTTTTTCCATTTGCAAACATGTCATATCGCATGCTTAACATAACTTCTGCAACAATGTTTTGTAGATGTTATGAAACCAACTCCCAAAATAGAATAAAAGAGAGATAAAAACCTTATAAATCAACCACTTCGAGGGGGAAACCTCATTTCCTTTACATAAATGAACAATTCTTGGACGATTCAAATGAAAAAACCTCCTTTCTATATATAGGAGTTCACGGGGTCACAATATAATCCTAGTCGACCTAACAATAATAATGTAAGGGAAAAACAATAATAATAGTGGATTTTTATGGGGCACAATAATAAAAATATGGGGGCTATATGGGTACAAAAATAAAAATAAAGGGGCTACACTAACACAATTAGGGACTACACTAGTAATATATGGATCTAACATGCCCCTCTCCTTAAAAAAAGTGTTGTCCTCAACACTTGAGTAGCTCTGTATGCTTTTGTATAAAATTCTCATCCTTCCGCGTGGAATATTTAGTGGGTAAGTTCTTCCACTTGATGAGATACTCTGAAATTGATTGAGTACGTAGGTGTCGAGTTCTTGTTTCCCTAACTTCTTTAGGTTCCAATATGATTTTTCCTTCCTTGTCAAGTTTTGGAAATATTGTTTGAACTAGAATTTTGTCACCTATAACCTTCTTTAAGCATGAAACATGGAAAACTCAGTGCACTTGAGATGAAGAAGGAAGCTCCGATTTGTATGCCATCATACCAATCTTTTGCAACACCTTGTTAGGAACATAGTTCTTTGGTGATAATTTATTATTTTCCTTAGCTTGCTTCAGGAACATTTGTTTGTATAGTCGTAGTTGTAAAAATACCCAGTCTCCTACATCAAAACTTCTCTCACTACAATGTTGATCTACATGTTGTTTCATTCAATTTTGCGCCAAATTTAGGTTATCCTTTAAGGGTTGGAGAATATTTTGTTGATGCTCGATGTGATCTTCCATTGCTTGAAACATAGAATTTCTCTTAAGTATGATGTGATGGATGGTGGATGATATTCATAAAGTGCCATAAATGGGGTCATTTTTGTTGCAGTATAGAAGGAAGTGTTATACCACCATTCAACCAAAGGTAACCACTTGAACCATTGTGTTTGTTTATCAGATACAAAACAACGAAGATATTCTTCCAAACATTTTTTCACTATCTTAGTTTTCTGATTGGATTGAGCATGATAATATGAGCTATGAGCTAGTTGAGTACCCAAACAAGAAAAAAAATCGGTTCAAAAATTTCTAGTAAAAATGGTATCTCCGTCACTTACAATAATCTTTGGGTTTCCATGTATCTTTTGAATTGTTTCCATAAATGCAATAGCAATTGTACTTGCTTTAAATGGATGAGATAATGAACAAAAGTGTGCATACTTGGTAATTTTATCAACTACCACCATGATGACACTCTTTCCTTTGGACGTAGGTAAACCTGTGATAAAATCCATTGAAACAAAATCCCAACGTTGAATTGGAATGGATAAAGGCTGTAGAAGACCCAAGGTCTTAATTGTCTCAACATTATTTTGCTGTAAAACCAAACATTCTGCCACAAAATTTTGAATATTAGATTTAAGGCCATCCCCAAAAATTATTTCTTCACCCTGAGTGTCCTCCTAAGGGAGAGGTGTACAATTCTAAAAAAGTCTTTTGTTTTAGTTGGGAATTATTACAAAGATATAAGCGATCTATTTACCATAAGGAACCATTTTTCCAACTAAATTTATCAGATGTAATAGGATATTGTTGCAAATTCTGAATGAGTGTCTACACGTGTTCGTCATTCTTCCATTCATCCCTTGTTTCAGTTATCCAATCTGGTTGGATAATATAAATGGCACAAAGAAATGCTTCCACCTCTTCATCCTTTCTTGAGGGTGCATCTACAACAAAATTTAGCTTCCCCTTTTTGTAGATGATTTCAAAGTCATAACCCAACATCTTTGTGACCCACTTTTGCTGCTCTTCTGAACATAGTATTTTTTCCAAAAAGTATTTAAGACTATCATGATCAATTTTTACCTTGAAGTGTCTTACCATTAGGTAAGGTTGCCATTTCTTTAGTGCATGTAGTATTTCCAACATTTCCTTCTCATAAATAGCTTTCTGTAAATACTTTCCTTTGATTGGATGACTTTCAAAAGAAATGGGTCTTCCTTCTTGCATTAAAACAACACCAATTACATTTCCTGAGGCATCACATTCCATAATAAGGGTTTTTGTGAAGTCTGGTGTAGCTAAGACCGGTGCTATGAACATTGCCTCTTTAAGATGTTCAAAGGCGTTAGTTGCTTCAGGATTCCATAAAAATGTATCTTTCTTCAATAAAGTTGTTAGACGTGTTGTATGATTCTCCCATAATTCTAAAAAAACTAGCAATAATACCATGTTAACCCAAGAAATCCTTGCAAGTGCTTTATGGTTGTGGGAACTTTCCATTCCTTAATGGGTTTAATTTTGCTAGGGTCTACCTAAACACACTCATGAGATACAATATGACCCATATATTCCACCTGTTGTACTCCAAAGAAACATTTGGAGGTTTTTTCATATAAGTTTTTCTCCTCCAATAGTTTGAGCACCCTGTCAACATGTTGAACATGATCCTTCCAAGACCTGATGTAGATTAGTATATCATCAAAAAATACTAACACAAATTTTCTAAAGAAGTGTTTCAAAATGGAATTCATCAACCCTTGAAATGTAGACAGTGCATTTCTAAGGCCAAAAGGAAAATCTAGGAGTAGCAACAATTCCATCATTATAGACGTGAGTGGTAGGCTTCCTTTTCGCCATAATTTTACATTCAATTTTTCTTGCCAACCTGAATGCCTTCTCCAATGAATCATGTTCGCAAATGTGAAACTCATGTTGGATGTTATATTTTAAAGTCCCTATGAAGACATCAATAATGTGTTCCCCTGGCATATCAGCTATGCTTATATTCAATTTTTGAAAGTCCTCAATGTGTTCCACCACTTAGCCCTTTTGTTTGAGATTTATCAATTGGCTAAAGAAGATGTTGCTCTTTCTATCCTCATAATGTGATATCATTTCCTCTTTAAAAATTGACCAAGTGACAATTTTTTTACGAGACTAAAGCCATCGATACCATACAAATATATTTTTCTATAAATATAAAGTTGCAATGCGTACCTTTTGTGTGTTTTTCACATTATTGAGATCAAAATATTTCTCCATTTGTAGTATCCATGTTATGGTATCCTTGCCATAAAAATTCCTCATATTGATCTTTGGAATATTGTGGGTCTTGAATCCAAAATTGGATTTTATGAAATCATGATTAACATTGATTTTGTTCTCATCATGAGTTTCCTCTACTATATTTTCACCAATAGGAATCATTTCTTGTATCAAATTTGTCAAACCTTCCTTTAAACATTCCATGTCTTCTTTTAGATCATTCTTCATGTCTTCCATGTTTTTTTTCATTTTTTCATCGATATTAACTTTCATTTCATCCATATTATAGCTTCCATGTCATTCATCAAACCATACATTCCTTTCTTCAAACCATCCATATTAGCTTCCATGCCTTTCTCCAAAACTTCCATTTCATTTTTTGTTGCTCTTTGCGAGAGCGAAATTTGGTGTACTTGCTCTTGTAATTTTGATATGTCATGTTGCACTTCTTCATCTTCATGAGTCACAGTAGAGCCTTATGAAGGCTTAATGGGCGTTGAATTATTTTTAGGGGGAATTTTACAACCTAATACTGATATCTATGTTTCAATATGCCCTTGGAATCACTTCAAACTGATTTTTCAAACAAGACTTGTGGAATTTGAAAAACAAATACACACCTTTTTCTTGCGTTTGAGGAGCTCTATATTGAAATTGATGTATCTCTGTAATTTCAGATCCCCAAGATTTAATATTTGGAGTTATAATATCCCTCTGGGTCTTCTTTCCAATGCCACAGGTTTGACCTGATTTGGATTCTTCAAGGAAAATTTATGCCCAATCTCCCACAATGACCTAATTATGGACTGGTTCAATATAGAGATCTTGTACAACGTGCCACGTCTCACTGTTTCCTCCTTCGGCTCTAACGTTGATACACATAAAACTAAAGGTTGTCAAATATCAGCTACTTTTTACAGAATTCCAATATGATGCTTAGAGAGAGAGTTATGATGATTTTCCCAAGGTCGCCTCTTTTAGATGAAATTCGGGAGCCTCCAAAAACCCTAACATCCACATATCATATCTCCGAAAATATTGCGAACCAAGATTTGAAATTTGTACCCAAACTTCCTCAAAATTGTTTGGAAATGTTTTTTTTGTTTCAACATATAAACCCTCATAGAAACAAAGTTATAGTGAAAATGCCATGATGTCCTGTTTGAAGCAGTGAAACCCTACAATCCAAATCTCTAATACCAAATGTTATGAAACCAGCTCCCAAAATAGAATAAAAGAGAGATCAACACCTTAGAAATCAGCCACTTTGAGGGGGAAACCTCCTTTACATTACATAAATGAACAATTCTTGGATGATTCAAATGAAAAAACCTCCTTTCTATATATAGGAGTCCATGGGGTCACAATATAATCCTATTGGACCTAACAATAGTAATGTAAGGGCACAACAATAATAATAGTGGATTTTTATGGGGCACAATAATAACAATATTGGGGCCACAGGGGTACAACAATAAAAATAAGGGGGCTACACTAACACAATAAGGGACTACACTAGTAATATAGGGATCTAACAACATATTAAAAGACATTTCAAGAATATGTTAACTTGAGACTTGAGTGCAACATTAGACTTGAACAAACATAAATTAAGACATAAGATCACATCATAAGCTGTTCGTTTTGCATCCCAATTAATTACATTTTATACCAAGTTTAAAGTACCTAATGACCATTTTGCGAAGTCTTGATTGTTGTGGATATGGCATCAAGAGGTGGAATCAACACAAAATGACAAGAAAGAGAGGAAAATAATGACGAATAATTACGCTTATATGGTGATATGGAGTACATAAATTAGATTGGGTAGCACTTTGATTGCTTAGAAAATGACAGAGTACACTCTGCAACTCTAGTACATGACTCATGTATCCATTTGAAATTAGCATGACAACAAAAATAAGGCTTCTAATGATAATGATGATGGCAAGAGACAAGAAATTCTATCTATACCCTAGGTAGAGGTAAAAAAACCCTAAGGATGTAACATATTGAAACGACATGAAAATTACTTCAAATTAACCCTTGATTAATTCAATTAAATAGTGACTTTTTGTTTACTAAATTATGAATAGTAAGCTACTAAACCAAAACATATAATGTGGCTAGGGCACAAACTGATATTCAGGAATAAGAAAAAATTATATTAGGATTTCTAGAAGAAGGTAAATGTTGAGACATTGTTATTATGTTCAGACTGCTTAACTAAGACTCTTTTTAAATAATTTTGCAGTACTTTCCACATGATTCTTCTTGGAAAATATGTAAAGGATAAATAGCCATTTCACATAGGTTGATATTTCAAAGAACATTTCACTAACTTAGCTGTAAAAGAATAAATTGAAGTTACACCGACTACAAATCTTCAAGTAACCACCAAAAGGGGTTGGATCCAATGGTGGAAAGAAGTGACTTTTTCACCATTGGGAAATATTCAAATCCCATGAGGGCCAAAAATAAAGCCATGGGCACACCTTGAAGCAGTGATTGGATATGTAGTTGCACCCAAAGAGATTATATTGAATTCTATAATGATAGGTGCACAATGCACATAAAAGTGGATCAAAGTCCACTTCAAAATTTAATTTAAAGTCTATTGGGTTTAACTCAAGTGATTGGGAGGAATTATTGATATCCTCCCCACCTAGGTTCAATTCCAACTAGTGACATGTTGATCTCACGTTGAATATATTTTTGTAATGCCTTTGAGCCTTGTTGTTAAACAACCTTCATCCCTAAAAATATCTTACCTTTTCCGAGAGGATGTTGGGTAGGGTGGTTAGTTACAGGGATTTAACATTTAAATTTGAAAGGAAATATAATAAATTAATAATAAAAAAACAACTTTTTTAAGTACCTAATGAGATGTGAATATTTATTCAAACTTTAACTTAGTTTAACCATACCCATAATATATTTGCAACAAAAAATCCTTGGGGTATAGTGGAAAATAGCCCAATTCCATTTAGAAAATTAGGTTTATTTAAAAAAATATAAAATTGCCCAAAATCCTACATATTTTATTGCTCCCTTCAAGCAGCTCCTGAGGATATTTTCATTTACACTTCATGTTGATTTAGATATTTTACTTCAATTGAATGTAAAAGTCAAAACTTTCAGACTCAGACTTGGAAAATACTTAGTTTTCCTGGTACTCAACACACCTGAGAGAACAAGAAAAAGTTTGCAAATAGAAAAGAAAAATAAAAAAAAGGAATTTTTTTTCAAAGCTGAGTCTGAGCCAAGTCTGGCAAGTTTTAACTTAGTCTTAGCTAAGCCTGAGCCAAGTCCAACCCAAGTCTAGCCAAGTTTTCCAAGTCTAGCTGAGTCGCAACCCTCACGGAGATAATGAGTTTGAGCAAAGTGATAAGCTCACTGTGACTCAAGAAGAATCATGGTGATGCATGAGTCTCCAACATGTCAAACTTCACTGCCAAAAATCCTAGATGTTATCCATGTTAATGAAATAAGAAATATAATTAAGTTAATCTATATTTGTAAAGTTGAAATTTGTTGGGATGATGCAATATGATGAACTATAAGAAATTATTCTAAATTTCATTCTTCTACTAGAAACACGTATGCTAGAATTTATTCTTATGCATCATAACGACATCACAAAATTGAAATAAAAATAAACATATGTCAAAAAATTAGCACCAATTTCTAACTAATACATTTTGAGTGGTAAGAATAGAAACCCACCTATGGCAGAACTGGTACAATGATTGGTGTGAAAGGAAAGATGCCTACATCTTTACTTCTTGTGTTTGTAAAACAACTTGTTTATGACACGAAACAGTTGTATTATTTTTTCATCACTTGTGGAACATGTCTGCGCACTATGGGAAAATCAGCCCCAAATCTATCTAATTTCACTCTATGGCCAGGTGCAATCTCCTGAAAGATACCAATAAAGGTTCTTTAGAATCCATCGTCCCATCCTCATGAATGTTATAGACATAAATCATAACCCACAAAAGATTAGTTTCAATATAAATGAAACTTCTCACAAAATGTCATGAAACATAATTTTCAAAGTAATTTAATAAGCCTCTTGAAATTGCAAGAAAATAGAACAACTTAAACATGTCTTGGTATTAATTTTCCTATATTTTTCAATGTCTGTTAATTTCTAGAATCTTTAATAAATGTGTACAAGACAATTCAAAATCTGAATTCTTGTATGTAAATGGAAAACAAGAATGTTGCCTTCATATTCCAAAAATTCTTAGGCATAGAGTGTCAGTAGTTGAATATTCTTAAATATCATCATACCTGATATGCAAAGTATTGTCCAAGTACTTCGAGATAAACCACATGAAATACACACATTTCCCTTCTTTCTTCCTCCCTTTTTGAAGGCAACAAGAAATCTTTCTTAGATATCAATCTGTAGAATATTATTCCAAAGTATTAAATGGTTAATCAAATCACATAGTGTAGGTGGAAGTGTTGATGTATTGTCAGGATCAAGGTCACATTAGAAGTCACGTTTGTACTTATTCACAAACTCAACATGTTTGTTCACAATATTTACTTGGAAAAAACCCCTAAAAATATCAAAAAGTTCCTTCTTGAGAGATTGGGGAACCTATGATTTTGTTGCAGTAGGAAAATTTTACAAGTAATTGATGCATTGCAGCAAGAAGCCTCTCTTCACGTGCAGGGAGAAATATTGAACCAATTTCAGTGACGAAAACCTAGAAAGCCATGTGTCAAGAATAATGAACTAATACAAAAATCAAAGAAGGAAAAATATAATTCATTATATGTGGCAAAGAACTACAAATATCTATGTAAGATGGTAGTAAAAAAAACAAACAAAAATAGCGATGAGAAAGCAACAATTTTTTTTTCACTTTTGGCCTATGTTGGAGGGAAAAAATCTCATGACTTTGTAGAGAAATATAGAAAGAAACCATTTATATGAAACAAACAGATTCTTCATTTCTACATAAGCTTCCCTACAAAAAAAAAAATACGAAATAGGGAGTAAGCAACAAATATGTTGGCGATTTTAGCCTATGTTGGTAGAGAAAGTAGACAGAGGAGATTGATGAGTGGTTAGTGGGTTTGTAGCAAAAGGAAGAAGGAAGAAGAGAAAGATCAAGACATCCTATAGTATTTTATTAGTCAACAACCTAATGAACAAGATGCTTATATTAACTAGGGGAGTTTGATGGAGGAGGGTCCCTAGTGCTTTGAAAATACTGCATAAACAAAAAAAAATTAGTATAGTTTTTTCTTTAGCATTTATTCTTTTTTATTTTGGAGTCAATCTCATCTTAGAGAAAGCATTGGTGTGAAATTCCTATGTTTTGGAAATTCTGAGCCTTTCCTCTACATTTGACAATTTAAGGTTTAATAATGATTTTTGAGCACAATATAAGGTCTACAGAAGCATTCTACACCATTTCCATGTTTCAGATCTCACCCAATATGCATAATTTTTCTCGGGATTGCATCAACTATAGATAAAAAAATAAAAAAATTCAAAGTGGCATTTTGGGATATTTATAACTTCAATTTTACATAAGGATAAACATACTCAAGACACTAGACAAAGAATTGCACACAATGTATCAATTCCTCATTATCACAAGAGAAATATATGCTTCCAAACATTCTATAGCATTGATTATGTCGATTCCGATTGGAATTTTTACATAGCAATTATAGATTATTAGTAAGTTGAGTATTAAAAGAAACACAGTCTATAAACCATAGAATATAGGGAAAATTTTTATCGAAACAATGCATAAGATAAATAAATGAAGTAAAGAGCTTACCTTGTATAGAAAATTACAAAAATAGATAGACATGCTTAAACATTTTTAACAAAACCAAAAAGAACCTCAAACCTGAGAAAATTCTTGAAATCATTTTTAACTATTTATCTTTCATAGTACACAGATAGCACATCAACTAGGCATAATTAAGCATTTTCTTGTCACTTGTGAATGCAAAAGATTGCATCAAATGTGCCACAACTCTCTGAAGTTTATAATATTTTTGGTGTAAAAACCTATATAAGCCCACCAACTTGTATAAAAAAACTTTAAAAGATCAAATTTTTGCAAGATTTATCGATGGACCAACTAACAAAGAAGTTCTAGAATCTGCAATAGAAGCACAACCCACAATACAAAAACCCGCAGTTAAAAGTTCATAACATTCCATCAATATTTTCATAAGGTTCCATAACAAGTGATCATTTAATCAATTGAATAATATGAAGGACTCCATGCACACCTGTTGATTTAATATCAATGAGGAAGCCTCTCATATCAAGCTAAAATAAATAGCAACATCAAGTTTTAAGAGTAGAATAACCCCATAATGTACCGACCAGTAACTATAATGCATACTAAGAACCTGATATGCATGCAGTTAACCTTACATACAATCAATCTTAAACATGGAAAACTAACATGATTCTATAACATGCCTTCTAGTAATCCTTTCAAGTAACATGCGTATACTGATGGTCACCCTTCAAGTGTTTAGGAGCAACACTGCCAAAGAATATCTCTCCTCCAGCTTCCTCATCTGCATTCATATTCATTCAAAATGAAAAGAATGGTTCT
>CM076578.1:1836559614-1836748671 GCA_034641835.2 Pinus albicaulis
TCTTCACTATGTTGAACATTTCCTCCAAAGTTAGTACACAAATGAAAGTAGAGTGTACTCACCATAACACTCAAATTGAATAGCCAAGCAGCACGACTAACAGTACTCCAATGACGTAGTAACAACCAATGTTGATCCACGCAACATAAGCTTGCCATCCTAATCCAACCGCTACTCCTGAAAATCGTGTCAAACCAGATCTGTCAAATAAAGAGGAAGACAACCCTAAGAAAAGTTTGATGACATTGATTTGCATCAAATGAAATGAAACTGCAGTAACAATGGTTGCTAAATACTGATTTCAACCAATAATGTCAAATCAGCTACGAGGCCAACTTGTTGACTGATTATCTTTGTATTTTTAAATAGGTTAATGCACCATTAACCATAGCGTGGTGGGTTAATGGATCATTAATTTATTGGTGGTGATTATTAGTGGATTTATGTTGACTTAAATACTCATTAAGTTACTCATTCAAATTTCATGAAGAGATTGAAAATAAAAATGACTTTAAAAAGACAAATATTATCCTATGCGATATCCAGGCTGAAACATCACACAATCTTGATTACAAATAGTAAAAACTTAAGCACAATATCTCAAGTAAGATAAAAACATACCCTAAGTAAGCTGGAATACATACCCTAATTTTTACATAGACAAATATTTATCAAATATTACATTGAAATATGTAAAACGTTTATTTAAAAAAGGTAATTGTTGAAGAATTTGGTCGCTGATTATCATAGCAATTAAATGATCCACCTCTGGATCATATATTGTCATTAAATAACTTGTATATTAAATTTAAGTTAAATAGATCAGTGAATTGTTTTTTTGGGGGCTTGAGATCATGGAACGTTAAAAATGCAAAGAGACACGTTCTATGTTTGAATTTTATAATTATATTAAGTTTGAAATAGGGAATTTGTTATTTTTACATTTTAATGTTTTTAAGTCAATAGGCTCACTTACATTTTACAGCAATCCAGTATGAGGAGATGTATATTTTACAGCTAACTCTGGAAATGTGTAAGTTTGTTTTTCCATCTTTTTAATTAAAATAAATTTATGCTGGTTTTATAAGTACAAATAAACTATCATTTTAATGCTCCCAACTAAATACCTAAAAAATACATAATATTCCTTAATTATAAAATGGCAATAAGTTATTCCCAATAAACTATATTTTTTTTTTCCTATTCATCCAAACTATAAACTATAACTATGCATTGCACCAGTCCAAACATACAAGATATTACCTGAAAGTACAGGCTGAACACTGTTAAGAAGAATAGTAAATGCCAGCAAATTGCCAATTTAGAAACCACGTTTATGATGATTAAATTGTTGGTAAAGTCATGTATATAGGGAGATGAACACAGTTGCAGATCGTCTATCAAAGAAAGGTTTGGGTTGCAGATCCAGTATTATGCATTACCAGCTATACAGGGTTGATGGCAGCGGTGTAACGGGTTCAGTAAACCTTCCATGAGAGGATGTCTTTTCTTGTCTATTGGCAGATAAACTTTTTGTTTTAATTTTCTGTGATAAACCTTTTGTTTTAATTTTCTGTTACTAGATACAGGCATAAGCTAATGGTATTTTGTGTTTTGATGATCAAGTCTGAGTTTTTGGCATGGCTGAATGATTTCAGCAGGATATGTATTTTGTTGACATAGTAGAGTCGTTTTTGTTGTTAATGGCCTTGTTTATTTTTGGATAGACAAGTCATGATTAACAAAGAAAATGATATATAATGAACATGAAAATGTTTATGATCAAAGTTTTTGAATGATGTTCTGGTACTCAATATAAACCAGAATGATTTCAGCAGGATATGTATTTTGTTGACATAGTAGAGTCGTTAATTTATTTTTCGATAGGCAAGTCATGATTAACAAAAAAAAAATGATACGTAATGAACATGAAAATGTTTATGATCAAAGTTTTCAAATGCGGTTTATTTTTCGCATTGAAAAAAACACCTGAGCGAAATCCTGGCCCAACACAAGAATGAGAACCCACTTGAAGTACTTGCAGAAACAATCACTGCAAATTTAGCTCGTTTTCCATTTCCAGCCCCTACCTCATTGCCAACCCTTATGCTGCATTAACAAACTACAAATTAATCAAGGCATAACGCAACCCTTCAAAACTCGGAAATACTAGCATGGTGAACATCAATATACCCTGTTGCTGCTAAAAATCCAATTGGTATCATCCTCTCCCAACTGTACTTGACGTTCATGCTATAAGAAATGACATGAAAACTCAAATATGTTAAAATATATGAGTTTTACAGTATTTTTCTTTATAATATAAAACAACTGACAACATGTTTTACCAGATTGAAAGGGAATCGACCGCAACTTCTGCAACTTTTACGAATGAATGTGATAAGACTCAGTGGAACGAAACAATCGTAACAAGACTCACCTGAATGAATAAGGACTCTTCGACCATCATGATCAGGCAGTCGTGGATGTGTCTATTTCATGCGAGTATTCACTTATAGATTTTGAAAAAAATTATTATATTTTGGATTAGTAATTTTATATTCCCAATATTATCAAATCGTTAATAGAGACAAGGATGGCTGACTTATTGCCATCAAACCTAAAACACGTTGTAAGAATGACTAGCACAGGTAGATGGAAACACGATGTAAGAACGACTAGCAAAGTAGATGGATGTATAAAATATGACATTGTTTTATTATTATATGATTTGTAGTTTTTGATTGGAACTTCTTCTTGTTGTCACCATATCAGTAAATGGAATTCAGACCATTAAGCTCTTTATATATCTAAATCTTATGTTTAAATTATATTTAATTAATTTATTGTGTAAATAATTTATTTCTGTGTGTATGAAGATTAGATAAATTAAATTAAAAATAAAAATATTAAAATTTATATTATTATTTCCATGTATGAAGATTAGATAAATTTAATTAAAAATAAAAATATTAAAACCTATATTATTAAAATGTAACTGTATTAAAATCGTGTTAATACAAGTATTATACTAGTAAATGTGTGCTTTTCAAAAATCCATTTAGATTCATTAGCCCTAAATGATTGCAATTTTATAAAACTGCCAATATATTAACATGGCTTTAAAACCAATTTTAAAACTGTTTACCCAATTAAAATAACATAATAATTTTTTTACATTTTGCAAATATTAATAAAATTTTGATTTCTTTAAAACTAAATAAAAAAACATATGATGATAATCTTACCTTTGAAAATATGATAATGGTTATAAGTTTTAAGTTTAATAATGATTTTATGTTATAATATATAACATATTAGTTATATAGATTTGATTATTATACGGTACAACATATAATATAAATTTAAGTTTCAAGTTATTTTAATTTTAATTTTAATACTAATACTAATACTAAGTTTCAAATTAATTTCAATATTAATATTAATTAATATGAATATTATTTTTAATATTAATATTAATAACATTTAATTAATAATATTAATATTATTAAGTACATCAACATTATTATTATAAATAATATTAATATAAAAATAAAATTTTATGTTAATATTATTTTTATTAATGTTTGTTTGATTGTTAATATAAATTTAATTTGATCAATATATTTGTGGGGTTGAGCTTTATGCAAACTCATAATATTCATGTGAAATATACCTATTTAAAGGGAGTTAAACTAGCTTAGGTGAATTTCTTGCTTGCTCGACGAGAGAGAGCAAGGGACGGAGTCACTCGCTATTCATATGGTAAGGAATTTCTTTCTTGCTCGACAAAAGGAGAGCAAGGGTGCATAAGCATGCTCGACTAAAAAGGATAGGGTATGAAGCACAACTCGACCATTAGCCCCCCACCCAATAAACAATCAAGGAAGGCAGGGCTCGACCAATGGGAGAGGGTGCGTAAGCATGACTCGACCAACAGGAGAGGGCATCTCCGGCGTCTTAGAATGAAGTATGGCGGTCGAATACCCCCTCTATAGGCACTTGCGTAGGGTGCGTTAGCACACTCGACTACTAAGGAGAGGCCCGGTAGGGACTCACTCATTCATATGGGTGAGGGAAACTCCATCTTTCAGAGAAATATGAAATTTATTTTCAATGTAAGCTTCAGATTTAGCAAAGGACTGAGAGGGATCAAATATCTTTTCAATGTAAAAAAGGTTTGCATCTCAAGAGATTTGATCTCTCTAAATTTTTTGTAAATCCAGAATTAGGGTAAATCTAAATTAACTTAATATTAATTTTAAAAAATAATGAATAATATTAAAAATAATAATATTAAGCATAACCATAAATAGTATTAAATTCAATATAAGCTTTTATTGATATTTAAAATCCATACCAATAAAATATGAGGTACATTTGAAATTTAGAATGGAGATTTTAAAGATAATAGTAAAAATAATAATCATATAAAAAAATTAGTTAGAATTAAAGTTTAAAATCAATTTTTAATAAAAAGTAATAAAATAATATTAAAAGTAATAAGCCTTTTTACTTTTCAATGTTAAAATGGAAGGAAAATATGGGCACTTGAATGAAAATAATAAATTAAAAGTAATGTATTTTTAAAGGGAAAGAAAGATAAATATTTTCTTAATTTTATTTTTAGTTATTTCAAACTTTAGGGTAAGTATTTGTCTATATGTTTTATAAATCATAAGTGATATGAACTAAAATTATGTGAACAAACCATGAGAAATAAGTTGTTTTTTCATTTATTTATAGTTTATGTTATTATAGGTTTATTAAAAGTATGTATGTGGAATTTAATTTTATATTTAACAAATATTTATAATTAAAATTTGATTATATTTGTAAGTCTATTAATCAAAAATATAATTTTAAAAAATATTTTTTGGATTGTCTTTATAAAACTTTATTATTTTAAATTTATTATTTTAACTATTACTTTATTATTTTCTTAAAAAAAACTTGATTTAAAGATTATACTTTCTCAAAAAAATCAAGAGCATATATTTTTGATAGATCTGATTTTTTATCTTTCTCTAAGTTTTTTTTTTCATTTATTTATAGTTTATGTTATTATAAGTTTATCAAAAGTATGTATAGTAAATATTCATTAGATGTGGAATTTAATTTTATATCTAACAAATATTTATAACTAAAATTTGATTATACTTGTAAGTCCATTAATCAAAAATATAATTTAAAAAAAAAAATTGAAATGTCTTTATAAAACTTTATTACTTTAAATTTATTATTTTAATTATTACTTTACTATTTTCCTAAAAAAAAATTGATTTAAATATTATACTTTCTCTAAAAAAGTCAACACCATATATTTTTGATAGATCTCATTTTGTGTCTTTGTAAATAAATTTTAAATATGCACTTAGATGATCAATAGAGCATGTCAATGTTATGAAAAATGCTCAAACATGAAAGTGATCAGAAGTGGTTACAATCTGAACGATCGAAAAGGTCTTGTCGCAGCGATTCTGACGCCGCGAACGGTTCTCAAAACCAAGGTCGTATGCAAAAGTTATTGAGGTTTAAAATCATCCATTAAACTCCAAAATTCAGTACACCAAGTTTGACTTTTATAAATTTGGAAAAATTTTAAAAAGAATATTCCAAGGAATATTCTAGAAATATTCCCTAGAATATTCCACAGGGGCGAATGATATTACGACAAGTGGCAGCTTGTTATTTGTTGGCTGATGACTTTTGAAATTTTGGCCAATCACGGGCTGCCACATGGTAGGCTCGGAGGCTGCCATGTGGCCCCAAGCCGGAGAGAATGTGGCATAGAAAAATTTTATGTGTCTACGAGGTTTGAGCCCAAGACATCACCTCTGCATGCAAGAGCGCATACCATAACCTATTAAGGTGGTTGGTGTCATTTAAAGTCTCACATGTGTTCATTAGCAGGGGAAAGGGCTAGCCCCCATATAAAACATATGCCATACGATCACCGCTCACAACCAGGAGCTCAAACCGGTAGTTATGGTTAAAATTTATTCGCCTGTAAACCATGGCATGTGGCCATGACTCCAAAAATTAAATGTGACTATTTTTTGGTGGGTTATCCGCGCGGGTTAATCCGGTGGTTAATACGCGAAGGGATCATGTGACCACGACACGTGTAGCCACAATGCCATGGTTTGTGGAGCGGTGGATCCGACGGCTTGGGTGACGGTCACCATGTGACCGTCCCACTCAAACAGATAAACTCCAACATTAAATACTAATGGTTTCCGCTAAGTTTGGGCGCGTTCTTCCTATTTCGAAGTTTTTCCATTTTTGGCACTTTTAACTAGTAGTCCTCCACATTTAGTGGGGTTTTTGGGGGACATTGGGTAGTTTCCTTGGAGAGGTCATGACGTCCTCATTATTGAACCAAATTGAGTGCAAAAATAGTCAAAATTGGGTATTTTCAACATTCTGAGCATTTTGGAACAGGTTTCAGGTCAAATAGAGGTGATATTCAATAGTTTTAGCTTCGGGGAAGATCAAGGAGCCATTAGGGCCATCATGGAGAAGGCAGTGTATTGGGCATCCTTTATCAGTTTTATGTAAATGAATAGTCCTGTCTAGCTATTGTATATCTTTTGAAGTTGATTTTATAGAGAGTTTTTCCTATTAAGGTTTATTTTCACTTGTACTTGCATTTTGAGCAAATTAATACAAGAGGGACATGCCATTTGGGAGGCTTGGACCAGCAGATGTAGCCCAGGAGGGGTGAACTGCTCAACAAATAGTTGAGTAATGTTCTTTGTTGAAGTTTATTTTCTGTTCTTTTATGTTGTACAATGATAAATAGTTAAAATACTTAATCAATCCTCTCACAAAAACCTATTAAACAAAGCCAAAACTAATTTTTTAACCTGCAATTTAAGGAGAACCTTTTGCACACATTATTATATATGTTTGGATACTTTGCATCACGTAATAAATACCTCCATTTCAGATCATGTTGGTATCAGAGCTCAGGTTTTGAGCATTAGGAGAGCTAGTGTTTCTCTCTGTATTATTCTTGTGCAAAGTTTGTTTAACTGTTTGCAAGGTTTTTGAGGCTTACTAGGCTAAAGCTTAAGAGAGGAGAAGGTCAATTGGAAAGGACTTACAGTAATCCTCAGCTAAAGAGGGCAAGAGTGCCATTATCTCCACCTCCAAGAGAAGCAGAAGAAGCCATAAGCATGTCCTCAAGGAAAGGTGGTAAAACAGAGTAAAAGATTGATTGTTTTACTATTTGAAAACTGACTGTTGTTTGAGTTTACGAGAGGTGAAGGAATAGCTATTGATAGTTAAGTCCTAGAGAGGAAAAAAAGGAATAAAGGGCTGAAGGCTTCTTCCTTACCCTAAAGTATCTTGAGGTCACCCTTGGAACACAAACCCTCTTGAAGATTGTTTGTTAAGAAGCTCTTGGAGTTTCTTTGTTGTTTGGTTGCTTGAATAAGTGTCTGTCTCTACAGCCATTTGGTTTTAAAAAAATCTTGTCATTTTTTTAGAAAAATTTGTGAGTTTTTTTTTTGAAGTTCTTTTTGTTCATTGACATCATAATGACAACTTCTACAAGTGAGGTTTCCTCCTTCATAAGATTCTTCGATGAAGATATGAGGCGTGAATTTATTATATTGAAGGACATGGTGCAATTTTTTTTTAAAGATAAAAGAGAAAGCACTGAACTTTGTGAACAATTGTTTTCCATGAAGCAAGGGAAGGAAGAAATTCTTTAAATATTGCATGATATGGAGATGCAGCTCCATCAAGCTCAAGAAGCTTTGACCAAGAATATGCGTGAGGAAGAGGTAATCCATTCTAATTTGTCTTCAGTTTCCTCATTAGAAAGATGTGTTGGTTCTTTTGAAAAGAATACAAGAGGTATAGGGTCCAAGCTAATGAATAAAATGGGCTATGAAGGCAAAGGTTTAGGCAAGCATGCACAAGGCAATGTTGATCCTGTTTTGGTTGAGGAACGACCCAAGAATCTTGGTCTTGGTTATGTGCAATTTAATGGCGAAGACTCTAAAACCATGAAAGCATGTGAGGCTACTTTAAATAGAACATTTGTTCCAAGTTCTGATATGAAAATATGTAAAATTTGTTTCCAAGATTATTTCCATTGCTTTAAGCCTTTGTTGCAGCAAGAAGATGGTAGACATGCAGCTTATAGCAAGCATGCGAGTTTAGACAATTTTCAAGACAAGAATGATGTTAGTCTGGAAATGAAAGTTGAAGCCTCTACTAGTTCATCTCCTCATGAAGGCAAAAAGGATGAACATGCAAAGCAGCACAAGAGGTATAAATCTTCCCATGATCAATTTGATTGTTTTTCTGCAAAGCATGATAATTTTGCATGCTTAAATCGAAGAAATATTTGTTGTACATATTGTGGTCAATTTAACCATGATGTTTCGAGATGTTGGATGAGGAAGAAGGCATACAGGAAGTAGATGAAGCAAAGACAACTTTCAAAGAAGGTGCATAAGACTTGCACATATTGCCAAAAGAGGGGACATGTTGTCTCCCATTGTTGGACTTTGCATCCAACTAGTCATCCCAAGCACATGCAGCAAGAGGACAGAAATATTGGTGAAGGTGGAACCAAGGATTCCATTATTGATGTGAAAACGAAAGTTTCACATGAAGAAGAGTTGCAGCGGAAAAATTCGCCATGGAAGTGGCTTGGTAAGAAGTGGATGGACTTCTTAGCACAGTAAGACTTACTCATTTTGTACATATGCGAATTTCGGTTGTATCCATGTATTTTATGCTATAATATGTCATTTTTTTGAGCCACCTTGGATCATTGATCAAGGCAGTGATGTTCAGTTTCCTTCTGAAAATTTCTCGCCAGAAATTTTCTAAGTGAGTGCAAGAAAGATAGTTCTTAACAAGAGGACAAGCGCATCGAGGAAAGGAAGTGTGAATTGCTTTCTAGTTGTGGTTCAAAGTCACTAGCCATGCAAGGCAAGTGTTTGGAGGCTAAAGATAAGAGGGTGTTGTACTCTCATTTACTGTACAAATTAGTTTTAGTAGTCCAGAGAGCTTTTGAGTTCCAAAAGTTTCCCAGTGGGGAGGTGTGATCAGGAGATCATGTCCAAGTTATGAAAAATGCTCAAAAATAAAAGTGACCAGAAGTGGTTGTAATCTAAACGACCAGAAAGGTCTCGCCGTTGTGATTTTGGTGCCGCAAATGGTTCTCAAAACTGAGGTTGTATGCAGAAGTTATTGAGGTTTGAAATCGTCCAGTAAACTCCAAAATTCAATTGACCAAGTTTGACTTTTATAAATTTGGAAAAATAAAAAAAGAATATTCTAAGGAATATTTTGAGAATATTCCTTAGAATATTCCACGGGGGTGAATGATATTACGACAAGTGGAAACTTGTTATTTGTTGGCTAGTTGACTTTTGAAATTTTGGCCAATCACGGGCTGCCACGTGGCAGGCCCGGAGGCCACCACGTGGCCCCAAGCCGGAGAGAATGTGGCATACCAAAATTTTATGTGTCTACGGGGTTTGAACCCAAGACATCACCTCCGCGGGCAAGAGCGCATACCGTCTCCGCTTTACTATGTCACTTGACCTATTAAGGTGGCCGACGTCATTTAAAGTCTCACATGTCTTCATTGGTGGGGGAAAGGGCTAGCCCCCATATAAAACATATGCCATACGATCACTGCTCACAACTAGGAGCTCAAACCTACATTTATGGTTAAACTTTATCTACCCATAAACCATGGCATGTGGCCACGACTCCAAAAATTAAATGTGACCATTTGTTGCTGGCTTATCCGCGCAGGTTAAGCCAGTGGTTAATACGTGGAGAGATCGTGTGACCACGACAGGTGTAGCCACGATGCCATGGTTTGTGGAGCGGCGGATCCGACAGCTTGGGTGGCGGTCACCATGTGACCGCCCCACTCAAACGGATAAACTCCAACATTAAATGCTAACGGTTTTCGCCAAGTTTGGGCGCGTTCTGCCTATTTTGGAATTTTTCATTTTTGGCACTTTTAACTAGCAGTCCTCCACATTTAGTGGGGATTTTGGGGGATATTGGGTAGTTTTCTTGGAGAGGTCATAACTTCCTCATTATTGAACCAAATTGAGTGCAAAAATAGTCAAAATTGGGTATTTTTTGACATTTTGAGCAGTTTAGAATAGGTTTCAGGTCGAACAGAGGTGATATTCATCATTTCTAGCTTCGGGGAATATCAAGGAGCCATCAAGGCCATCATGGAGAAGGCAGTGTATTGGGCATCCTTTATCAATTTTATGTAAATGAATAGTCCTCTCTAGCTATTTCATATCTTCTGAAGCTGATTTTATAGAGTTTTTCCTATTAAGGCTTATTTTCACTTGTACTTGCATTTTGAGAAAATTAATACAAGAGGGACATGCCATTTGGGAGGCTTGGACCAGCAGATGTAGCCCAGGAGGGGTGAACTTATCAACAAATAGCTGAGTAATGTATTTTTTTGAAGTTTATTTTCTGTTCTTTTATGTTGTACAACGATAAACAGTTAAAATACTTAATCAATCCTCTCACAGAAACCTGTTAAACAAAGCCAGAACTAATTGTTTAACCTGCAATTTAAGGAGAACCTTTTGCACACATTATTATATATGTTTGGATACTTTGCATAGCGTAACAAATACTTCCATTTCAGATGATTAGATGAAATGAAGAGTCATGAGGAAGACCATGAGTCCCACATAGCATATGAAATGAATATACACCTCTTCTTATATAGATCCAAACTATAGTTTAATGAAAATTTATTCAGTGGAGTTATTCCCTCACCCTGATAGTGATATGAAATTTGAGTGGTTGTTCGTGATTATTCTCACACTATTCCGTTATGTGGTTGTTAGTGAGTTATATATACATTTTTTTTTTGGTGTTCTCTATCTTGAATCATCAAAAGCCATATTAGTATCCACTCTACATATTCTAACACGTCTCTCCTCTTGGGGGTGTTCCTATTGAAGTTGACTCACATTTGAAAATACAATTACGATTTTATGGCATTTTGGGTGGGACACGAACTGACAATTTTCATGGTGCAATATGAACCTTCATTTCCATCAAGGAGATATGAGTGTTGATATGGTTTAGTTTCAAAGGAAAGTCTTGCTAAGAGGATCAATCTTGATTCAAGGATCATGCTTGATAATACAAGATATTTGAAATAAAATTGTACAAGTCATGGATTCCTTGTGTTGAGCAGCGGAAAAGGTATGAAATCACTGTGTATTTTCTTATTATTTTACTATAGACATAATCCTTTTTACCTTAGAAAGGTGATTTATTATAAGAATTATGGTAGAATTGGAAATATGTATGTTTATTGTAAAAATATGACTAAAGATTGCTTTTTGTTGATAAAAACAGGAATTAGATGAAGTGAACAACTATACCAAAGGCGAGGCTGAGATGAATGCAACTGCTGTTCCTCCAGCGTTAGACCAAATCCTGCCAAAGACAAGGAAATCCAAACGCATTGCTAAGAAAAGGCAGGGGACAGCTTGGCTTCGGTCAAAGTAAACCATGTGATAAATAAAAGAAGGGAAGCGAATCCCTCAGGATCCTTTGATCCTGAGGGATAATTGTTCAAGCCTCATACTATTCCTTGTCTCGTCCATCAGGGTCTGATATATAAGGCAATGCCTTTAGTGATTAAGGGGGTCAGAGATTCTTGTACTCAAAACATTTTCTTTGTAATATTGTGTTTTATTGACTCTTGGCTTTACAGAGCGGTCTCTGTAATACTTTATGCTCGATTAATATAAAAGATGTGTTTCATTTCACTTCTCAAGTTCTGTAGCCCAACAGTGTTTCACTGGTGCTTAGGGCCCGGCCCTGGTGAAATCACCCTACTGTTTGTATTTCTAACCTTTTCTTACTGTTGTGTGAAGTTTTGTTTAAATTCATTATGATTACAGGGTTGATTGATTGTTGTTGGATTGAATACAGATTCATTGTGAGCATTAACGAACTGCACTGCTATTTTATCATTTGCAAGAAGCGTATTCATTGTTTATTTACCTTGCTATCTTTATAAATCTTTGTTGTTCTATATTCAATTCTAGTTGTTGTTCCATTGGTTTATGATTCTTTATGATTCACTGTTTCGTAATATTGGCTGTCAACAGGGTTGAAGTATTAGGATTAGTTGCCTGATTGCGTTAAGTTTAGAATTGTTGTTCAATTCATGTTTGCTATTCCATTCTTGTTTATTGTTCACTTATGATTTATAGACTCGGATTAGTAGATATATTGTTTATAGTTGCTGAGTGCGCATAGGAATTACGAGTTGCTATTCCTTTCCAGCTTTTGTTATTAGTGGAAGTTCCTTTCAGTTATTTTCATCAGCAAGTAGTTTGAGTTTGATTTCATTTTGATTGCTTCAAGAACAGGACCACCAACTGTAGAGAACATTGGTTACTGCTTCCAAGTTCCCACATTGGTTATCTTGCCTCAGTGTGATTTTAGTTGCATCGATTTCTAAGGGAAGGAGTTATTGCTACTACATCCCTGATCGATGTTTTGTAGATTGATGTAGTTAAGATTTCAGAGCATTTCCATTTATGTTATTGTAATTATATTTCTTTACAAGCATCCGTTTACTCTTGTATTTAGAATTTTGTACTACATCTTCATAGCACTACTCTTAGTTAATTTCAGCCTCAGATAGAGTACACTCTTGAAATAAAAAGTCGCTCCTGGATTGATAATTAATGTAGGCTAATTAGGTGTTTAAAAGATACCTTTTTATGCTCCAACATTTTGGCATCGTTGCCGAGGAGAGTGTATGCCATTTCAAAGGACTGATGCACAATTGATTTTCCTCTGCTCGCGAAGAATTGGATATTAAATACGGAAGGTAAGAACCTGCGCACTGGGCAAGGAACATACTTGTTCACAGCCCGCTTCACAGCAGAATCAGGTAAGCTTCTTTCATTAGGTAGGAATGAAGGCTTGTTTTCTTGAATGAATAAACTAGCTAAGCAAAACAAAATTCCTCCTAAACCTGAAAAACCTAAGGGACCGGTGACCCTTGGGCGAACAACTTTTATTGACGAAATCCTTAAAAATACTGAATCTCAGTCATCAGTAGGACCTAGGAAAGTTATCTCTAGATGGCCTACTAGTCTCCTTTAGGCTACAGAGTCACCATCTGAAGCCTTTGCTGAGATACACAGTCAAACAGTGGGAATTGAGCAAGATTCCCAAGAAATTGAGAATCCCTGCCTAATTTCTCCTCAAGAAGGGAACTCTAGTAATCTCTGTGAAGGAGAAGGGGAAACAGGAGAAACAAAAGAACCAAATTCTCCTCTTCAAATAGTCCAAACAGTAAGCAGTCCAGATAAGGGAAGTGTTGTTAAACTCGTTCAAAACCAAGATCCTGAATCACCTCAAACAGTAGGACAGCAAGGAATACTTATTTTTCTAGACCAGGGAAGTGAAGTCAAGACCATTCCCACTCCTTCCAGTCAGCCTAAGAATTCCCTTGAAATCCCAGAAGGATATTGGCACATCTTTGACCAAATGGCCCAGAACCAAAATCAGAACCAGCAAACCCCCCAGCAAACCTCTACACTGCAATATCCTATAGTAGATACTTCAGTTAATGTGCCTATGAAAGCCATTCCCCTTCAACATATTCCCACATTTCATGGCCTAACATCAGAATATCTAGATGCATTTTTGTTTGAATTCAATGTGTTATGCAGGGGGTATGAATATACCACCGATCCCCAAAAGTTAAAACTATTTCCTTCCACATTAAAAGGAGCAGCCTTACGATGGTTTATGGGGTTAGGTGGGGGTGTCATAACTGATTGGGATCAAATGAAAGCTAAGTTTTTAAATAAATATCAAGATTATTGCAGGTCTCAGGAACTAAAAGATGAAATATTCCAAATGACAGCAAAACCAAATGAAACCCTGGAGGAATATGTGGAACAGTTTCAATACAATCTTCAGAGATCTCCTTATGCATCCTTACCCTTACCTAATAATGTGCTGAAAACTACATTAATTAGGGGAATGAAATATCAATGGGTTGAAACATTGAATATTATGGGAAAAGGTGATATATATCAAGAAAGTTATGCGAACATCATTGATTTTTGTATTAGGAGTTCGAGGGGCAACACAAGGCTAAAATCAACAGAACGTGACATGATTACAAGAGACAACAAGACCTCCAATGAAGGTGTAACTCGTGCAGAGATTGGAAACCTGCTGGAAGATTTTAAAATAGATATACTAGGCACTCTAACAATGCAGTTTGATATTATGCAAGCCAAACAGAAGAAGAGAAAAATTTGGCAGTATTCTGTCCTAGATGCAGGAAGAAACACAGCCACAAAGAGTGCCCGTTGGATGTAATCAAAGTTTGCGCCATTTGCACGAAATATCATCCCACAAAAGGATGTCCCTCGCTTCCTGACCTAAAAGTGGTTTATAAGGAGGCAGAAGAAGAATCAGAAGTGGTGTGTCTACTTAATCAGCGCTAACAATGGCAACCACGACAATCAGGTATGCCAACTGATCCATTTTCTTCTTTTCAGCCTCCTCAATAAAATGCTCAGCAATATAATGGAATGTGGAAAAATCAACCACCTTTCCCTAATTGGTCACAACAGTCATTTCCTGCATCATCATGGCCAAATCAAACAAATCAAACTAATTGGCCAAATTTTCCTTTCTACCCACCATTTTGGAAAAACAATACTTATCCAACACAATGGTCCCCCTCTACTTCCTAGAGTCAACCCTAGCAGTCAAACTGGCAAAGACCTACAAATCATTCAGTTGGAACAATTCCTCTCTCTCAACCTACACTGCTAGCTCCCTATACAAACCCCCAGACCAACTTAAGACCGCAACTCCCAGCCCAGCCCAGCCCAAACCCAAACAATAGGCCAGTTCAGTCTGTCCAAATAATGGAACCCCCAGAATTAGAAACTGAATTAGGGGAGTGTAATGACCTTCAATTAAGGTCTGGGTGCATAGTAGAAACAGAGAGAAACAATAATGTTCATATTGAAGATCTGTTACCTGTAGAACAAACATTACAAAAAGAGAAGGAGGTTCAACAAAAAAATCAACAACAAGTAACAACTTCCTCTCCACCATTCCCAAAACGATTAATCATACCATTCCCATTAGAACATCCCGATTTTGATCTTCTGGGAGAATTAAAAAATTTGTGTATAAAAATCCCTCTCCTCCAAGCTATCCAAGACATCCCTATATATGAAAAAACCATTAAGGAATTATGCATAAAGAAGCCAAAGAGGAGAACAACCACCAATCCAACTGTCCAAATAGTTGGTACTTTATCTAACTTATTATCAGGAATGGAAACACCTATCAAATATGAAGACCCAGGAAATCCTATAGTGACAGTGCAAATCAATGGGAAATTGTTTCCAAATGCCTTAGTTGATTTGGGAGCAGCAATCAATAGCTTAACAACCACTACCTGTCAAAAACTTGGCATTACATCGCTAGAACAAAAAACAACCTTATTGGAATTGGCTGACTGATCGGTAGTCAAACCAGAAGGTACACTACAAGATGTAATGGTATCTATAGATTCCAGGGAATACCCTGCTGACTTCCTGGTTATCAATCCAAAGAACCGACTAGATGGACACCTGTTAATCCTAGGTAGACCTTGGTTGGCAACTGTCGATGCTTATATTGGATGCTGACAAGGCAACATGACAATAACAAGGGGAAACTATGTCAAGAATTTAGCCTTATATCCCCCAGCCCAACCAAGTTTATCAATTATCAAAACAAGAAAACAACTTGTATCATATCTTATGGAAAATATGAGATCACCTCTAACTATAGAAAATGCTCTTGATTTTAAAGACAAAACAGAGGATGATATCATTAATAGTTTTATTAATAAACCACAAATCAGATCCCATCTGCAATGTCACATGATCAAGGCAACATTTGACAATAAAGAAGAAGAAGATCCTTTGAAAGACATTCCTGATCAAGTAATACCCACTACTTCTATGTACAATAGTAAGATTGTAGAAATTGAGCTGGGAAAAACTCTAAACATTAACAAAAATCTGACTGCTGAACAAGAAGAGAAGTTGGTCCAACTATTGCGGAAATACAAAGCAGCCTTTGCATGTGATTACCCAGACATGAAAGGAATTGACCCCCAATTGTGTACACACCACATCTATATTGAAAAAGATGCCAGAACCATTTTCCAACCCCAAAGAAGACTAAACCCTCACCTTAAAGATATTTTGAAAGCTGAATTATAAAGGCTATTGGATGTTAATTTCATCTACCTAGTATCCGATAGCAAGTGGGTCTCTCCATTAGTAGTGGTACCAAAGAAGAACAGAAAGTGGAGAATATGTGTATATTACCGTGAACTTAACAAGGCAACCCAAAAAGACCACTTTCCCCTTCCTTTCATTGACCAGGTATTAGACATATTGGCAGAAAATAAATTCTTTTCCTTCCTCAATGGCTTTAGTGGGTACAATCAAATCCAAATTGCCCCTGAAGACCAAGACAAAACTACTTTTACCTGTCCACGGGGGACATTTTCCTACCGAGTCTTACCCTTTGGCCTATGCAATTCCCTTGCTACATTTCATAGGGCCATTCTTAGCATCTTTGCAGACTTAATAAATGAAGGGCTCAAAGTATACATGGATGACTTCACACCTTACGGAGATGATTTTGAGCCAGCATTAGAAAATTTAGAAAAGGTGTTGCAAAGATGTATTGACACTAGGCTTTGTTTAAGTAATGAAAAGTGTCATATGATGATGACTGAAGGAGTTATCTTAGGACACTATATTTTAGCAGCTGGAATTTAGGTGGATCCAGCCAAAATTCAAATAATTTTGTTAATACCCACACCCACCACACAAACAGAGGTACGTAGCTTTCTTGGATTTTCTGGTTATTATAGGAGATTTATAGAATATTATTCTCGAATAGTTGCACCTTTATATGCACTAACTAGAAATGTTGATTTTATTTGGACAGATAAATGTGACAATGCCTTAAATGATCTGAAAAATCTTGTTTCAACAGCCCCAGTGCTGAGGGGCCCAAATTGGAATTTGCCATTCCAAATTTCATCTGATGCCCCAGACACAGCCATTGGAGCAGTACTTGGGCAGGAGGAAGACAAGAAACCATATGCAATCTATTATATTAGCAAAAATCTATCCCTTGCTGAATTAAATTATACTGTGACTAAGAAGGAATTTTTAGTTGTAGTACATGCTGTAAATAAGTTTAGACATTATATAACTGGGTATCCTGTAGTACTATATATTGATCACTCTGTCATTAAATTCTTAGCAAATAAACCTGTTACAAATGGAAGAGTGACAAGATGGTTGATTTTATTGCAGGAATTCGACATTACAATCAAAGATCGACCTGGAAAAGAGAACCCTGTAGCTAATTTTATATCAAGAATGCCAAAGCCAACAGATACAGAAGTAGTTGAAGACCACTTTCCAGATGAACATTTGTTCACTGTTACTGTTAGAACCCCATGGTATGCTAATATATAAAATTATTTGGCAATAGGTAAATTACCTAAACATCTAACCCTTAATGAACGAAAGCAGATCATACAGTGTAGTACCCGATTCTCTTGGATTGGGGGCTACCTGTTTCATACAGGGTTAGATATGCAAATAAGGAGATGCGTCTGGGAGGATGAGGTATTTGATATTTTGAAAGCATGCCATGATGGGCCATGTGGCGGACATTTTGCAGATCGCATAACTGCCCATAAGTTTTTACAAATATGTTATTATTGGCCTACCATCTTTAAAGATGCCAAAAAAATTGTGCAGGCCTGTGATAGCTGCCAAAGGGCAGGTCGTCCCAGGCAGTCTGATGAAATGCCTTTGAACCCTCAACTAGTAATTGAACCATTTGAACACTAGGTGCTCGATTTTGTTGGCCCTATTAGCCCCCCATCAAACCAAAAAATATACATCCTAGTTGCAACCGAATAAGTCACTAAATGGGTTGAAGCAGAGGCACTTTCAAAAGCAACATAGGACTCTATAATACAATTTCTTTTCCAAATATTTGTGCGATATGACCTCTTGAGGGACATAATAAAAAATGGAGGACTGCAGTTTGTGGGTAATAAACTAGCTGAAACATTACATAATTACCATGTTCAGCACAAGATTACAACCCCATACCACCCACAGGAAAACGGCCAAGTAGAGAGCACAAACAAAGTAATTGAATCCATATTAACAAAAATTGTTGCCTCACAAAGACGTGACTGGGCCTACAGGCTACCAGAAGCCTTGTGGGCATACCGAACAACATGGAGAGCCACTACGGGATATTCACCGTATCAATTGGTATTTGGAAAAGAGCCCATCTTTCCAATAGAGTTTGAAATTCATACGTTAAGGACAGCCCAAAAAGTAGGTCTAGATTTAAATGAAGCCCAGGCCAAAAGACTGCAGCAAATTAATGAGTTAGATGAAATTAGGCTCTCTGCTCTTCAACACACAGCATTAATTCAACAACAGAGAGCAAGATGGCATGACACCCTTATCAAAGAAAAGATCTTCCATGAAGGAGATTGGGCACTCCTCTATGATTCTAGGTTTCAATATTTTCCAGGGAAACTCCAGACATGATGGCTCGGACCTTATGAAATCCAAAAAGTGCATGATAATGGAACTATTACATTAACCACCATTGATGGATCTGGCCATTCCTTTAAAGTAAATGGTCATCGAGTGTGATTATATCATAAACTGCTTACTCGAGAATCCTTCTACCAACAGTTACGAGAAGATTCTACCATGAAAATTCTGGCTGAAGGGGATAACTCCTCCTTGGCACCCATTTATTAAATCATTTCTTTTTTTTTAAATTTGTACATAAAGATTGTTCATTTATTTTGATTGTTTGTTTCATGGATTTTTTTTTTTTTAAACTCTGTTTATTTCGTTTATTTTGAGTTTTTGTTGTTCCTTTCCAAAGGAACAGCAGCTTTGTTGAGAGTGTTTTCGCTGTTCATTTTGAAAGGAACAGCAGTTGTGCTATTTTTTTTCGATGTTTTTCAAATTCTCTTTTCTATTCCTTTCGGAAGTAACAACATTTTCACAGATTCTTTTTGCTATTCCTTTCGAAAGGAACATCATTTCCGCAGATTTTTTTTGTTGTTCTTTTCTAAAGGAACATCACCTTTTTGAGTGGATTATTTTTGTTTTAGATTAGAATTTTGAGGATTTCTGATGACTCTTCTAAAGGCAAACATACTATTCATATAAAATCATACAAATTAAAGCTTACTGTAATTAGAAAATCAAAAGAAATCGTCATTTTTAAGAAAATTGTTTGGTAATGATAAGTAAAAGGAAAAAGGGACATAATCAATAACATGACTTTGATGTCTTACTACCACTGAATTAATATGATCGATTATCCTTATCATGTTGGTTATTTCCCATATTTTATAACTTTATTTTATTTTTACTTATGGAGTAGGAATAAGGGCATATTCTTTTCTATTGAGATGTTCAGACTTCTTCCACCATCCCTACTCTTAAGGAGTGTTGAGCCATCCTTTATGTATAAGTAGGAAAATGTGATATGAAAAAGAAAAATATTTACATATTTCACTAATAATTTTATGATTTGGCAGATGGAGGATAGGGGGTCTCATCAAGAGCCAGCCTACCACGATCATAAGGAAGCAAGTGAAGTGGCATTCCCATCACGGCCACCAAACCAGGGATATGGTCCAATGGAAAATTGCGAAATTAAAAAGTCCTTGGAACAGGAGGTCTCATCATGAGCCAGCCTGCCTTTTCACTTCTTCCCAGTGAGTGGCATTGTGATTTATCTGGTCACCACACCAGCACAATGGCCTTCGTTATGACATTTAACAAGCACTTCCTCAGCATAAATAAAGGACAATGGTTCCAAGGGTGAGAAAGCAACTTTGTCAAGGTTATGGACACCTGTGGGCAATAGAGCTCTGCTGATGGTATTGGAGTCACATTTATATACATCAATAGTAATATTAAACCCTTTTTCCTATATCTCTATTTAAATATCAAATGAAATTATGAGTCCCTAACCTTTGATTTCGAACCTATTATACATGAAAATCATTATCAATCGATCACATTAGTTTGATTGGTAATAAACGCATCTGTACTTATGTTTATCTTACGTTGTCCCTTCTCCTTATCTTTGAATCTTTACAAAACGTTTCTATATCTATTTACGATTTATCACACGCATTGATTTCAATAAAAGCTATAATTTGATTGATTGTATCATGATTATGCCTGCTTTTTCCTGCCGTACAACTGTTGCGCAACACTTTCCTCTCTTAATTGATGGTCAAAGATGACCTATCATCCTTCAGGGGGGTGCAGATGTCTTCATGCAGATCAAATTCCGATATTTCTTTACCTATATGCGAACCAAATCCCTACATTCTAGGGAATAACAAAAACTCAACGACATTATTCCAATTCACCGTGTTGTGTTGTTCCATTACAATCACTGTGTGTTTGGAAAGAAGTAACAGTGTGCAGAGATGATGGGAGGATGACCAGTTCGCAGTGAGCCGCAAGTGCTAGTTGTTTCTGATGTTGCACGAGAGATTTTGGAAAAATTGGGATGGATTACATATCTCACGAGGATACAACAACCCCATGAAACAGTTGCCACCGAGTTTTTACAGAACTTGTAGGAAGGATACTCCATGGTTAGAGGAAGACAGATAGCTGTATCCGATGAAATAATTGTAGAGGTGTCTGGCATTCCAACGCAAGGAACTATATGGACTCAGAAGAAGGTCAGGCTTCGAGAAGCCATGAAGACTTTTCAGGATGACAGACAGACATTGCTCGTCAAAGGCAAAGGAGTTCAGCCAACATCATTGGGAGAACCATGGACGGAATTGGCCAAGATAGTGTAGGCCTATATAACATGTGACGGAAGGAAAGACGTGGTAAGACCTCGCCACCTTAAGTTACTGGCTGTATTAAAACAGAAATGCACTGTAAATTTTCCTGCATTTTTAAATTCCTTACTGCATGATATTGCTCGTAGTATAAGAAAAGCTCAATACGCGGACATGGTGGTCAGCCACCATTGCCTAATCAGATTAATAGTGAGTTGTAGTCTCGCCCAACAACAAACCAGCTGGGAAGAGTTGATATTCTCCATTGATGAAGGGTTAACCTTACCTACCTCGAAACGGAAGAGAATGGCTAGCTCAATAGCTGAGCCATCAATTCACAGACAGTGCCTTCGTCCAAAACGAAGTAGGGGAATGATAGAAGGACTTCTAGGTAGCAGTAGCCAGCCCTTGGAATTGCCCAGCTCGGAGGATGAATAGCCTCCATAATTGGAAGGAGGAAGCCCTCTTACAGATGAAGAAGAGGAAATTGAGGGAGAAATTCGCTACTCAGATGACGAAGAAATGAGCCACCACACCAGTGGTGAGAAACAAACTAGTGCAGAAGAAGGAAATAATGAAGAAGAGGAAATTGAGGGAGAAATTCGATATTCGGATGAGGAAGAAGGAAGCTATCATACTTATGAGGAGGACGAAGATAATCATATCAGTGAAAGAGAAGTAACAAAGCCTCCCAAAAATACTACTATAATTTCACCACGAAGCCCTTTACGGGAAGACCAATTGGCCCAAATTTTGGCCAATATGAGTGACTATGGGCAGCCTCATAGCCCTTTGGACCTTAACATTGATATGAATTAGTTTCCAGAGCACTCTGCTATCAACAAAGAAATAGTTGAAGAAATTTTGGATGAAACAACAAACCCTAACAAAGGAATAGAGTCAGCTAGGGTTGCTTCCCCTAAAAAGCATGAACAAGAAAAGGAGAACATCGAAGCAATATCCCAACCTGAAAGTTCTCAGGGGATTGCAGAGTCAATTGAGGGTATAATTCCTGAAGAATTTAGCCAAGGGAATATGAATATTGAATAAGAACCCCAAGAAGAAAATAGAGAAGAGAACCCAATTGAAGGTACGGTTGATGAGGACCAAAACCCTGTTGAGCAAAAAGGTACAGAAAAAGGAACAGTCGTTCCATTAAGAAAAAGGAAGAAAGTAACTGAGATTGAAAAGCTTCGGAGGGAATGAATGAAGCTTCACAGACTCATGGAAAAATTGAGGCAAACCATAAGGGTTCTTAGAATGAAACAAATGCCCAAGCGAGCCCCAAAGAGAAGAAGCGTAGCCACCAAGCGAGCTTCGAAAAAGAGGAAAGTGGCCGCTAAGATGAACCCCCAAGTTGCAGAAGCTATGGCTGAGCCTAATTATGGAGATATGGAATAGCAAGTAGCTGTTCCAGCAAAATCTATTCTAGAGAGACCCACTTCAAGTGAAAACATGCAAGCTAGTAGTCAGAATACTTTTAGTGACCCTACATTAGCCAAACTCCAAGAAGAGTTGGCATAGGCTCGACTAGAAAGGAAAAAGTTGGAAGAAGACACTGTCCCTAGGAGGAGATATAAAGAGTTGTAGCAGCATATGAAGACCATCCATGAAGCAGAGGATGAAGCCCACGAGAAGTGTCAAAAGGTAGAGGAAAAGAATGAAAAGGTAATGAATCAATTAAAATTAGCCCAGAATCAAATGGACACTCTCTGCTCATTATAAATTGATGACTTAGCCTATAGATGCCCTGCCAAGAACTATGCTTTATTTTTATTAGAAATATATTTACAACTAAAATTTAAGGTAGTTAGGGCAGGAAAATCTATAGAGCTAAAAACTATAGATGACTTTGTAGCATGCTGCAAACTCTATGGGGTAAAGGTACAGAGCCTCTTGTGTGAGTTTTATTTGCATAATCTAATATTGGAAAGTGTCAGTGAGACAAATCCTAGCCCTTTTGTGGGTGATATCCAATACCAGGCATTTATTTCCTTTGTTGTTAATAAGTTAAAATGGCTTAAAGCCTATAATGTTTTTCAAAGGCAGGAAAATGAATTAGATTTGTGGGTTAGGAGTGAACCTCAGAATCCATTACAACTATGGGCTAGGTAGAAGAATTTGATGACAAAGGAAGGTGTTATCCAAACATTAGGGCCTGTCCATAAATCGTTTATCTTGAATGGGATATATTATTTCCTATCTATTAGAAACCAAGCTTACATAACGGCTAAGGGCTGATGGGGAATTTCCAAACGAAATGTGCAAAATAGAGAACCATTTAACTATAAAAAATTTGGGCTAGCTACAGACTGCTTGGTTTCCTATAGTAATCTCATTTTGAAAGAAGGACCATTCTGGCTAGGGTGTAGGTTTCGAAGCCCCATTGCCTGGTATCCTGCTACAGACTACAAAGCCATTTATGAACTACCCGAAGGACAGACAGAGCATGTTTTCGAAGCATTAGTTGCACTGCATGGTTTTATACCTTTTGATGAAAAACCTTATCTGGCTTATTCTTTAACTACTCTGCATGTGAACTATAGTTTTCATGAGGACATGAAAAAGATTAAGCAGGGGGTATGTTGAGTAGTGGAAAAGGTATGAAATCATTGTGTATTTGCTCATTCTTTTACTATATACATAATCCTTTTTACCTTAGAAAGGTGATTTATTATAAGAATTATGGTAGAATTGGAAAGATGTATGTTTATTGTAAAAAGATAACTAAATATTGTTTTTTGTTAATAAAAACAGGAATTAGACAAAGTGAACAGCTATACCAAAGGTGAGGCTGAGATGAATGCAACTGTTGTTCCTCCAACGTTAGACCAAATCCTACCAAAGACAAGGAAATCCGAATGCATCACTAAGAAAAGGCAGGGGACAACTTGGCTTCGGTCAAAGTAAACCATGTGATAACTAAAAGAAGGGAAGTGAATCCCTCAGGATCCTTCGATCCCGAGGGATTGTTGTTCAAGCCTCATCTTATTCCTTGTCTTGTTCTTCAAGATCTGATATATAAGGCAACGCCTTTAGTGATTAAGGGGGTCGAATATTCTTGTACTCAAAACATTTCCTTTGTAATATTGTGTTTTATTGACTCTTGGCTTTAGAGAGTGGTCTCTGTAATACTTTATGCTTGATTAATATAAAAGACACATTTCATTTCACTTCTCAAGTTCTGAAGTAGCCCAACAGTGTTTCACTGGTGCTTAGGGCCCGGCCCTGGTGAAATCAACCTATTGTTTGTATTTATAACCTTTGCTTACTGTTGTGTGAAGTTGTGTTTAAATTCATTACGATTACAGAGTTGATTGATTGCTGTTGGATTGAATACAAATTCATTGTGAGAATTAACGAACTGCACTGCTATTTTATCATTTGCAAGAAGCGTATTCGTTGTTTATTTACCTTGTTATCTTTATAAAGCTTTGTTGTTCTATATTCAATTCTAGTTTATGTTCTATTGGTTTATAATTCTTTATGATTGACTGTTTCGTAATATTAGCTATTGACAGGGTTGAAGTATTAAGATTAGTTGCCTGATTGCGTTAAGTTTAGAATTGCTGTTCAATTCATGTTTGTTGTTCCATTCCTGTTTATTGTTCACTTATGATTTATAGACTCGGATTAGTAGATATATTGTTTACATTTGCTGAGTGCACATAGGAATTATGAGTTGTTGTTCCTTTCCAACTTTTGTTATTAGTGGAAGTTCCTTTTAGTTATTTTAATCAGCAAGTAGTTTGAGTTTGATTTCATTTTGATTGCTTCAAGAACAAGACCACCAACTGTAGAGGACATTGGTTACTGCTTCCAAGTTCCCATATTGGTTATCTTGCCTCAGTGTGATTTCAGTTGCATCAATTTCTAAGGGAAGGATTTATTGCTACTGTATCCCTGATCGATGTTTTACAGATTGATGTAGTTAAGATTTCAGAGCATTTCCATTTATGTTACTGTAATTAGATTTATTTACAAGCATCAGTTTACTCTTGTATTTAGAATTATGTACTACATCTTCATAGCATTACTCTTAGTTAATTGTAGCCTCGGACAGAGTACACTCTTGAAATAAAAAGTCTCTCCTGGATTGATAATTAATGTAGGCTAATTAGGTGTTTAAAAGATACCTTTTTATGCTCCAACACCTTGGTCCATATAGATGGAGATCCTCTCTTATTAACAAGTGTTTCATGCAACCAATAGTCCTTGTTGGTAATGTTGTTTCTTTGAACTTGTGTGAAAATAACCAGTTTACTGGTGTGAAAATTCCATGGAGGTTGCAAGCCAAGACCATGGCCATTATTTCTCTTGAAAACCAGAAAATATTGATCTTGATAAATTATTGTATTTGAAATATATGGATAAATAACTACTTCTTACATACACTCACATATACAACTTCCATGCTCAAATCCCCAATTTCAATTTGGGTCAAATATTTTATCCAGACCTCTCTAACAATATGGTGTCATACTCCCTTAAAATATAGGGGAACTGAAAAATATTAAGTGAATATTTATAATAAACATGCACATACTTTTTCAAAATACGTAATTTTCAGCTAAAAGAATATTAACCAATATAATACACTTTAGTAAATCAGTGAATTCCAACTCAAATTATGATTTTCATTCATATACATTAGTTTTTAAATCAAACATATCTGATATCCTTTTGGATAATTACTTGTAGAGAAACCTAAACTCAACAAATAAATATTTGTAGGCTACCTTGGGAGAATATTTGAGTAAAAATTGCAACAATCAAACTTATGAGTTCATCCATTAACTTCTATCATTAGATTTTATATTTTGTGAACTAGTGATTTGACTCATTAGTAAGCCTCGAAAATGCTTTGACCAAGTACAGGTAATTTATAGAGGATTTTATAATTCATGAACTGGCCATTTGACTCATTAGTAAGCCTCGATAATGCTTTGTTCAAGTACAGGTAATGTATAGAAATAAATACCCTACATCATCTATAGCTACAACAATGTAAATATGGATACCCCTTCCACGTGTTTATTGGATACCTTAGGTCAAGAAGGATGATGAGGCGGTGATGAGGCCTTTTCCATTTGAGAAACACTAGTACACCATTAAACCTTATAGGGAAAGCCCTATGAGCATCAATTAATATGGTCAAGATGGTTGCATGGGGTGCACACTTGGGATGTGTGAGATGCGTACAAGACCTAGCCATATGTATGCCTGTAAGGTGGAAATGTTGTTTTATTTTGAATTTAATAATAAGCAAGATAAAAAATAAAAAATTTAATACAACAATAAAAGAAATAATAAATTAAATTAAATTGAAATAAAATGTTGATCTATGGCATGTGTGTGTGTTATTCAAAAGAAGCTACCACAATCTTCTCAAGTTCCAATCTTTTTCCCCATCAACTCACCACTACTTGCACAAGTTCCAATTTTTTTATGCAGATTGCGATAGGAGCACCCATTCAGTTAATTTCATGGCAAACATGGCTAGTGATTTGATATGAATATACTTTCTAACCTTGTATTTCTGATGCAGGTTGTGATTTTTTATTTCATGGAGGACATGAATAATGATTTGATATGAACAATGTAAAAATATTTCAGTTGGCGCAAGCTTTGTTGTAGATCTTGTAGTTATGTACTTAATTTTGTTTTCTTTATAAATTGGCAAGATTGAGGGATGAAATAAGAGATTGGAAGAAGAGCTAATAATTGACAAGACTATCTATCTGAAACATGGCACTGAGCACAATGCCTTTGTCTTATCTTTGTTTTTGGCTCCTAGGATGAAGGGTGCATTGAAGCATTTGGGATTGTACAATATCACCATGTTCGTGCATGCTTATTCGTCAATTCCAGACGACCATAGAGACAATAACCTGAAATACTATGCATTCAGAATTTTCCTAAAGAGAAATGACAGTTCGAGAACCCGATGCTAGCATAATCTGCTTCTAGCTCATATAATGATGCTATAGGTTATGTCTCTAGTGCTGGAAATTAATTCCAACTGCAATATGAGTAGGAGGACAAAAAAAATCAATTTTGATGTTAAAATTTGAGGACAAAAGGCAGCAGAAAAATTTATTATTTTATTGAGCACTCAACCGTGCATTCATTTCCTGTGTTTAAACCCTACAAGTCCAAATTCTTGTTATAAGGTCATAGCCCTGTTCTATATTTAAAATATTTGGTTTAAACCACGCAACCCGCGCTCTTAATTTCATTCACCTACTAGCCATAAACCATCCACCAATTGAGTTATTTGTCGCGCATTCGTTTGGGTTTGAAAATTTCCACATCATTTGCGTGGAGCCCGCCAGGTCCACATCACCATTCTCGACGACCAATCAACGCGCTACCGCAAGCGCTGAGGCTTGCGTCATCACACTCCAAACCTTTGCAATAAGTCGTCCCCACCACTTCCATGTCAACAGTCCGCAGCCAATCACAAGCGTATTGCATAGAATGGTGCATACGTCACCGGTGCTCCAAAACCTTGTGATAATTTCCGGCCCACCTCTGCCAGCACATCCACCTCCGGGCCAATAGGAGTGTTTCGCATCGCTTTGAGTTCCAGTCGGATGGTGGGTTAATTGATGTGATAACCCGTCACACGACATTTGAAATGTTTCGCATAATGTAATAAGATTTCAAAACCTTAGGTTTAATGTTTTGTTTTATTTGTTTCTATACACCATGACGACAAGTTTCATGTTATTTTTAAACTTAGGTTAAAAAGGTTTATAATATATATTGTAAACATAAAATGTTTATAATTAATCTATATATATATATATATATATATATATATATATATAATGTTGAGAGGGTAATACAATAGTGAAACTGTGTGTGTATGCCAAGAGCATTAGCAGAAGACTGTGTAAGTGTGTATGCCCGAAGACAGAGAAGAAGAGAGCGTTGTGTGTGTAGTAGGAAACACAAGAAGTATTTTTCATTGTAATCCAGAACTGTAGTTCTGAGGAAGAAATTAATTTGTAACAGTTTAGAGTTTTAAATGAATAAGATTTTTTACTCCATCTCTGTCCATAATATTTTATCGCTATCTCTGTGTTGGAAGAGGAATTTTATTTCCTCTTTGTTGTTTAGGAATAATCAGAAATTCCAACATGGTATCAAAGCTAGTCCAGGCTCTCAGCAGTTGCTGAAGAAGCTGAAGGAAGAAAAACGAGTTTGTTGAAGTTTTCTCCAGTAGAGTGAAATATCAGCAAAGTCAGGTATTTACCAAAATAGATTTTTTTGTTTGCTTGAAGATTATAGTCCAAAGAGCTCTCAACAGTGAGAAGGTTTGGTTAAGAAACACAGTCAAGTTTTAGCATAGTTCTGTAAGCTACCTATGGCAGGAGCCATCACAAGCATGAGTATGGGAAATACTCAACTCCCACAGTTCAATGGGAAGAACTATGACTATTGGGCAATCACAATGAGAGCCTTGTTTGCCTCTCAAGATTTATGCGAGCTAGTAGAAGATGGCTTAGAATAACCAGCAGATGAACAAGAATTTAATGCCTTAACACAGGCAAAGAATGATTTACTGAAGAGTAGTAGAAAGAAGGACTCAAAATCCCTCTTCTATATCTATCAGGAAATGCATGAAAGCATATTTCCAAGAATTGCAGCAGCAAAGAAGTCCAAGGATGCATGGGATACCCTTCAGACAGCCTATCAAGGAATGGAGAAGGTAAAGACAACAAATATTCAATTAATGAGAAGATATTTTGAAGTCATTTGCATGAAAGAGTCTGATACAATAGACTCATTCTTCACATTGTTGATTGGGTTGGTTACCCAAATGAGATCTCATGGAGAGACAATAAAAGAAAGAAGAATAGTGGAGAAATTATTGAGGAGCTTACCCTCAAGATTTGAAGTGATAGTAACAACCATTGAAGAGACAAAGAATCTCTCATTGTTTACTGTTGATGAGCTTCATGCATCATTGATGACACATGAAAAAAGATTGAGCAGAACAACAAACTCATCTTTCGAGCATGCCTTCAAGACCCAAATTTCCTTTGGAAGAGGAAGAGTTCAAGGCAGATCAAACTTCAGAGGAAAAGGAAGAGGCAGAATCCAAAACAGAGGAAGAAAAAACCCTACAAGTACAAGTGGAAGGGGAAGAAATCAAAGTCAGAATCAAAGCCAAAGCAGCAGCCAACAAGGTGGAAAAAATCAAGCACATGGACAAAGGTATGATAAATCCCACGTCCAATGTCATTAATGTAAGAAGTATGGCCATTATTCCAATGAATGTAGGAAGAAACAGAGTGAGATGGGTAAGAGACCCAGTGCAAATTTTACTAAAGAAACTCTCAGTCAAGAGAATTTGTTTTTAGCATGTAATATGGCTGAAGAGATAAGTGAAGATATATGGTTTCTAGATTCAGGATGTAGCAACCATATGAATGGAATCATTTCTATGTTTTCCATGATTGATGAAAATGTAAAGTATCAAGTAACATTGGGGACAGATTGTAAAGTCTCTCTCATGGGAAAAGGTAGAGTAAGTGTTTTGAAAAATAAAGGATAAATAAAATCCATATCATATGTCTACTATGTACCTGGTATGAAGTGTAACCTTTTGAGAATTGTACGGCTCATTCAGAAAAGCTACAATGTATTCTTTGAGGATGATGTATGTACCATCATGGACATACCACTAAAAAATCATAGGATTGCACAAGTGAATATGACAAGAAACTGAATGTTTCCTCTCAAGATGAGAGCAAATTTGAAGAAAGGAGCTGCAATGGCAGCAGTGACACAAGAGATATTCCAAAGAGAATAAAAAGATGAAAACTGGTTATGGCATTTGAGATTTGGACATCTCAAGTTTGGAGCTCTTAATTTGTTGCACAGAAAATGAATGGTAAAGGTATTACCATTGATTTAAAATCCAGACAGTCTATGTGAAGGCTGCATCTTGGGCAAATAACACAGAGAAATATTTCCATCAAGAAAGAGCATAAGGGCAAAGGAACCCTTAGAAATAGTCCATTCTGATTTGTATGGTCCAATGCAAACACCATCATTAGCAGACAACCACTATATGCTGACCTTTATTGATGATTACACAAGAAAAACATGGGTAGATTTCTTGAAGTTGAAGAGTGAAGTGTTTGAGAAGTTCTGCCACTTTAAAGCTCTTGTTGAGAATAAAAGTGGGTAGCATATTAAAGTTTTAAGGACTGATAGAGGAGGAGAATATATTTCCAAATAATTTCTGCTTTTTTGCAGAGAAAATGAAATTCACAAGCAATTTAAATCAAGGTATACACCACAGCAAAATGGAGTTGCTGAAAGAAAATTAGAACCATAATGGACATGGTAAGAACCATGTTGAAGGAAAAAAAATTTCTGAATGAATATTGGGCTGAAGCTGTACATTGTGAAGCACATGTCTTGAATATATGCCCAACAAAGAGTGTTATGAATAGAGTTCCTAAAGAAGCTTGAGTGGCAAAAAATAATTTTTCACCCACATGAGAGTTTTTGGTTGTGTGGCTTATGCACACATTCCAAATCAGCTAAGGAAGAAGTTGGACAGTAAGGGGGAGAAGTGCATATTTGTTGGATATAGTGTGTTAGTGTCAGTCTGGTCATACTGCCATCAGTGATCAAAATTGCTCTTTGGCATTTGCATATTAGGATTCCCATACCATAAATTTTCACCATTCCATTAGGTCATGGATTCATTGATGGTAGTGGTCTTTCATCAGTTTTCCCTCATGTAATACTTGGTGACTCTCCTCTCTATGGTCTTTAGTCATGATTCAATTTCACTCCTAAATTCATATATTAGGTCATAGGGTTGGTATCATTAGGTTCTAGGGTCTCATCATGGTCAAATTAATGAGCCAAGTGTCAATAAATATCAGCAAGGTCATGAGGAGGTCAAATAAACTCAAAGTCACAACATCTGGGAAAATCAAAGAAATTTTCTATTGAACTTGAGGTAATTTTCGCCTCAAAACCATGTTTTGAGGTGAAAACATGGTACTTTTCCAGTATCGTCATCTTTTATGTAATTTTATGTCATCATATGTAATAAGTCACACTTCAAAAGTTGTTATCTCTACAAAGTCACCACCCTACCCTTCTGAGAATTTTTCCACAACATTTTCAACATAAAATCATGTTCTAAGTATGTCCATCAGAAATAACCTGGAAAAATCTTTCCAACGGTATATTATATTCTCAAAACTGACTCCTGGATTGAAAATTATGCCTAAGCGAATAAAGCTCCCCTATAGCCTAACCCTTCCCCTTTTCCCATTTCTTCCTTACACTTTATTTCATAAAAGTTTAATGTTTTTCTTTCTAAAATCCCTTTTTCCCGATCCGATTACCTAATCGCATCGCAAAGGTCCTGCTTTCGATTGATCACAACACTTAAGTCACGCGTCCCGATTGACCCCACACGATTTAAACCCCGACCGTAGATCTCCTTAAATGATCCGACGGCCCATATTGTGATTGCATCATCGCAATCGCACGTCTCGATCGACCTACTCCAATGGACCCATCCCCGATTACTCTGATTGCGATTAAATCCACCCGATTACACCTTCGTCATCGATCTTCCCATCCGATCGGACGGCCCACAGCCCATCGCTCCATCGCAATCGCATTGCCCTTAATATGTTAGACCCTCTCCCTTCCGATCTCCCGATTGCGATTTACTGGACCCCACCTTAAAATATTCTGCCCATTTCCCAAAAAAAAGTGCTATTTCCCTTTTTAAATGCTCTAAATCACATTTTAAATATTTATTAAGTGTTTTAAACCTCTGCTTCCCTCCCCACCGATGCGATTCATCACAATCGACTATTCCCTTTGCACAATACATTTGCTCCTCCTCCCCGCAATTTGCAATTGCAATTGGCCTCCTTTGGGTCCCACCTTATAACCTTTCTGCCTTTCAATAAAAATTGTTGTTTTTCCTTTGTAAAGGCATAAATATTGATTTAAATCTGTTTAAAGGGATTTCTCCAATCGGAAACTACTTTTCCTTATTTATTCCCGCACTTCTATTGTATTACCCCCATCCCGTCTTTCCAATCGCATCGCAAGTTTTGTCACTTCGTTCCAAAGCGCCCTCCCGCTCCAATATCTAATTGCGATTCGATCCCACCTCTTTTCCCTTCGCTCTTTCTCATTCAAAATGAGTCTTTCCTTCACTAAAAGGCATAATTTCATTTTTTCAAAGGCATTCTCTTCAATGGTTAGTTTTCTTCAAAGGATAAAAACGGAGAAACAGTCAAGGACGAGAAACTAATTATGAAACAATCACATATTTAGCAACGATTAATAAGGGATTGGTTCTACAGTTTATTCTTCTCACTTGTTGGATGTAACTGTGAAATCTTCAAATGGTTAAAAATGTATTGTTTCTCCTCTTTTTCAGGGGCAAACTGTTGGTATCTTTTCTATGATCGGATTTTAGTTCCTGAGCTAGTGAAACAGCTCCTCTTTCTGTGGACCTACTTCCCTCATATTTCTACCTATTTAATGTAATTTTAAGTCATTTGTAAAGAGTCAGGAAGTAAGGGGAATAGTGTGGAAATAGTTTGGAAATATTGGAGGATGCTCTGCACTCCCATTGTAACAATTTGACAGGAAATTAATAAGATATGCAGCTCTAATTTGTGAGATCCATGTGGTATGAATTTTATCATTTTTTCTTTCCTTTGTGTTCATCTGTAAATTTGTTATGTTTACCATTCATTCACTCACATTTTCTGGTTGAATGCTTTCAAGATAGATAGGTAGAATCCATTTTTAATGCTCTGCCTTGGGAAATCATTCAATACTCTATGTTTTCTTCTGTTTGAAAAGGATCCATCTCCTATGCCCTTTTCAGCTCCTCACCAGTCTTACCATCCCATCATTATTTAAGCTTAATTTCTAAAATTCCTACCCACCTTGCCCCATGAAATACCCTGTATATCTGATTTAATTCCCTTGTTCCCAACTGCCCCATCTATTCCATACAACCCTGAAAATTCATTAAAACATTTCCCATTATTATACCTAGCCTAAAATCAGTTTGCATTATACTTCATTGAATATCGTTTCCCGGAGAGAGCCCTCTCCTAACCTTGTAGGGCTAGCTACAAGGCTGAGCGTGGTTTGAGGTTACCCTGATTTTCCTTTTTTAGCCTGAGGTTCAAATTAGGTGATAAAATTTCTGGAAACCATACTGGGGAAGGTTTTATAATAAAGGATTGATCACCCCAGTAATATCTTCAATATAAGTTCTTGGACTCTGGAAGATGATGTTCAGAGTTTGCTAGGCTGAAATAAAACCTTGTACAATAGAAATTTAACCACACTGGCTTCGAGAAGATACACAAGGGCCAATCCAGATCCAAATCTTCCCCCTGTGTTTGAAAATCCTAATCTCATTCCAAGAATAGTCATAATACAAGAGGGATCACTAAGTCCTGGACCTATCTTCAGATCCCATACCTGGCCCAGTGAGTGGTTGTTTGTAGAAGATCTTTCTTTTGATGAGTGTTTTAAGCTTTCTTTGTTTATAAGTAATTCTGAAACTACACTTGATGACACAGTTTTAGATCCATAATTTCTTATAGATATTGAAGTTCAAAGGGAAAACACATCAATTGATGATTATATTTTGAATTCCCCTCAGACATCTATCATTGTAACCAATATCCCTAAGCCTTCAGAGTCATCAGGAACAACATTTCCTCCCCTTAATTCATCAACGTTCCCATCAGTCAATTCTCAGCTTTCAACTCCTCCATCAACACCTCCCTTAAATCCTAGTAGCACAAACATTGTTGTAAATCCACCTCGAGTCACGGCTGCCTGCTATGCACCCCTGGTTTTACCTCAGGTTTTGAATGATATGCCTGCTGATTACCAAAGTAAAATACCTATCTTTGATGCCACTCAAAACATTACAGCCCAGCAACATGTTGATGAGATGAATGAATTTTTTGATCTTCATGAGGTAGAGGCAGAGAATGTAACCACAAGGTTGTTCGTCCAAAGCTTTGGAGGTGAAGTTAGAAATTGGTTCAGAGCCTTACCAGCAGGCTCTATCCGTACCTTGTAGGAGTTACATACACAATTCTTAGATCGATGGGAGGTAAAGAAAAACCCACTCCAAATTTTTTCTGAATATGAAAATATTAAAATAAATATGGGTGAAACTATACAGGATTATTGTGTGATATTTAATGTTGTATAGAATGCTATTCTGACCAATCTTAAACCCCTTGTGGATTTAGCTTTGCTCAATTTTCCAGATGGTTTCGATGCTGATATGGCATATTAGCTACGAGAAAGAGATCCTACCACACTTGAAGATATGCAGAAGATAGCTATGAGTGTAGAAGCGAATTTGGTGGCCAGAAGAGCGCAGACAAGGGTTGAAAAGAGAGTAACTATGAAATAAGAGGCATCTCCTTTAGATAGTAAGATGGATACTTTGATCTGGATAGTGGAGAAGATGGTTGATCGATTGACCATTTCAGATAGGCCTGAAGCACAAATTAGGAATCCGAATTTCAGAGGGTAGCAGACGCAATTCAGAATTAAGTAGAGAGAAAAAAGAGCACAGGACCAAGAAGCACAACAACAGCAGATCAAAACTCCATTACAGCAAAACTATGTTCAAGGAATAGAAATAGATGATGATTATGATCCTATGGTTGAAGCCAATCATTTCTTCATTGCATATGGTGCCCCATCTTTCTCATAGAAGATGAGGAATATACAACAATTATAGACATTTTAAAAGATGAAGACTTCATATTGGCTAATGACATAGTGTTAGAAGAAGAGTCTGATGATTTCCAAAGAGGATACATGAACGCTTTATCAGTGCAACAGAAGCAATACTCTTTGAGGAGAAAATATGTGCCGATCAATCCCATTCAGAAAAAAAGAGTTGCAATTGAAGAACGATTCTTCAAATACTCAGAAGAAAGGAAAAGAGCTTGCCGATCCTTCCCCCAGCAAGAAATCCTCAACAATTAACACTGCAAATGAAAAGAGCCAGCATAGCACAGCAAAGGAGAAAGCCGAGAAAAAATATCCTCCCATCAAAGAGGTAGAAAAGTTCCTTCCTTTAATTTAGAAAATGAGATTTCTAAGCTGAAGGTGTCCATGCCCTTGACTGAGTTGGTTAAAAATAGTACTTATAAACATCAAGTATCTAGAATTTTGCAAATAGACTCTATTTCAGACATGGTAAATGTTGAAGATGATTATCTTGAACTCATTTTTGGTCCAGCCACAGAAGATCAATCTGAAGAAAGTGAAGTACCTCCCTTTTACCTGAGTCTTAGATTACATGAGTTCATCTTACATAATTCTATGTTGGACTCCGGAGCCTCATATAATTTGATGCCCAAAGCCATTATGGAGAAGTTAGGACTTGATATTACCCGCAAATACCATGATTTGTACTCTTTTGACTCAAGTAGGGTCCATTGTATTGGTCTTATCAAAGACTTGGTAGTATCTTTAGATCAAATCCCAGCCAAGAATGTTTTGATGTATGTAGTTGTTTCCAATGCTCCACCATGGTTTGGAATGCTTCTATATAGGTCTTGGGGTGCAAAACTTAAGGGAACCATGTAGCTTGACTTCTCTTATACCACCATTCCCGTGTTTGGTCGGTTGAAAAAAATATATAGGGAGAAGAAAATGATATATATGATCACTAGCAAAGAGAAGCCAGTTAATCATCCCATTAATTCAGTCCACATAGATTTAGAGTCATTTTTATTATATTCAAATGGTGGTTTGAATGATGAAAATATTCAGTTGGTACAAGTAGATGAGATACCTAAAATTTCAGAAAAATTCAGAGAAATCCTCAAACAAGAAAGGGATAAAGTAGCAAGCATTGCTGAGATTCTTGCCTGCCAAGAGAAAAAATATAGTGAATAGCAGAAAGATGTAGAAATCAGTCAAGATAAAATGGAGAAAGAAGAAAAATTCCAGCATCTGGAAGAAGAAGAAGAAGAAGGTCTTTGGATCATGGACTTTGATGGAGCTATTGGTAAGGATGATGCTGGTATAGGAATATGGATTCGGAGCCCTATTTTCAAGCCTGAAAAGGTTCCTAGTAATGTTAGAGTATGTGCTTACAAGTTGGCTTTTGACTGCTCTAACAATGAAGCGGAGTATGAAGCTTTAATTGCAGGTTTGAAATTTTTTAAGACGCTGAATGCAAAGAGGATTTCTGTCTATGCAGATTCAGAGTTGATAGTCAAACAGGTAAAAGGAGAGTACCAAGCAAAGCATCTACGATTGAGGACCTATAGAAATGCAGTCCTAGACATATTGAGGACATTTTCTGAGTACACTTTGATATTAGTACCCAGAATGCAGAATATTATTGCAGATTCTCTTGCCACTACTGCAAGCAATTTGAAAATTCCAATGAACTCCAGCAACAATTTTGAAATTTATGTCAAACATAGGCCTGCTGTTCCGAATAATCTAAGGTATTGGCAAGTGTTTTGGGATGACAATGAAATCAATGATTTTTTCCAAAGTGAAGGAAAATTCAAGGATACTCCCATATAAGGTTATTATGAGGTTGATGATCAAGAAATCGAAGAAAATCAGATGGACATATTACAGCTGAAAGATAATGTAATTCCTAGAGGTCTCATACCTTTAGAGGAAATTTTTTATTTGGATGATGTTGCAAAGAAACCAAGCTTGGTGCCTACTGATAAAGGAGTTGAAGATGTTAATCTTGGGACAACCGACAAGACCAAGTTGGTGAAGTTATCAAAAGAATTGTCTCCTGAGGTAAAGGAAAAGTATGTTAAATTTCTTTCTAAATTTTCTGATGTGTTTGCATGGGATTATTCAGATTTGAAGGTGTATGACAAAAATATAATTCAGCATACTATTCCCATCAAGCCGGATCAAAAGCCATTCAAACAGAAGCTGAGAAGGATTAAGCCAAAACTGCTTCCATCCATTGAAAAAGAGGTAAACAGATTGTATAAAGCTGGTATCATAGTCCCCATTAGATTTTCTGACCGGATTTCAAATTTAGTCCTGGTACGTAAGAAGACAGGAGAGATAAGGTTGTTCATAGACTTCCGAAATCTGAATAAAGCATCCTTAAAGGAGAATTATCCACTTCTGAAGATGGACCATATTATGTAGAGAGTAGTTGGAGCATCAAGGATGTCACTACTCGATGGCTACTCAGGCTATAATTAGATCTTGGTGCATGAGAAACACCAAGACAAAACTGCTTTCACAACACCCTGGGGAACCTTCTAGTATGCCAAAATTCCATTTGGACTGAAGAACGCTGGAGCTACTTTCTAGCGAGTAATGGACATTGTTTTTGCTAATGAAAAGGATGTTTTTCTTGTTGTTTATTTGGATGATCTGACAGTGTTTACTGGTTCTGATGGCGAACATTTGCACCATTTGAGAGTTGTTTTTCAGCGATGCAGAAAGTTTTGGATTTCTCTTAATCTAAAGAAAAGTATGTTTGCTATGGATGAAGGTAATCTGCTAGGGCATATCATCTCTAAAGACAGTATCCACATTGATCCTTCAAGAGTGGAGGCAATTCAACACATAGACCTTCCACATAACAAAAAGGAGATTCAAGCATTCAATGGTAAGATGAACTTCTTGCACAGATTTATACCCAATTTGGCTGAACATTTAAGAGAAATGACTAATATGTTAAAAAAATATAGCATTGTCAAATGGAGTGAGGAAGCTATCAAGTCATTTAATCTGGTAAAGTTTGCTTTTTTCAATGCCCCAGTCTTGATTAGTCCTTATTATACTCAAGATTTCATTTTATTTTCATTTGCATCAGAGCATACTATGGTTGTTGTTTTGATGGAAAAGAGAGATCAGATTGAAAATCCAATTGCCTTTTTCAGTAGGACTATTAGAGATGCAGCCTTACGATATAAAATCATTGAGAAACAAGAGTTGGCCCTTATAAAAGAACTGAAGTATTTTAGAGTATACATTATGCATTCACATACTATAGCATATGTTCCTAATGCAGCAGTAAAGGACGTCTTGATGCAAACTGATCCAGAAGGTCGAAGAGGTCAATGGATAACAACTATGTTTGAGTATGATTTGGAGATCAAGCCCACAAAGTTGATCAAAGGACAAGGCTTGGCAAAGCTAATGACCCAATCAAACCTGTGTGCTTTGGATATAAATCTCATAACAGCAATGTCAGAGGATGAGCAGGAAGGTTTGCTTGTTCTGGTTTCAGAGATTTTTCTACAATCCCCATGGTATTCAGATATTGTTTATGTTCTCCAGCATCTTTCAACACCTCTAGGGATGTCCAAAATCAAAGGTAGATCGCTGAAACTTAAGTCTGCTAAATTCTATATTTTAAACACTGCTCTTTATTGGAAAGATCCAAGAGGTATTCTGCTCAATTGATTGGTTGAAGATGAGGCGCAGCAAGTGATGCACGATTTCCACAAAGGTGATTGTGGTGGTCATTTGTTATAGAAAACTACAGCTAACAAAGTGTTGAGAGTAGGATATTATTGGCCCACTTTATTTTCAGATTTGTATAAAGCAATTATGAGCTGCCATGAGTGCAAAATTTTCCAAGGGAAAAGGAAATTGCTTCCTCTTCCTTTGAAACCACTTCCAGTAAACACTCCCTTTCAGCAATGGGGACTTGATAGGTATAGATTACTTCACCAAATGGATCGAGGCCGTTCCAGCAAGGCAGGATACAGATACAATATTTATTCAATTTTTAGAATCAAATATCTTGTCTCGTTCTGGTTGCCCTCACAAAATTATAATAGATAATGCAACAGCGTTCAAATATAAGAAGATGGTGGATTTCTGCGACAAATATAATATCGTGTTGGGCAATTCAATAGCTTACTACCCACAAGGCAACGGCCTGGCAGAATCGTCAAATAAATCCCTGATAAACATAATAAAAAAAACGCTGGAGGAAAACAAAAGAAACTAGCATCGAAAGCTCATTAATGCGTTATGGGCAGATAGAGTTAGTAGCAAGAAATCCATAGGTATGTCATCGTTTGAATTGGTTTATGGTACTGATGTTGTCTTTCCTACACCACTTACAGTTCCAGTCATGATATTATTGCAAGAGGCTGGCAGTGAAGAGGACAATAATCAGCGAAGGATCAATCAAATGATCCACCTTTAGCAACCAAGAGAATAAGTGTCTCATAACACTATTCAGTTGCAGGAGAAGATAAAGAAGATCTATGACTGTAAGACCAAAGCAGAAAAGTTTCAGTTGGATGATGTGGTGTTGATATGGGACGCACGAAATGAGGACAAAGGGAAGCATGGTAAGTTCTACAACCTGTGGTAAGGACCATACAGGGGACAGAATGCTTTCCTGCTTTCAGAGATGGATGGCCAAGATTTCCCTGGAGGAGCTGTGAAAGGTAGGCTTTTGAAGCACTACCACTGTTGAATATAATGGATCAAAAAACTATGTCACAATCATTGTATATAACATGTTATTTTGGGTCAGTTTTCAAATGCACAGTCATTGAAGTTTGGGGCCCGAGGTGAAGGCTATAAAACTTGAATGATATGTGTAAAGTTTTGTTTTATTTAAGTTTTCAGTCTTAGGCTTGAGTCAGAGTCAGTCTGTATTGTGTCAGTTTTTGGTATTTTGACTCCCTGCCCAATGGATAAGGCTACCTGGTCTATGGTGTTCTTGGCACCTCCATGGAGCTACCATCCCCATTGGAGCCAATGTTAGTGTCAGTCTGGTCATATTTCCATTAGTGATCAAAATTGCTCTTTTGCATTTGCATATTAGGAGTCCCATTCCATTAGGTCATGGATTCATTGATGGTAGTCGTCTTTCATCATTTTTCCCTCATGTAATACTTGCTGACTCTCCTCTCTATGGTATTTAGTCATGATTCACTTTCACTCCTAAATCCATATTATCAGGTCATAGAGTTGGTCTCATTAGGTTCTAGGGTCTGATCATGGTCAAATTAATGAGCCAAGTGTCAATAAATATCAGCAAGGTCATGAGGAGGTCAAATAAACTCAAAGTCACAGCATCTGGGAAAATCAAAGAAATTTTATATTGAGCTTGATGTAATTTTCGCCTCAAAACCATGTTTTGAGGTGAAAACATGGTACTTTGCCAGTATCGTCATCTTTTATGTAATTTTATGTCATCATATGTAATAAGTCACACTTCAAAAGTTGTTATCTCTACAAAGTGTAGAAATTTGAATAATAGCTGAATTATTCACCGAGATTATCCTGATTACACACTATTTAAGCTTCATGCATAATACATAACCTCTTCTACAATTGATCATCAATATGCGGAAATAGAAGCAGTCGCATGCGCACATTAAAAAATAATCAAGCACACATATAACACAGTATGTAATGGGGAAAGCATACAGCTGAAAACCCCCAACTATCTGTATATTATAATGATAGAGAACATGTAACAATACATAGCACAAAGCTCTCACAGCTCTCAACACTATCTCACATGCTACACACAAACTAGCATGGAAAGTGAACAAGTCACAGGTTCAAATCTCCTCCACAAGTCTGCCTGCCTCTACTGCGCAATCCAAGATGAATAATGATGAGATCCAAGTTCGAATCCACCTAGCTTGTACTGCGCAATCTTCATTGGCAATCTCAATCAATGAGTGTGCAAATCTCATGCACAGCCATAGTCACAACTGATAGTAGACTCACCCTTTCACCCACCTCTAACACTGGTCTCCACTGAACTGTCCATGCATTGCAGTTAACTGATGTGTTCTTTAGTTCATTTATGAGTTAATAATTAGTGAATTAATTAATAATTAATTCACACCACTCATCACTAGTGTATTTGTCAGTTAGACTAAATACAACTAGTTCAACTAAATTAAACCGAACACAACTCCACCAACTGTCTCATCAACTCCACCAAACTCTGCCACATGAGTTCTAACTGAAATCAACCATGAAATAGCTCAACTAACCCTTAGGAAAAGTGTATTTCCTTCTGTCAGCTGCATGTGCCACATCCAAGCATCAAACTGAAGTGCTCCAAGAGGATAAGATAATGTTTATAGTCTAAATATTATTAAGGGTTAATAATATTTGTCTGTTCTATTTTTAGCCCGGCAGTCTAAAAATAGATTCCGCCCAATGTCTAAAAATAGAGGTCCATCTATTTTTACCAACTTGACCAATCATCCATAAATAGCATCTTGCAACTCATAGACCATGATCCATATGTCTAAAAATAGACAGTCTAAAAATAGACTTTGCGCCAAAAATAGCCTGCGGGCCCACTTAGTGAAGGCGACTTCTTTTCACTAAGCTCCATCATCTTGTTGCATTTTCAACACTCCCTCTCAACAAGATATGGATTATCTGCGACCCCTATATTGCCTCTGTGGTATTTGAATTTTCTCCTGGTGAGCGCCTTCGTCAAGATATCAACATCTTGATCCTCCGTGGGAATGTATGAAAGTAACATGATTCTCTGCTACACACAATCTATGATATGATGGTACCTGATGTCGATGTGTTTGGATCTATCATGAAATACTGGATTAGCCGAGAGTTTAATGCAACTTTGGTTATCACAATAAATCACAGTAGGCTCCAAGTGTGACCCGAACAACCCGATGAAGATCTTCCTCATCCATATGGCCTCGCATGCAGCCAAGCTTGCTGCCATATACTCAGCCTCTGTTGAACTAAGTGCCACGGATCTTTGCTTCCTGCTGTACCAAGAAACTGCTATCGATCCGATACTGAAGATCCCTCCTGATGTGCTCTTTCTGTCCATTGGGCTTCCTGCCCAATCTGCATCCGTGAAGCCACAAAGCTTCACCTCATCCTCCTGTCTGTACCACAAGCCATATCCCGATGTGCCTCTAAGATAACGCAATACATGCTTGCCTGCCTTCCAGAAGAGCTTGGTAGGCTTAACCATAGCTTGTGAAAGCTGGTTAACAACATAGCATATATCGGGTCGTGTATTGACCAGATACATAAGCGACCCCACCAATTGTCGATAAACAGTGGCATCCACTACCTCCGCTGAAGTAGCATCCTCCTTCCTCCAACCTCCATGAAGAGGAGTATCAACAGGCTTGCAGCCATGCATGTTGAACTTCTCCAGTATCTCACGGGCATACTTACCCTGAGAAACAAACAGTCCACCACTGCGCTGCCAAATTTCCAATCCCAGGAAATAATGAAGGAGGCCCAAGTCCTTCATCTCAAACTCTCTAGCAAGATCCTCCTTGCATGAAAGTATCAACAGCTCATCACCCGTCAAAATCAGATCATCTACATATAGTACAATGATCAACAACTTCCCCTCCACCACAATCTGGTACAGGTTAGGATCTGCCTCACTCTTGGAGAATCCAAGTTCGGTGAAATAACTGTCTATCCGTGTGTACCAAGCACAGGGTGCTTGTTTCAACCCATACAGTGCTCTCTTGAGTCTGCACACATGCGACTCACTGCTGAAGATCTCGAAACCTTCGAGCTGCTCTATGTACACCTCCTCCTCAATGACTCCATTGAGGAGCACAGTCTTCACATCCATCTGATGGATGTCCCACCCCATCTGTGCTGAGAGAGCTAGGATCATCCATATGGAAGAGTACCTTGCGACAGGTGCAAAGGTCTCCTCATAATCGATCCGCTCTATCTGTGAGAAGCCTCGGGCAACAAATCTTGCCTTGTACTTCTCCACACTCTCGTCAGCCACCTGCTTCACTTTGTAGATCCATCTCGAACCCACCACTAATTTCCCTTCTGGCCTTGGGACAATCTCCGATGCACTGTTTCTGACAATCGAATCATACTCTTCCACCATGGCATCTACCCATGTGGGGTCCTCCACAACTTCCTCGAAAGAGGATGGCTCTGTCACGACACATTTTCTCACAAGATCCATGTATTCATTATACCAGTCCAGTAATTTTCTCTGTCTGCGCTATGCTGTAGGTGGTCCTACAACCTTCTCTGTATCTTGAGCCAGTCACTCAGTTTCTGTAGTGCGCTTGCGCCCTCTGATGGTTGGCGCTGCATAAGTGGTCTCTTCCACTCCATGAACTTCTTCCTGTGGCTGAGCCACATCCTGAAGCTCATCCTTAGGAACTAATAGCTCCTCATCTGCATGCAAGTGTGGCTCCCTCTCAAGCGAACACTGCATGGATTTCTCCTCCTGAAATTTGATATCCCGTCGCACAACAGTCTTGCGACTGTCTGGAAAATACACACGATAGTTGTGGGGCGTATCAGTGTACCCTATAAATATCCCAACCTCTGCGGTCGGATCCAGCTTCTTCCTGGCATCCTTCATCACATGCATGTAGACAGGTGAACCAAAAATCCTCAAATGGGAAATATCAGGCCTCTTGCCAGAAAACGCCTCCTCTGGTGTACTCATGCCAAGTAACTTGTGAGGACAACGGTTCTGCACATATACTACAGTATTGTATGCCTCCGCCCACAATTGAAGGGGTAGGCCCTGATCATGCAACATCACCCATGCAGCACCCACGATCGTTATGTTCTTCCGCTCAGCAACCCCGTTCTGTTGTGGGTTATGAGGTGCTATGAGCTCTCTCCGAATTCCTTCTGCACTGCAAAAGTCCTTGAATTCAGAAGAGATGAATTCACCACCATTGTCGCTCCTAAGAGCCTTCACATGGTTCCCCGATTCCTTCTCAACCAACGCCTTGAAATCACAGAACTTTGAGTATGTCTCGCTCTTCTTCTGCATGAAGAAGATCCAGCACTTTCGAGAAAAATCATCAACAAAGATCACATAGTACTTGTGCTTTGCTGTCGAAGCTACTGAGAAAGGTCCACACACGTCTGTGTGAATTCTCTCAAGGATCGTCGTGGCGCGACTATCCTTCTCGTGAAAGGTGGCTTTCACAAATTTTCCCAAGGTACACCGCTTACACTGATCTGACTGCGCAAGAGTGCCTTTAGGAAGCCCAGTAGAAATCTGCTGCAGTATCTTCAAGGCTCCATGGTGAAGGTGGCCCAATCTCCGGTGCCACAACTCGCCATCATCCCGGCTCACCACTCCTTCAGCCTTGCATGCCATTGCTGCACCGCCATCTACATGCAATTGATAAAGGTTCTTGACTCGAACCCCTATCTTCCAGGTTTCTCCAGTTGTCTTACTGCGCAGGAAAGCCTTTCCTTCACTGAAGACAACATCGTACCCCTTGTCTTCTAACATCGCCACAGAGATCAGATTCTTCTTCAATCCTGGAACATGCATCACTTCCTTCAATACGAAGGGTTTACCAGACTCCCTCTCAAAGGAAATGGTACCGATACCGGTCGCACTGTATCTACCATCATCGCCCATCTCGATGTGCACTCCAAGATCTTTCTCATCCAAATCTGAAAACAGATCTCGATCTCTAGTCATGTGAAAAGACGCACCACTGTCCAAGAACCATACTGATCCCGTCACACTTGAGACCAAGCATGCGATCAGTGAAAAATCCAACTCAAACTGCGAGGCTAAGGCCTCTCTCACTGCAAATCCAGCAGCATGCTTATTTTTCTTCTTCTGCGGACAATTTGTGGCATAATGTCTGTGCTAGTGACAGTGAAAACACTTCACCTTGGACATGTCCTGCTTCTTGCCTTTCGCACCAGAATGAGAAGCTTTCTTGCTCTTCCCCTTCTTTACTTTAGCAGCCAAAGCACAATTTTCTTCATCAGATGCCTTTGATGAAGATTCGTCCCTAGTACTCCGCCTTATCTCCTCTTGCACAAGATCCGACCAAAGTCACTCCCATCCTGGAAATTTCTCCCGACCATTAACAGAATCCTGATAGGCATGCCAACTCTTCGGAAGACCAAGGAGAACCAAGCTCACCAATTCCTCATCATCTACAGTCACCCCCACACTTCCCAGCTCATCCATGCATTGGATGAACTTCGTGAGGTACTTTGGCATATTGTCGCCTTTCTCCATCTTTATGTGTCTGAGTTTATCCTTGAGCGCCAACTTCCTCTGGTCGCTCTTGCTTTGGAATAAATCTTTCAACGCTTTCCACATCAAGTATGGAGAAGATTTTCCATGCATGCTAGATACAATGTGATCCCTCACGCCCTCCAACAGAATCCTTCGACATTTTGCCATCTTCTTTTGCCAAGCCTCACCTTGAGCAGCATCAGTAGGCTTTGGGACCTCAGCCTCTATGAACTCCTTCAGCCCATTATCATCTAATACCACCTCCATTTTGTCCTTCCATGAAACATAATTCGAGCTGCCCTTAAGGGCATACTCCAGTCGCAATCCGTTGAAAGACATTTTGACTTCGACACCAAGAAAACTGCTGCAAATTTGAATTCCACCAGCTCAAAACTCAACCACTTCCGATCTGTGAGAAAAAAGTATTTCTAGCACAGAGATCGAATGTAGGGGCATTTACTGGATATATCACCTTTCAGAGAAAGGATGGATCCAGAGGCTACCTGGCCCGCTTACAGACTTTATCTACCGAAATAAATTGTAATCACTGTAATAGATCCGATGATCAATTCTCCCTCTGATACCATGTAGAAATTTGAATAATAGCTGAATTATTCACCGATATTATCCTTATTACACACTATTTAAGCTTCATGCATAATACATAACCTCTTCTACAATTGATCATCAATATGCGGAAATTAGAAGCAATCGCATGCGCACATTAAAACATAATCAAGCACACATATAACACAGTATGTAATGGGGAAAGCTTACAGCTGAAAACCCCAAAATATCTGTATATTATAATGATAGAGAACATGTAACAATACATAGCACAAATCTCTCACAGCTCTCAGCACTATCTCACATGCTACACACAAACTAGCACGGAAGATGAACAAGTCACAGGTTCAAATCTCCTCCACAAGTCTACCTGCCTCTACTGCGAAATCCAAGATGAATAATGATGAGATCCAAGTTTGAATCCCACTAGCTTCAACTGCGCAATCCTCATTGGAAATCTCAATCAATGTGTGTGCAAATCTCATGCACAGCCATAGTCACAACTGATAGTAGACTCACCCTTTCACCCACCTCTAACCCTGGTCTCCACTGAACTGTCCATGCATTGCAGTTAACTGATGTATTCTTTAGTTGATTTATGAGTTAATAATTAGTGAATTAATTAATAATTAATTCACACCACTCATCACTAGTGTATTTATCAGTTAGACTAAATACAGCTAGTTCAACTAAGTTAAACCGAACACAACTCCACCAACTGTCTCATAAACTCCACCAAACTCTGCCACATGAGTTATAACTGAAGTCAACCATGCAATAGCTCAACTAACCCTTAGGAAAAGCGTATTTCCTTCTGTCAGCTGCATGTGCCACATCCAAGCATCAAACTGAAGTGCTCCAAGAGGATAAGATAATATTTATAGTCTAAATATTATTAAGGGTTAATAATATTTGACTGTTCTATTTTTAGCCCGGCAGTCTAAAAATAGAAACCGCCCAATGTCTAAAAATAGAGGTCCATATATTTTTACCAACTCGACCAATCATCCATAAATATCATCCTACAACTCATAGACCATGATCCATATGTCTAAAAATAGACATAGTCTAAAAATAGACTTTGCGCCAAAAATAGCCTACGGGCCCACTTAGTGAAGGCGACTTCTTTTCACTAAGCTCCATCATCTTGTTGCATTTTCAACACAAAGTCACCACCCTACCCTTCAAAGAAGTTTTCCACAACATTTTCAGCACAAAATTGTGTTCCAAGTATGTCCATCCGAAATAACTTGGAAAATCTTTCCAACGGTATATTATACTCTCATAACTGACTCCTGGATTGAAAATTATTCCTAAGCGAATAAAGCTCCCCTATAGTCTAACCCTTCCCCTTTTCCCATTTCTTCCTTATACTTTATTTCATAAAAGTTTAATGTTTTTCTTTATAAAATCCCTTTTTCCCGATCCGATTGCCTAATTGCATCACAAAGGTCCCGCTTTCGATTGATTGCAACACTTAAGTCACACGTCCCGATTGACCCCGCCCGATTTAAACCCCAACCGTAGATCTCCTTAAATGATCCGACGGCCCATATTGCGATCGCATCATCGCAATTGCACGTCCCAATCGACCTACCCCGATGGACCCATCCCCGATTACTCTGATTGCGATTAACTCTGCCCTATTACACCTCCGCCGTTGATCTTCCCATCCGATCAGATGGCCCACAACCCATCGCTCCATCGCAATCGCATTGCCCTTGATATGTTACACCCGCTCCCTTCCGATCTCCCGATTGCGATTGACCGGACCCCACCTTAAAATCTTCCGCCCATTTCCCAAACAAAAGCGTTATTTCCCTTTGTAAATGTGCTAAATCACATTTTAAGGATTTATTAAGTGTTTTAAACCTCCTCTTCCCTCCCCGCCTATGCGATTCATCGCAATCGACTATTCTCTTTGCACAATACATTTGCTCCTCCTCCTCGCGATTTGCAATTGTGATTGGCCTCCTTTGGGTCCCACCTTATAATCTTTCCTCCTTTCAATAAAAATTGTTGTTTTTCCTTTGTAAAGGCATAAAGATTGATTTAAATCTGTTTAAAGGGATTTCTCCAATTGGACACTACTTTTCCTTATTTATTCCCGCACATCTATTGTATTACCCCCATCCCATCTTTCCAATCGCATCGCAAGTTTTTTCGCTTCGTTCTAAAGCGCACTCCCGCTCCGATCTCCGATTGTGATTTGGGCCCACCTCCTTTCCCTTCGCTCTTTCTCATTAAAAATGAGTCTTTCCTTCACTAAAAGGCATAATTTCATTTTTTCAAAGTCATTCTCTTCAAAGATTAGTTTTCTTCAAAGGATAAAAATAGAGCAGCAATCAAGGCCAAGAAACTAATTATGAAACAATCACATCTTTAGCAACGATTAATAAGGGATTGGTTCTACAGTTTCTTCTTCTCACTTGTTGGATGTAACTGCGAAATCTTCATATGGTTAAAAATGTATTGTTTCTCCTCTTTTTCAGGGGAAAAATGTTGATCTCTTTCCTATGGTCGGATTTTAGTTCCTGAGCTAGTGAAACAGCTCCTCTTTCTGTGGACCTACTTCCCTCGGATTTCTGCCTATTTAATGTAATTTTCAGTCATTTGCAAAGAGTTAGGAAGTAAGGGGAATAGTGTGGAAATAGTTTGGAAATATTGGAGGATGCTCTGCGCTCCCATTGTAACAGTTTGACAGGGAATTAATAAGATATGCAGCTCTGATTTGTGAGATCCATGTGGTATGAATTTTAGCATTTGTTCTTTCCTTGGTGTTCATCTGTAAATTTGTTATGTTTACCATTCATTCACTCACATTTTCTGGTTGAATGCTTTCAAGATAGATAGGTAGAATCCATTTTTAATGCTCTACCTTGGGAAATCATTCAATACTCTATGTTTTCTTCTGTTTTAAAAGGATCCATATCCTATGCCCTTTTTAGCTCCTCACCAGTCTTACCATCCCATCATTATTTAAGCTTAATTGCTAAAATTCCTGCCTACCTTGCCCCATGAAATACCCTGTATCTCTAATTTAATTCCCCTGTTCCAAACTGCCCCATCTGTTCCATACAACCCTGAGAATTCATTAAAACATTTCCCATTATTATACCTAGCCTAAAATCAGTTTGCATTATACTTCATTGAATATATTTTCCCGGAGAGAGCCTTCTCCTAACCTTGTAGGGCTAGCTACAAGGCTGAGCGTGGTTTGAGGTTACCCTGATTTTCCTTTTTCAGCCTGAGGTTCAAATTAGGTAACAACACAGTGAAAAATCCAAAGCATACAAATTGTATAAGCCATCCACCAAGAAGTTTATGATAAGAAGAGATGTACAATTTATTGAGGAAGAAGTTTGGGATGGAAGCATTGAGAAAACAGTCAATGCAAAAAAAAATTTGTCGCATGATGAAGATGAGGAAGAAATGGCTGAAAGGCATCCCTCATTAGCAGCACCACCTCCACCAACACAAGGATAGCAAGGGACACCACAAGCAGGTATGAGAACACCCTTGAGAAGTGATGACAGTGCTTCTCCAAGAACATCACAAGGAGCATATTTTAGTGCTTCTATAAGTACAAGTTCAACAAGTGAAAGATGAACCAGATTTAGAAGTCTGAATGAAATTTATGAGCAAGAAGAAGGTATGAACTCTTTATTTGCATTATATTTTCATGTAGAATATCCTATTCATTTTTAAGAAGTAGTAAAATATAAGAAATGGATAGATGCTATGGATGAAGAAATTAATGCAATAGAGAAAAATAAGACATGGGAATCTCCCAAAAGGAAAGGAAGTGATTGGAGTGAAATAGGTTTATAAAACCAAAACTAATGTTGAAGGTAAGATTGAAAGGAACAGGCCCAGACTTGTTGTCAAAGGATATAAGCAGCAATAAGGAAGAGATTATGAGGAAACTTTTTCACCAGTTGCAAGAATGGAAATAGTAAGAGTAGTGTTTTCCATAGCAGCACAACATAAGTGGAAAGTTTACCAAATGGATGTGAAATCAGCATTCTATTGATGGAAGAGGTATATGTTGAAAAACCTATGGGATATGAGAAAGAAGGCCAAGAGTACAAAGTATGCAAATTAAAGAAAGCTCTGTATCGGTTGAAACAAGCACCAAGAGCATGGTACAGTAGGATAGATGCCTATCTACTGGAAAATGGGTTTGAAAAATGTAAAGGAGAACCCACATTATAGATCAAAGAAAATGATGGTAAGATGATCATTGTTGTTTTGTATGTTGATGATGTGATATTCATAGGTAATGATGCTTACCTCATTGATAATTTTAAAATAGTCATAAAAGAAGAATTTGAGATGAATGATATGGGATTGCTAAGATACTTCTTAGGAATAGAAGTAGAGAAAAATGAAAATATGATTTTATTTCTCAAGCTAAATATGTGAAAGAATTTTTGGAAATATTTAACATGCAGGATTTCAAGGCAGTAATTACTCCTACAGTGATGGGATTGAAGTTAAGCAAAGAAGATAGCAACAAGGATTTTGATCCAAGTTTGTATAAGAGCATAGTTGGTAGCCTTATGTATTTGACTGCAACTAGGCCTGATATTATGCATGTTGTAAGCTTAATTTCCAGATTCATGGAAAGGCCAAAGGAGGCACATTGGCAAGCAGCAAAGAGAATTATGAGGTATGTGAAAGGAACAAAGAGATATGGAATTTTATACACCTCTTCAGAAAATTTTGAATTGATTGGATATACTGACAGTGATTGGGTTGGAAGTATAGATGATAGGAAAAGCACTTCTGGATATGTTTTTATTATGGGATCAGGAGCCATCTCATAGGCTTCTAAGAAAAAACCATTGTGGCTTTATCAACAGGAGAGGTAGAGTATGTGGCAGCTACAACAATAGCATGTCAAGCAGAATGGATGAGGAGAATGTTAAGAAGTTTGTGTCATGAACATGTAAAAGGCACAACAGTGTATTGTGATAATAGCTCAGTTATAGCTTTATCCAAGAATTCAATGATTCATAAAAGAACAAAACACATTGATGCAAAGTATCACTACACCAGAGAGTTAGTGAACAATTGAGAAATTGTTTTACAACACTGTAGAATAGAAGAGCAATTTGCTGATATTTTGACAAAACCATTGGGGCAGAAAATTTTTAACTATCTCAAAAAATGTTTGGGTATGCAAGAAAATAGCAGTTGTAATTAAGGGGGAGTGTTGGAAATTAATTCCAACTGCAATATGAGCAAGAGGACAGCAAAATTCAATTTTGATGTGAAAATTGGAGGATAGAAGGCAACAGCAAAATTTCTTGTTTTATTGAGCACTCAACCATGCATTCATTTCCTGTGTTTAAACCCTGCAAGTCCAAATTCCCGTTATAAGGCCGTATCCCTATTCTGTATTGAAAATCCGTGGTTTAAACCACGCAACCCGCGCTCTTAACACCATTCACCTACCCTCCATAAACCATCCACCAACCATGTTATTTTCCGCTCATTCGTTTGAGTTTGAAACAATCCACGTCATTTGTATGGAGCCCGCCAGGTCCACATCACCATTCTCGACGACCAATCAATGCGCTATTGCAAGCCCTGAGGCTTGCCTCATCACACTCCAAACCTTTGTGATAAGCCGTCCCCACCACTGTCATGTCAACAATCCGCAGCCAATCACAAATGCATCGCATAGAATGGTGCATATGTCACCGGTGCTCCAAAACCTTACGATAATTTTTGGCCCACCTTTGCCAGCGCATCCACCTCTGGGCCAATAGGGGCATTTTGCATCACTTTGAGGTCCAGTCGGATGATGGGTTAATTGATGCGATAACCCGTCGAACGACATTTGAAATGTTTCGCATAATGTAATAAGGTTTCAAAACCTTAGGTTTAATGTTTTATTTATTTATTTTAATACACCGCGATGACAAGTTTCATGTTATTCTTAAACTTAGGTTAAAAAGGTTTATTATATATATTGTAAAAATACAATGTTTACAATATATATATATATATATATATATATATATATATATATATATATATATATATAATGTTGAAGATATCTGATAATGAAGCAATGTGTATCACAAAGAAACATCGAGAAGACTGTGTAAGTGTGTATGCCCGAAGACAGAGAAGAAGAGAGCGATGTGTGTGTAGCAGCCAACACAAGAAGTATTTTGCATTGTAATCCAGAACTGTTCTGAGGAAGAATTTCATTTTGTAACAGTTTAGAGTTTTAAATGAAAAAGAGTTTTTACTCATCTCTGTCCATAATATTTTATTGCTATCTCTGTGTTGGAAGAGGAATTTGATTTCCTCTCTGTTGTTTAGGGATAACCATAAATTCCAACATCTAGTACTTTATATGCTCACTTTGCTTCCTACGCCTTTGTAGCCTTTGCATCTTGTGTTGGTTGTGCTAGATAAGTCGGAACAAGCTCATATGTATCTTATTGGCCGAGTTTGATTATAGTAGTTGGGTGTATCAAGGTTTCAGATACCCGACGATGTGCTTTGGAACAAGCTCAGATGTATCTTATTGGCCAAGTTTTATTATAGTACTTGGGTGTATCAAGGTTTCAGATACTCAACGATGTGCTTTCTCTATACCGAAGATATATAATCTATTGGTGCCTATGGAAATTCTCATGCTGCTTAAACTTATTAATCAAGTGGATTGTCCAAAATAAACAGCTGGTTTTGTGAGTGAATTTGATACATTTCCTATATTATGATATTATATTGTAAATTGAAAGGAGTATCTATATTTTTGGCTCTATGAGTAACATCAAATTTTTATGCAATCTTCGGTTCACCCTTCTTAATGTCCTATTAATCTGTAGCAATCTAGAATAAAATATTCATTTTTATTTTTTTACTAAGGGTTTCATATGAAGATATATTACATTACATTAGTATGTAAGGATGAAAATACTTCTATTCAAAGTATTATAGAAATGCCTTCAAAGTATTATAGAAATACCTTCAAATAAACTTGAAAGACAAGTTCATGATAGGAATGTACCATCTATTTAAAAGATAAGTTCATCATAGGAATGTACCATCAGCATAGAGGAACTGCCAAATACTTTGTAATAGTTTTCCAGACCTCCGACCGAAAAATATTTTAGTAGCTAATAATATTATCACTATAAATTTATTCACTATGAGAAGGTCTAAAGGAAATTCAGACCGAAAAGGCTTTTAGTAGCTAATAATATTATCACTATAATTTTATTCACTATGAGAAGGTCTAAAGGAAAGTCAAACTTGCAGCATTCTAAACTTCAATGCCTCGAAATGGAAAACTATCCGCAAGCTCAGAGCATAAAATATGCATGCCCTACCACTAACTGTTAAACTACATCAACTAAATTAACATACATATATATACCATAGCTTTCCACTTGTGTCATTAGTAGTCCTCACCGATGTCTTCGACCCTTTGTACCAATTCTATCAAGTGTACTCTAATTATTAAACACTTTTTTTATTTTTTTTTATTAAACATTTTTTTGTTTTGGCATATTTTCCTGTGAATATGGCTATAAGGTTTTAGAATTTGATTTTTCACTGAAAACTGAATCTGTTTCTACATTAAAAACATATTATAAATAATAATAACAAAAAACATACCATATACCAATTATACGGCAGATAAGTCCAAAACAAACGTACAACTAAACCATAGCTACACACCTGAATACATTCCAGATAAACTTCAAGATATACATGCAAATACAACACGTTTCTCAAAATTTCTCAACAAATTCAACCAGAATTAGAATTGCAAACTGAAACTTAACCAGAAAAGAAGATACAGACTGGTATTGAACCAAACTAGTATTGAACCAAAAAAGAGGGTGTGAACTAAAGTCAAGTACCATAGTCCAAATCTTTAATTTCTTTCTAAACCTATCACATCTTTAAAGTTTATGTTAAATGTCATCAACACCTAAAATACATCGATTGCACTGTAGTATGTACATTTTCCCACTGTAGCATGTTCATTTTCTCGTCAAGATAAATTTACAAGTGAGCAGGAGGCACAAACTCAAAATCCATTCCATTTGAATTGCCATAACATATGAATCACATTTTTTCGAGTTAGAAATAATTAATTCCTACTTGTCTATAGTTGTAATTCTCCATTTCAGGAGTTTGTTCCTACATAATAGGAATCAGCTAGAATATAGTTTCTCCTAGTTTAGTGTGTGGTTGAGAGAATCTCTCAACCACACTACTGTACGTCTAAGATAGAATTCCTATCTTAAGACTTTTGCTTGTATAAATATGTGTGTAATTTCTGATTCATAATACAGAATATATTGAGTGTGTGTGTGCCAATTTTATCTTGGTATCAGAGCTTGGGCCTCGGCCCCTTGTGGGCTGAGGGAAATAGGAAATAAAAGATTTTTATTTTTTTTTGTTTGTCCTTCTTGCATGACGCTGGAGCGCTGTTGGTGAGGCGATGCACTGTTCGATTAAGATCGTACAGAACAAATGTTGTTGTGTGGAATGGGAGAACGCAATAGGATAAGACTGGGAGATGAAATTCGGCATTTGAATTTGCTGCCTTTGTGAGATTTGATGAAGGACTCTGCGGAAACGGTTTGTTTTTGGACAGCCTCAGAGGCTGTAAAGAGTCGATTTCAGTCTATTAAGCAGCTTGGAGGATCGGTTTGGATTTCGATGTCCCCAGCTATTCAAGACCAGGTCACAGCGGTTCAAGGCATGCGTTTTAGAGGCAGATTGACTGGAGGTTATTGCGGTTGGCTCAGTGGGTACCGTGGTAAGGACTTGGCTGTCATAACGTGGGCCATTGTCCTGCTGATCATTTTTTTTTACTGTATCATTGTGCATATTGCAATTCAATAATGTTTCATGCTGCTGAGGCACTTGATTATTCACAATAATGGAGATTAGGAATCGTTATCATGATGCTGGTATCAATTTTCGACTGGTAGATTGTTTTTTAATGTAAGCTGCCAGGAGTTTTATAGGGCTCAGGAACACTGATAAACCTTTTTTATAAGCGATCGGCCAAGAAGATGTGTATGGCATGTCGTGGAGAGCGCATGAGGCTGTGTAAGTCTGTCCTCTGCATAGAGATGGACGATGCCCGATGATCTGAGCAGTGCCATCGCAGTGGGCAGTAAAGTAGTAGTGAGGAGTCATGCCTGCGAGTTTCAAAGTATTTTATGACTCAGTTCTTAATATTGATACGATAGCTGCAAATGCAAATGCCGGTGTGGAAGCTGACAATGAATCCGTGGAGCAAGAACAAGACTGTGTAGCGGTACTCAGATTTGATTTTTACTTTTCCCACTCTTGTACTCAAATTCGTTTTTACCATTTGGATCCGTAAGGGAGCGTCATTGATTCTGAAACCTTTGGGGATTCATTTGTTTAAAGATTGGCATGGACTCCGTCATTACGCTATGAATTTCTACATGAAGCATTTTTTTTGTATTATAATCCACTTTTTCTTGTGGCTATGATGATATGGCTTTGCGGAGTCAACATATGGGTATTTTCACAATCATCTGTGAACTATTCGAAAACTTTTTGATCTTGACCATAATCATCTAACACACAGAGAAATATGGAAGTCTGCTACGTGGATGATGATAGCTGTACCCTAGACGAGTTCTGTTGGCAAGAGAGACGGATTTGCTTTGATTGGTGGGCCGAAATCCCTCATACAAATTGCTGAGCGTACACTCTGTGGATAGCTGTGTGCTATTTTATCTTCAAGAAAGCAGCACAACAACGTTTATTCAAGAAAGATGTTAACTGTCCGAGATTTGCGCGTGCGACAAGCGGTGGGTGCTGTTCGGCATAGTAATCTCAGGTTTTCTTTCTTTTCTAGGGAATTGGATATTTAGCATTTGAAATTTGGCCAGAATCAAAGTTGGCGGAGGCGTTTCCTTGTTTTTTTAATTTTGAAGTGATTTGCGGAGGATACCATTTCTTCTTGGAAGAAATCGCTGGCAATGGAATTGTGTAAAAGGTGAGACTATGTCAATGCAGAATTTATTTGATGGATAGTGAGCTGCCATGATGTGATTATGTTGGGTAAAAAGTGAAACTAAAAGCTTCAAGATATCTCCTTTGATGAAATAAATTGTCTTCGTAAGTTATTCTGCTTTCATGTTGAGAACCGGTGAACTTAACATGTAAATGCATTTATGTAAATCTGGTTAAAAGAATTAGATTGTTGTGACATTTAGCCTGGCAAACTAGTGTCACCAGTGTAAATCTATGTTGGAATTTGCCATTCCAACAATAGACAAATCTATTTGCAGGAATGATTTATTACGAGATATGAGAAGACATGATAGTTACGTCAAAGATTGGAGGATGCTCAAGTTTGTGCGTGCCTGGTGTGATGAAAGATTGTGGAGACAGGTCTACATGTTCAATTGCAGGGAGATTAGCTGGACAATGGATCTTAGTTGTTGCAGTACGTCAGCGAGCATGAGGCAGCATGCTTGAATGCAGTAACTAGCCTTGATACTATAGGGGAAGTGGCATTGTGTTGCCAGGGGAGTGGATATTGAAACGCGACGGAGGATTGGACCGTGGAGTCCTGGATTATTACTCTTGAAGGGAAATTTGTGTTCTCTTCGTGTGGCTGTGTGCCTATATCTGGATCATCAGTGTTTTGAATGCACTGCATTGAGTCCAGGTGAAAAGTCGTCAAACCGTTTCTTTATCAGTGGACCTCTCACAGGTATCGTTGGAATGATTGCTTGTATGTTTGGGAAATAATCATCTTTGGGCAGAGAGGGAATTAATGTGAAGATTTTGTTGTACTTTCTTGGAATCATGTCTATATATTATTTAGCCTTATTGAGCCTAGCTAACTCAATGTAGGCAAAGTTGTTTTGTTAGAATTTGCAATTCTAACGAATGACAGGTGAAACGTGGAGTTCCAAGAAGTTATTTGAATAGACAACGATGCCCAAGATGTGAAAAATGAACAGATGAGGTAATGAAGCAGCAACAACGTTTATGGTGGACAGCAAAATAGATGTTTGTTTGAGTTAGTGTGGTTTGCGGAATAGACTCCCTAGCATGTTATAAGCAAGTCCAGTTGCTGTAATGGTCATTGTATGTACCCAGAAACTCCAAAATGTGGAATGAAATGTAAGCTTTTAAAGGCATTTGAAAGTTCGTGGTGATCTTAAAACCACTTTGTAATGGTTTATGGTCAGCCTGAAACCATCTTTTGTCATTGTAAAGTGATGGTTTGTGGTGAGCCAGAAACCACATACAGAGCCTTAGTGGCTACAGGATTTGCCCGGTGGTGGCACATTTAAGTTCTGGATTTGCCCGGTGGTGGCAGATCGGACTTGCCCGGTGGTGGCATATTGAAGTCGGCGGATTTGCCCGGTGGTGGCACATTTAAGTTCCGGATTTGCCCGGTGGTGGCAGATCGGACTTGCCCAGTGGTGGCATATTGAAGTCGGCGGATTTGCCCGGTGGTGGCAAATCGGACTTGCCCGGTGGTGGCATATTGCCTGAGTGGCTGACGTGTACACGGGAGCTTTGTGCTCGTAGGAGCAGGTGGACTGCAGTAACACCTGGCTCAATCTCAGATGATTGACCGATCTCTGAGAAGAAGGAGGTTGGTGTGCTTTCTTAGCTAACAGTTGTGCTGAGAAGTACAATTGGCGCGACTGTTCAGTACATACTCGTGCCAATGCGCCAAATCACGGGAATGGCGCGGAAGCGCATGATTTTTATTCAGGAAGATGCCAACTCAACTTCATTGGAAGATCCGCGGGAAGCCTCAACTTCGTTTGACGATTTGCGGAGAAGCAGATCGGAGAAGTGGCGGATCTGTCCGAGAGAGGTAGTGTGTTTTTTGGAGGCTCTGCACATGCAATTCGCCTGATGGTGGTGGATTTGTAGGTACATATATGCAGTGATAATGGTCGACAGAATCATGTATACGAAGGACATCCTACAGGACTAGCAGTTGCAGCAGTTGGTACTCATGCATTCTGGTAGATGGTTGCTCTTTTATATGGACGTCGACATATTCTTTGTTTTGTTTGACCACAACCAGACTTTGTGAATCACTATCATGACAAGTAGTCATTAAGGGGGGGAGTTAGAAATAATTAATTCCTACTTGTCTATAGTTGTAATTCTCCATTTCAGGAGTTTGTTCCTACATAATAGGAATCAGCTAGAATATAGTTTCTCCTAGTTTAGTGTGTGGTTGAGAGAATCTCTCAACCACACTACTGTACGTCTAAGATACAATTCCTATCTTAAGACTTTTGCTTGTATAAATATGTGTGTAATTTCTGATTCATAATACAGAATATATTGAGTGTGTGTGTGCCAATTTTATCTTTTCGTAAGTGCTTTGATCTTCATGCAGGGGGTCTCTGGGTTTTGCCTCAGTTTCTCTATAGAGTTAGGCACCATAATCAGCCCAACAAGTTTACACTGAGTACCATCAGCTAAATGCTGACAAGTGCCCCGGATTTCCTTCTACGTTTTTTAAGAAAAAATCAACATATGTTTACACTGAGTACCATCAGCTAAATGCTGACAATTGCCCGGGATTTCCTTCTACGTTTTTTAAGAAAAAATCAACATATGAATTACATCTTTTTAGGAAAGTCAAGCCCAGTGGGATAGCTCGAGTGATTGAGTGCTTTGATCTTCATGAAGAGGGTCTCTGAATTATGCTATATAGGGAGTTAGGCACCATAATCAGCCCAACAAGTTTACACTAGGTACCATTAGCTAAATGCTCACAAGTGCACCAGATTTTCTTTAGAAGAAATCATATATATATGAGAAATTTTTACTGTAATTTAAAGTGTAAGCCAAAAATTAATCAGGAAAAATACAAGCTTAAATTAAGCCAGAAAACAAGGTGACAGTTGAAAGCGAGTACAAAATAACATTTCTTTCACAGATCGATAATATAATTAACTAAATATTTACACCAAATGTCATCAAAACTTACAATAGATGAATTACATGGCAGATCTTTATGTCCAAAAAAATTAACAGGGAAACGAGAGGGACAGACTTAACACACGAGAATGTTTTATAGGAGAATAAACTTTGATTAAAGAGTTAAATTTTACAGTCAACAAAAGAATTAATAGCGAACACTATAGTCCAAGAAGGGACTAATAAAGATGTAATTATAGGTTCCAGATAAGCGGTTGTTGAGACATATGTGAAGGGAGAACTCTGATCGTATTTTCATAGACAATATTGGATTCGTCATGGTTCATCTTCTTTTTATTCATTCAAGGAACCTCTCACAAGCTTACTCACATTTTAAGAAAAGGAAAAAAACATCGTTGGACCTTTAAACCTCTTCGTATCAATCGATCTTCCTTAGGTTTGTCGAGGATCCCATCGACCCTCCCTTCATGGATGTTTACATGATCTCGTTTTCTGGTAAGAAGCCTGAAATGGGTTGTTCTATTAAACTCTGCCTTCAAGAACATTATGTTATTATCAAGTATAACTACTCATGTTCTTCAACCCTTTATTTAAAATAAATAATATATTATATTATTATCATTATTATATAAACCTACGTATTCTGGGTAGCTTTAATTTATTAATATTAATATATGGTATTATTATTCCCTATTCATTTAGTAATATTATTAATATATTATTATTATTATTATATGATTTGATAATAATATATTATTATTATTATTATTAGCTTATGAATTTTTTTCCTTTTCTTATAGTAATTACTATAGTATTATTATTTTCTCTTATATTAGTAATACTATTAATATAGTTGTAGATACAATTTATTTTGATAAACTTTTTATTTTCTTTTATTGATAATAATTTGATTATATTAATATTTTATTATTCTTGTTTAATATTTTAATTATTCTTTTATCTTTGGCTCGTTATTTATGTCTTATTTCTAGTAATTTTTTGTCTAATTATTTCTCTGGGATCCATGGTATTCTCCTCTTACTAAGATTGGGAAATAGTTGATAATACCACAATTTCATCTATTGAGTGTTCACCAATGGTAAAATTATGGAACGATTTCTTCCGAACAACTAAGAACCCAAAATATTTCTTGATGGTGTCAAAGTGATAATATCAACGAATAGGGAAACCTATTATCCCTTATGGAAATATTTCATCTGAATAATATTCAAAATAAAGATTCCATTTTAATCTCAATCTCAATATGCCGAATCAGATCAATCAAAATCAAGGCGAGTCAGAATCTACTGTCCTTTCATCATTGGAACTGGAAATTGCTAAATTGTACACCTCTTTACCCGTTTTTTTACTTTTAGTTATTTATTTTTCTAATAACTATTTCCTTCTATGACATTGCCTAATACCTCTCTCTATCCCTCTCCTATTTAATATCATAGCCTCGTCATATTTTATTCATTTCTTTGTCTTAATGATGAACCACAATAGTTGGTTCATGTTAGCATTATGGTTGGTTGACATGTTGGCATTGATGTCAACCTGGTGATGGCTCTTATTCTTGATGAATTGTTGGTGTTATAGGTGTTGAGAGGTTATATGGATCATGTTTTGGAGATGTATAGGTGTTGGGAAAGGTAAGGGAAGATTCCTTGGAGCTCTATATATCAGAGAAAACATTTTTGACTTTACCATATTTATAATGACTATTACAAGCTTGCCTTAGCCACACTGCATAATTACTACAAGCTTGTCACACTTTGTATGTGGAAATCTGTTGACTCTTCCTAACTAATGACCATGGTACTCTCCTATAGTTCTAAGAGTAATACCTCAAGCTTAAGCTGGTGGAAATTACCATGGTAATGGATGCGCTCAATTTGTTTGAATTGGTCATTCAACATTTACAATGATTTGGTCATAATTATCAGTGTGTACATAATTAATTATTAGTCGTTGAGGTTGTCCAAGAGGTTGCGAACTGACTTGGTTGAAAAGTTTGAAAGTTGATTAGTTGATATGGTATTTACAGATATGAATGCAATAACATCGAAGTGATCCTTGGATCTGGTCTCCAAATAGTGAAACACATTGAATGCCATGCGTTGGCTTGATCAATTTAAATAGAGTGTTGAAAATTTTAAATAAATTGGGTGTTGAATTGATTGAAGGTTAGAGAGTGGGTGAAAGAAATGAAGCTACGGTTCAATGGGAGGTGAGATAGTGCACATGGATTAGAGAGAACTATATGTGAATGTGTAGCTTTATGGTGTGAATGGAAGAGGTTAGAATTTTCATGGAGGTTATGACATAGAGGTCGATTTTTTGTTGATGTTAGACAGTGCAATCAAGCAAGGGAAATGATATTTCCAGTAGTTGTGGTTTTATTGAGATTGATGAAGTAGAGCATGTTGTGTGCACATGGAATGAGATAACAATGTGATATGGTGCTTAGAGTGTGTACGCCCTTATAGTGGGTGCGATGGTAGAAATTTGAAGAGATCAATGTGTTGGGATGACTATGAGTAGCTCATGCAATGTGAAGTAGAGCGTTCTTGATTATATGAAGACCATAACAAATAAGGTATGAATGACATATGTGATAGTGTGCATTATCGAATAGTTGAGATGTAATGGAGTGTTAAGGTTGTTTATGACAGAGATGATGAGTTGAAGTGCATTTGACATGGAAAAAGTGTGCTTGGACAAAGAATAGGGGATTGAATGGTTGTTATTGAGAACACATGCAATGTGACCTATGTCAAAAATGTGTAGAAAAAGAGTTCCATTTATAGTGACAAATGTGTTTCTATGAGTCTTAGTGTTATAGTATTGGTGATAATGTTTCGACGACTAAGTATTATGTTGTAGAAAATCATTAATGTCATGTGTATGGCTTTGTATGATTCTCCTGGGTATGAATATGTGTTTCATGATATATTCTATTATTAGTGGTTTTGGAGAAGAGAGTGAGGTTGATGAGTTGGATAATGTATTCAACATATTTTATTACTGAGAAATAATAATATTGTAGTGGTGTTTTATGTTGAGAAGATTGTACTTAGGCCCAGTATTAAAATGGTTGAAAGAGTGGCCCATAGTGATTGAGGAGGTTGGGGCCTCCGACAAGTGGTGGATTAAAAATATAGGGAGTTGGGGCTTCCTAGTTGGCAGTGGCCAAAAAAAATTTTATAGGGAGTTGGGGCTTACTAGTTGGAAATGGCCAACAACAAAATGTATAGGGAGTTGGGGATTCCTAGCTAGTAGTGGCCAAAAAACTATTGTAGGGTTGGTGGCTCCTCGATGGTAATGGCCAACAAAATTAATATAGCAGATTAGTGGCTCCTAACTAGTTGGGGCTAGAATATATATGTAAAAGATATTGATTTATAATAAGAGAAGAAACTAGCATAATAATAGGGTGGTTTTTCTCCCCTTGACGGTTTCCACCAAAAGTACTTGTCTCATATGTGTTTGATTGTCATGTTGCTTGTGTGTTTATTCCCATGCTATATTTATATGTTCTGATCCAATGATTATATGTTGTGTATTGGTTTTGTAAAGAATTGACAAAAAGGTTTAAAATTGTATAATTTCTAGATATATCACTACAGATTCACCCCCCCCCCCTCGCCTCAGTAGTGATCTAATTTCAATAATTGGTATCAGATGTGGTTCCCTTGAGTTTATATTGATCACTAGAGGGTAGATTGAGAGATATATGGCCAAGAGTAAGAAGAATATGTCTCAAAAAAGAAAGGGATGCAAAAAATCGAGTTATACTTCAGATCCAAAAGGACCCTTATTTTTGCTAATGAATCATTTCAAAGGCAATTAAGAAGGTAGATCAAGTATTGAATTTTTCTTCAATTGTGGACGTAATGATAATTTTACATATATTTTCCCATTTCTTGGGACATATAGTGATGATGATTTCTTGAGAATATTGAGCTACAAGAATATAATCAGTCAGTTGAAATTCATTCTTGAAGTGCAAAGGCAATTGATCTTGATATGGAGAAATCAAGATAAAAAGGTATTGAAGATTAAATGTGTAGAATAATAGAGGAACTTGAATCTTAGATTAAAAGTTTCACAACTCAGAATAGAAACTAATAGAAGTTGCTGTAATTTTTTGATGAGAAGGAATACACCTTAAAAGAAGAAATAATTAGATTAAAAACTTATTTGGAAGAATGAAGGAGAGTTGAAGAGGGAATGGAGAATTAGTACATATAAAAATAAGATCAATGTGAATTATTGGAAAATAAAGTGGTTTGATTAAGAAGTGATCTAGAGAAGAAAACCTCTCAACTCAAATTGGAAAGGAGTAACTGAAATTTTCCCTATATCAAAGTGGATCTTAACCTTCATATAGGAGAAACGAACTCAGAGTCAGCTAAAAGAGATAACGAAGCAACATTTAGAATGTATAAATAAGAATATGGTAGCTGCATGATTAGCAAGGAAGAACAAGGGTAATAATTAGTAGCAAAAAAAGTACCTTAATCAGGAAAATCCTCTGTACGTCTCTTGAGAGATGTTGTGTTCTTTAATTGTTATAAATTTGGACATGTTGTGGAAGATTATAGAAGTAGAATGATTATACCTTCTCAGTTGAATATCCATTAGAAGATGTAAATGAATACAATGCCCTATAAAGCAAACAATCAATGAATATTTCTCTCATCATGAAGATCATGTATATTTAGATATAACAATTATTTTTATGGATTTTGTTACTCATGCAATGAAATTTGGCCATAGGCATGTTGATTGTAGGATTTATGAGAAGAGGAGTAAAAATAAGAGGCAGATTACTAGAAAAAGATATGACTCTTTCCCCCTTTCCTTGGTCACATAAGGTGTTATGTGTGTGAAAATATTTTCCATATGGATAAATATTGTAAGCTTCCCATTTTCTTTAGGCAATCGATTCAAATGGTAAATATCATGCAAATATTACCAGACAATAAGACATATATAGATGTGCATGTTAGATATCATCCCATCAAATTTTGGAAGAAGAAGGAGCAACAAGAGAATCCTATTAGAAAATGAGGCATACATGGTATTATGGGGCGCATATGGCAACATATTAAGATTTCATGAAAGAATATTGAAAATGAAACCATATCAAAAGCATTGTGTGTGTATAGATATGCATGCTAGGAAGGAGGTGCATGAGGTTAGAGGGATTTTCACAAGGTTTTCTTTTCATTTCTAGTTTATTTCAGTTTTAGCATGATAAATTTTCTATCAACCATATATGATTGTTGATAACATTGGATAAATTTTCTTTTTCAAACCCTAACGATGTTTTTGAAGACATGACAACCAAGCATATGATCCCATGTGCATATTCAAGGTTTCGATCTAATGCAAGTTGGGTTTAATCATGTTTAGTTGATTGATGTATTTAATGTTATATATGATGACAACATGTGTTGTAGGATCATTCTATATTTATTTTCTTTATTGGAATTTGTTGCTAGGGTTTGTGATGATATTGTGGCAGAATGTTGCGTTTCCAGTTTAGTTTTCTAATGAATATCCTTTTGATGTGGATCATGGATGAAAAGAATTTTATGGTTGTTGCTACTTATGGTGAATCTATTGACATTATTGTGATCAGGGTTTCTATAGAAGATTTATGAGTGATGATATGATCATGAGCACGAATTATTCAGGAAGAGAGGTATAAAGGCGTGGAGTTCATAAAGAGATGGTGCATGTCCAGTGTGAGCATGTCAAATGCTTCTAGTGGATTAGTATTTGATTGTTGGAATTATGATCCCTTGCAGGTAGAAAAAGGAAAAGACATAACAAGAGGATTTAATCATTCTTTTTAATGTGCCCGTTTGACATTGGATTATTGCAATTGTATCTTGATAAAGAAATTGATGGATATCTATGATTTTTTTTTAGTTGATCGAGTCAAGAAATCATGTGAGTTGGAGTTTGTACAACTATGGTTGGCATGGCTTATATAATATCTCATAGTCTTGTATGGGTTAATATGTTGTAACCTTGTATTTTCTTGAGTGAGGGTTTGTATTGCAACTTGATGATATGTTTCTAAGTTTGATAGGTCACATCTATTCCATGTACATATAAATTTATGAGAGTATGTTGATTATGGTGTATTGGAAAGAGTGATTGATTTTTTATTGTTGTTGGGCTTTTAATCTCATTGTATGATAAGGGAGTGTCTTGAGCTTGATAGCATGAGGCCAAAGGTTATGATAACATCATGAGTTTCTAATGCTGCTATATTCCAGGGTTTTATGTTGTTTGATATTGTGTTTTAGTGGTTTGTGAGGGTTTACATATTGTAGAGATGGTTCATTGCATATTGTTTGTATGATATTGTAAGCCTCTAAGTCTTACCATGCATTTGTTGCTTAATACTTGTAATAATTTTTTGCTAAGACCTTAGACTATGACTAAGGTATTGAGAAACTTCCATGTGTTATCATGTGCTACGTAATGTCATTATATTGCTACGATTGTGAAGAGCACATATTGTTTCTTATTGATTCATTGTATTACTAGCAAGCCATATAAAACTAAGTGGAGTTCAGAGTATGAGTTCCTAATGCTCATTCTGTTGAGAGTGGATAAGTTTTTATTGTTGGGTTGGATTCCTTGCTAAAATTTTAGACAAAGACAAAAAACTATGATGTTAGCATGTTGGCTGTTAGTCAACGGTTTTGCAGGAAAATGTTGGTATATTTGGTCCATCTCAAAGAGAGGTTCCATTTTCCATTGATGCCAAATGAGGATATTATATGGCCTTTTATTTGCATGAGTTTGCCATCAATGTCAAAGGGGAACATTGTTTTCATTATGTCTAGTTGGCATGTTGGAATTGATGTAAACCTAGAGATGGATCATGCCCCTGATGAATATTTGGTGTTGTGTTTGTTCAAAGGTTATATGGATAATGTTTTGGAGATGTAAAATTGCTAAGAAAGGTGAGTGAAGATGCCTTGAAGCTCTAGTCTTAGATCAGGGTAGAATTTTTTTAGTTTATCACATTTAAAATGACTATTGTGGGCTTCCCTTAGTGAACTAATGGCACTATCTAATTGTTGCAAACTTTTCATGATCTGCATGTGGAAATCTACCCATAATTTCTAGCTTATGACCATGACACTCTCATGTAGGTTATAAAGAAATACATTTCTATTAATTCAATAAAAATGTCCATGATAATGGATGCAATTAGGTTCTTTGAATTGGTACTCCAAAAATTTACAATTATTTTATCAACATTAGAGAAGTGTACACAATTAATTTATAGTTCATTGAAGTGGTCCAAAAGGTTGAGCATTTATGGCGCTAAAAGGTTGAACCTTGATTAATTGATCTAGTATTTGCATATATGAACACGTTAACATCAAAATGATCCATTGGATATGGTCTCCAAATGGTGAAACACATTGAATGTCATATGTTGGCTTGATTGATTCAAATGGAGTGATGAACAAGTTAAATATATTGGGTTTTAAATCGATGGAAAGTTAGAGAGTGGGTGAAAGAAGTGAAGCTGCAATTTAATGGAAGATGAGACAATGTGCATCTATTAGAGACAATTATATGCACACCTATAACTTTATGGTATGAATAACAGAGGTTAGAATGTGCATGGAGGTTATGACATAAAGGTATATTTGTTGTGGATGTTAGATAGTGTGATGAAGCAAGGAAAATGATATGTCATGCAGTTGTGGTTTTACAAAGATCAATGAGGAATAGAGTGTTGGGTGCACATGGAATGGGATAGTAATGAAATATGGTGCTTAGATTGTGTAAGTACCTGTAGTGGGTGGGATTGCATAAATTGGAAGAGACCAGTGTGTTTGCATGGTTTTGAATAACTCATGTGATGTGTAGTGAGTGTCCTTAATCATATGGAGGCCAAATAAAATAAGGTACATATGAAAAATGTGATAGTGCACATTATGCATTAGTTGAGATGTGATGGAGTGTTAGAGACTAGGTATGATAGAGATGAAGAGTTGAAGTGAATTTGATAGAAGGTGTGCTTGGAAAAATCATAGGGGGGATGAATGCTTATTACTGAGAAAAATTGTCATGATCTATCCTAGAATGTGTAGACAAAGAGATGTGTTTGTAGTGACAAATGTGTGGCTATGCATCTTAGTGTTGTAGCATTGGTGATAATGTTTGTATGGTTGAGTATTATGTCGTAGAGAATCAGTGATGCCATGTGTATAACTTTGTGTGATACTCTTGGTTATGAATATATGTGTCATGATATATGTTTTTGTTAGTGGTTTTTTATAAGAGAGTGAGGTTGCTGAGTTGGGTAATGTATTGAGAAAAATTGATGATTGAGTGAGAGTAGTATTGTAGTGGTGTTTTATGTTGATAAAATTATATTTGGGCATGTTAGGTCCCTATAATACTAGTGTATCCCCTTATTATTATTGTTAGTGTAGCCCCCTTATTGTTATTTTTGTGCCCATGTCGTCCCTATAGTGTTATTAGTGTGCCCATAGAATCCCACTATTGTTTTTGTTGTGCCCTTACATTATTATTGTTATGTAGGCTCTGATTATATTGGGACCTCTTAGACTCCTATATATAGAGAGTAGGTTTTTATCATTTGAATCATCTAATAATTGTTAATATATGTAATGAAAAGGAGGTTGTCTCGTCGAAGAGGCTGATTTGTAAGTCTTGAACTGTCTTTTCTTCTATTTTGTGAGATGGTTGCATAACATTTGGTATCAGAGCTTGAGATTCTAGTGTTTCACTTCTTCAAACAGGTCATCTTGGAATTTTTGCTATAAATGTTTTTATACGAGGCTTCAAAAGCTGAAATTTTTACCACGTGGAGCCTGAATGTTGATGAAATTCGTGTACAATTTTCAGATCTTGGTTCTCAATATTTTCAAATATATGATCTGTGGAAGTTAGGGTTTTTGCATGATCCATAATTTCATCTCAAACAAATAACTGAGGGAAAATCGTCATAACTTTCATTTCCGACATCAGATTAGAATTTTCTAAAAATTTCTCAAAAATCCAAGGATTTTAGTTTCTTTTGTATCGATTTCAGGGTCGAACATAAAAAAAGTCACACATGGCATGCCATACAATTTCGCTCTACTAAAATAGTCCATCATTAGGTCATTGTGGGATTTCGAGCATAATTTTTTCCTGAAGAATCCAAATTAGGTATGACCTATGGCATTGGAAATAAGACTTTGAGGGATACTACTGGACCGAATTTCAAATCTTGGGGATCCGAAATTGTAGAGATACATCAATTTCAATATCAAGATCCTCAAAAGCAAGAAAAAGGTGTGTTTTTTTATTTTAAATTGTATAACTTTATTAAAAAAAAACAGTTTGAAGTGATTCCAAAGGGAATATTGAAGAATTTATATCAGTATTGGGTTCTATAATTCCTCCCAAAAATTATTCCACACCAATTAATCCCTCAAAAATATTTACTATGATGCATGAAGAGGAAGAAGTGCAACATGATATATGAAAATTACAAGACCTAGTGAAACAAATGTTGCTCTCACAAAAATTAACCAAAAATGAAAGGGAAGCTAAGATGGATGGTTTGAAGAAAGGCATGGAAGCTAAGATGAATGGTATAGAGTAAAGACTGAAAGACAACATGGAAGACATGAAGAAAGGTCTCAAAGAAGACATGGAAGGTTTGAAGGAAGATTTAACAAATTTGCTACAAGAAATTATTCCTAATGGAAAAAGGGGTAGATGAAACTCATGATGAGAAAAAAATAAATGGTAATCATGATTTCATAGACTCTAATTTTGGATTTAAGACCCACCATATTCCAAATATCGATATGAGGAATTTTTATGGCAAGGATCCGATAACATGGACACTACAAATGGAGAAATACTTTGAGCTCCATAATGTGCAACACACACAAAATGTATGCATCTCAACTTTATATTTAGAGCAAAATCAGTTTATATGTTATTGATGCCTTTATTATCATAAAACACTTTTCACTAAGTCAATTTTTATGGAGGAAATGATAGCACATTATGAGGATGCAAAGCACAACATATTCTTTAGCCAATTGATAAATCTCAAACAAAATGATTCAATGATGGAACACGTTGAGGACTTCCAAAAATTGACTATAAGGGTAAATAGAATTCCAAAGGAACATAGGATTGATGCATTCATATGGAATTTAAAGGATAAAATTCAACATGAGGTTTTCCTTTGGGAACCTGATTCATTGGAAAAGGCATTCAGGGTGGTAAGAAAAGTTGAAAGCAAAATTATGGAAACAGGGAAGCCTACCAGTCACAACTATAAAGATGGAAATATTGTTGCTCCTATCCATACACAACCTACAAGGTTGAGACCACAAAATTTGGAGGAAAAAGGAGAAAAAGGGCTTTGTTATAGTTGTGATAGCAAACACACTAAAGGTTATAAGTGTGTTGAGAAGAAATTATTTTACGTAGATTGTGAAGAGGAGGAAGAAAAGGAACAAGAAACATCAAAAGAGGAGGATATACACTAGGAACCAACCCTAGAGAAGGAAGAAATGAATCCAACCATATCTTGTAATGCATTGGTACGAATTACCACTCCTCAAACTCTCAAGATAGAAGGATATATCAAGAAAAAAAAGGTAATAGTGTTGATTGATTCAAGTAGTACACATAATTTTATTCATTTTAAGATAGCCAAGGAATTGAATTGCTTCCTATATCCAATACCATAATTTCAAGTGATTGTTGTAAATATAAATTGATCTAGAAAGTGCCATAATATAAATATAACCATGGGGGATATGTATTGAATAGTCCAATGCTTTATATTCCAATGGATGTTGTTGATGTTGTATTAGGAGTCCAATGGTTAATATCTTTGGGGACTATAGCTTTGAATTTCCAAGAACTTTTCTTGAAAACATTTTTGGAAGGAAAGGAAGTTGAATTATGGGATATCGCAAGGAAACCACCAAGGATAACCAGCTCTAATTTCATGACAAATATTTTGAAGAAATGACAACAATGCGTAATTGCACAATTATGCTCACTTTAGGTTCAAACATTGAAATCCTCTATTTCTCTAGATCTCCAAAAAGTCTTGGACAATCATTCCAAGGTGTTTGAGACTCCCAAAGGCCTCCCACATATTCGTGATCATGATCATGCTATTCATCTAGTTCCAGGAAGTGTTTCTCCAAACATCAGGCCTTACAGATATCCCTATGCCCAAACGAGCGAAATTGAACATATGATTGCAGAAATGCTAGAGGATGGTATAATTCCACCTAGTTAAAGTTATTTCTATGCTCCAGTAATATTGGTGCCCAAGAAGGATGGATCATGGCACTTGTGTCCATATTATAGGGAGCTCAACAAGCACACTATTAAAGATAAATTTCCCATTCCCATAATTGATTAATTATTGGATGAATTACATGCAATTATTTACTTCACCAAGTTGGATCTTCGTTCAAGTTATCATGAAATTAGAATGAAGACTGAAGACATTTCAAAAACAACATCTAGAACTCATGAGGATAATTATGAATTTTTGGCCATGAGTTTTGGCCTTGCCAATGCACCTTCTACATTTCAAGGGTTGATGAATTCCATTTTCAAACCCTTTCTTAGAGATTTGGGTTAGTATTTTTTGATGATATACTAATCTACAACAAGTCTTGGAAGGATCATGTTCAACATGTTGGCAGGGTGCTCAAACTATTGGAAGAGAAACAATTATATGCAAAAACCTCCAAATTTTCTTTGGAGTACAGGAGGTGGAATATCTAGGTCATACTATATCTCATGAGGGTGTTAAGGTAGACCCTAAAAAAATAAAAAACATTAAGGAATGGAAAATCCCCACAAACCTAAAGCATCTGCGAGAATTCCTCAGGTTAACAGGGTATTATCACAAGTTTGTTAATAATTATGGGAGAATGCAGAACCTCTAACAACATTAGTGAAAAAAGATGCATTTTCTTGGAATCTAGGAGCAACTAAGGCCTTTGAACATCTTAAAGAGGAAATGTGCCAAGCACCAGTCTTAGCTATGCCAGAATTCACAAAAACCTTTAATGTGGAATGTGATGCCTTAGGAAACAGAATTGGTGTTGTTTTAATGCAAGAAGGAAAACACATTGTTGAAATTTGTCCAATCAAAGGAAAGTATTTACAAAAAGCTATTTATGAGAAGGAAATGTTGGCAATAGTACATCCACTAAGAAAATGACGACCTTATCTAATGGGAAAACACTTTAAGGTAAGAACAGATCATGATAGTCTTAAATAATTTTTGGAACAAATAATATCTTCATAAGAGAAGCAAAAATGGGTCACAAAGATGTCGGGTTATGACTTTGCAATCATCTATAAAAAAAGGGAAGCTAAATTTTATTGTGGATGCAATCTCAATAAAGGATGAGGACATGGAAGCATTGCTTTGTGCCATTTCTATCATCCAACTAGGTTGGATAACTAAAAAAAGGGAGGAGTGGAAGAATAACGAAGAAGTGTGGACAATCATTCAAAAGTTGCAGCAAGATCCCAGTACATTTGATACATTTAGTTGGAAATATAATTCATGATGGTACAATGATCACTTGTATATTTGTAAGAATTCCCAACTAAAACAAAATATTCTTTTGTAATTGCACACCTCTCCCTTAGGGGGAGACTTACGATTTTTAAAAACTTACCACAAGGTCAAGAAAGAATTTTTTGGGATGGCCTTAAATCTGATATTCAAAAGTTTGTGGCAGAATTTTTGATCTGCCAACAAAATAAAGTTGAGAAAATTAAAACCCCGAGTATGCTACAACCTTTATCCATTCCAAGTCAACCTTGGGAGGATATTTCAATGAATTTTATCACAGGTTTACCTAAGTCTGAAGGAAAGAGTGTCATCATGGTGGTAGTTGATAAAATTACCAAGTATGCACACGTTTGTGCATTATCTCATCGATTTAAAGCCAGTATAGTTTCTATTGCATTTATGGAAACAATTAAAAAGCTTCATGGAAACCCAAAGATTATTTTAAGCGACAAAGATCCCATATTCACTGGAAATTTTTGGACAGAATTGTTTTCTTGTGTGGGTACTCAACTAGCTCATAGATCATCTTATCATCCTCAATCAGATGGGAAAACTGAGATAGTGAAAAAAAAATGGAGTGATATCTTCGTTGCTTTGTATCTGATAAACAAACACAATGGACCAAGTGATTACCGTTGGCACAATGGTGGTATAACAATTCCTTCCACACAACAACAAAAATGACCCCATTTATGTCACTCTATGGATATCATCAACTGTCCATCTCATCATCTTTAAGAGATAATTTTAAGGTTAAATCAATGGAATATCACATAGAGCATCAAAAAAAAGTTCTCTAGCTCCTAAAGGATAACATAACTTTTCCGTGGAATTGAATGAAAAAATAAGAACTGATCAACATCACAGCAAAACAAGTTTTGATGTAGGTGACTGGGTATTTTTATGACTACGACCATACAAATTAATGTCCCTCAAGAAATCTAAGAAGGATAATAAATTATCGCCAAAGTACTATGGTCCTTATAAGGTGTTGCAAAAGATTGGTACTATGGCATAAAAATTGAAGCTTCTGGCATCTTCTCGAGTGCACCTAGTTTTCCATATTTCATGCTTAAATAAGGTTATAGGTGACAAACTCCCACTTCAAACAATATTCCCAAAAATTGATGAGGAAGGGAAAATCATATTGGAACCTGAAGTAGCCACAGAAAAAATAACTCGATGGCTACAAAGTCGATCAATTTCAGAGTATCTCATAAAGTGGAAGAACTTACCCACTGAAGATTCCACATTGGAGGATGAGAATTTTATACAGGAGAATCTAGAACTACTCAAGCGTTGAGGATAACACATTTTTAAGGAGAGGGGAATCTTAGGTCCATATAATACTAGTGTATACCCTTATTATTATTGTTAGTGTAGCTCCCTTATTGTTATTTTTGTGCCCATGTAGTCCCCATAGTGTTATCATAGTGCCCCATAAAAGCCCACTATTGTTATTGTTGTTCCTTTACATTATTATTGTTATGTAGGATCTGATTATATTGGGACCCCTTAGACTCCTATATATATAAAGTAGGTTTTTATCATTTGAATCATCCAAGAATTGTTCATTTAAGTAATGCAAAGGAGGTTTCCCCCTCGAAGAGGCTGATTACTAAGTCATTGATCTATCTTTTCTTCTATTATGTGAATTTTTTGCATCACGGGGAAAAAAATGAAAATGGATGAAATGGTGGCCCATTTTGATTGAGGAGGTTGGTGCCTCTATAAAGTGGTAAATTTCCAAGATAGGAAGTTGGTACTTCCTAGTTGGTAGTGGCTAGTAAACATATGTATATGGAGTTGTGGCTTCCTAGATGATAGTGGCTAGGAAACTATTGTACGTGTGGCTCCTTGTTGGTAATGGCCGACATAATTCATATAGAGGATTAGTGCATCCTATCTAGTTGGGGCTACCATATATATGTAAAACATATTGATTTATCATAAGATAAGAAGACAACAAATCAGTAGGGTGAATTTTCTCCCCTTGAGGGTTTCCAATAGAAATACTTGTGTCTTACGTGTTTTATTATCATGTTGGTTATGCGTTGATTGTGATTGTGTAAAGTTACATGTTCTTATCCATTTATTATATTATATGTATTTATTGTGTAATTAATTGGGAAAAGGTTTAAAATTGTATAATCTATGTCACTATTGATTCCCCCCCCCCCCACTCTTATTAATCATTTGGTTTCAACAATTTGAAACTTTAACATGAATAAATCCTAATGTGATGGATACAGAAGTAGAATATCTAAATATCACAATAATTCATAAAAAACTTGTCCTCCTTCTCACATAGCAATTTTCTATTTGCGTTCGTCCGAGGAAGATGAGGGACTTATTATCACTTGTTCACTAGCTTCAAAGAATGACCAAATTCAATGAATTTCTTGCTCCCCATCCTGACCTAACCATGAGAATGAACCACAATAGAGAGATTGACATGGAAAACATAAGAAAAAAATTGATTGTATTTGTAGCTAGGTATTTAGTTTCTATTACCAACAATGTGTACCTTGAATCTTATGGCAAATTTTCCTTCAGTATAAACTATAGAAGTTCCAAGGGTTTTTGTTTCATTAAATTATTTATTTACATTGGAAATCAAGAATTATTGAGGGGAGAGGGATGAATAAGTAATTATAAATTTTAAACTTATTTAACCATGCATTTAATCATTTTCAATATATACACATCATAAGAACATTCAAATCCTATTTGTACACAATTTTTTCAACATGGAAACCCTTCCAAGAGAAAAACCACAAAATATTTTTTTATTATGATGTAAATAAAAAGCACCAATTGTGATTACATAATTAATTTGTGAGCACCCAATCAAAAGAGGCCATAATTCTCTTAGACTAACAATCACCAACTTTCTCAAGGCATCAATCCACTTACTCCTTTCAAGATAACTCTATCATGTGCATGAGGTTTTGAGGACAAATTTAGGCATTTTTGGCTCCCTCTCTCCTTTCAATTCTCTCATGTAGCTTCCTTTTGGGCCTCCTATAGCATTTTATATCCTCTTGTAGCTACTCCTGTAGCACCTACAAAGACAATTCGAAGTCACTCAGTGGCACCCTAGGCAGCCTCTGATATACTAGCTCATCCTTATCTAACGTTTTTCAATAAATGAGCGATTATACAAATGGAGTTGACCCTTGTACTTAATATTAATTTTTGTGGTAAAGATTCACAGACTTTGGTAACATGGCTCTTGTATGAAATTCCCTTTTTTAATCATTTTCCCTACTCCTTCCAGTCATCACCCCGCTCCTTGTCATCAGCACCTTACTCCTTGTAATCACTACCTCACTTGAGTTAGCTTTTCCATGTTTCATGTGTGACTAAATGAACTTTAGTTTACTAATTGAAGGTGGCCAAGTTTACTGACCACCTCAACCCTATAAAAAAATTCTTTCTCAACCATTACACATTTTATAATTACATGCATAAGGAAGAGGTGAGGGTTTTCATAGCTGAATTGTTGGAGATGCTTTCATGTTGGAGCTGGACTTCATAATACGATGTCTTGAAGGTGTTGATTTCCTTTTCTTGCATCTGCAGAGGTCCTCATAGCTTGATGATCCTTTGATTGATAAAATTGTTGTTTTTGCAGGTTTCTTCCCCATGTCCAATATGCTGCTAGTGGAGTGGATGGACTGCTTCCTAAGGAGGGTGTGTCCCTTCTCAACTCCATAAATGGATTAATGATGCTCAAGGTGGGTGGATCTTCTACTCTGTGGGTGAAAAAAAAATTGAAGTTGCTTTATCTTGTAATTGTACAAGCTTCTACACGTGTAATATCCTTCATGTAGTAGTCACTTAATTCCTCTTCGAGACCTCATATTGCATGCAGGGTTTAGGGAAGGTCAAAGGAGGTATAAGAACGTGATTAAAACCATCAAGAGGTGGTGTAGGTGGTGGAAATTTTGATAACAAATTATTTTATTTTATTTTTGTAGGGAAGACTGGAATTTGAAGATGATGTTTTTCTAAATGGAGTGGATGGGTGATGAAAATGATGTTTGTGGACCTCTCTCAACATTTCCTAAAGAATACATGACATTTTGGGCTCTTTCTCCAATAGAATTTTCCCTTGAAATCCTTGAAATATAGCATGGCCCAATCTCCTTCTTGAAAATTCTTTCCTTTAATTTTTTTTTCATGCCAAATCTTCCTTTGTAGTTGGATTACCTCAGCGTGCAGTATAGCTTGCATCGTAAATTCATCTAAACCATTGTGTTGGAGTAGCCTCTCATGTTTTGTTGTAGTGAGGTCCAATTGTAACTGAGATTCCATCATTAAAGTGTTGTACTCAAATTCAATAGATAACAAGGCATTATTACCATAGACTGGTTCAAATGGATTGAATCCAGTGGTGGTATTCCAAGTGATGTTGTAGGCCCAAGTGGCTTCTGCAAGTCCGTATTCTCAGTCTTTTATACCGCTGCTAACAACCTTTGTTAGAATTTTCTCCAATGATCTGTTTGTGACATCCACCTACCCATTTTCTTGAGGGTTATAGGAATTGGATGTCTTTTTCTTTATGTGGTGTTGCTTCATGATATCTTCAATCAGATTTGCTGTAAATTGTGCTCCTTGATCATTGACTAACTCACCTGGAAAACCAAACTTGTAGAAGATGTTCTCCCTCAGAAATTCAACCACCTTTTGTTCAATTGATTCCTCTATTTCCTTTTCTTCATACCATTTATTCAATTAATCAGCGTGCACAATGATATATTTAGTTCGTCCTTATGGGGGATCAATAGGTCCAATGAAATCAAGAGAGGATGGAGGTGGTTTTAGGGAAAATTTGGTATTTAGGGTTTGATTTTAAACTTTATTTTTTATATTTAAAATGCATATAACAGTCACATAAAGAATGAAAAGGGATAGGGCTTTGTAAAAAAACCACTTAGGGAATTGAAATGATAGGTTTGGTAGCTCAAAAACCTAACTTTTAATTTTTTCGATGAGCACCGTAAAAATATTTTGTAGCACCACATGTAGGCTTGCGATAGGAATGTCATTAATTTCAGTTGTGTTTTGAGGGCTACTTTTCTTACTAGTTCGTTTTTGAGTTCACATTTATATAGGACTCCATAAAAGTTTCAAATATGTAAAATTTGGGGAATTATTATGAAATAATCATAAAAAAAAAATTATGTTTTCATAGGCTATCCAACATAGCCCCTTATATATAAGAGATTCATATATTATGCTCATGGAGATCAAGTTATTATTATTGCAGGCTCTTCTTGACTATGAAAGGCAGAAGTTACTTGGTGTTAATGGTGGTGGTGTTGGTAGTAGTGGTGTTGGGGTTGCTATGCCTAATGTCCAAAGAAATCGTTTTCTACCACCAGGTGTCAAAATCCAGGTTTCTGTCTGCACACTATAATGTGTCTATTTTTTCAATGTAACATGTCACACCAATAGTAGATATGATAGGAATATTCCATGAATTGAACATTTCATCCAATTTTGAAACCAGATCCAAACCTGATGAAGATGAAATAATGGAAAAGGAATTTTATGGGTTATGAAAATGTACATTAGTGATATTCTGAACATGTATGAACTTGTCAATGTATGTTTCAATTACCCTTAGTTGATTATTCTGTGGATTTTTTTTGTGACTTCTTTAAATGGCATCGTTGTTGGATAGAATAGAAAGTCCATTCTATTGCGGTATTGCTTCAACAAAATTTGAGGAGAATAAAAAAAAAATTTGCAAGTGATTTGATAATCTCCTTATTTCTTTTATTCCTTAGTTTTCAATTATATCGAAATGTTGTAAAAAAATCCTAAATGTCAACTTGCATTAGTTGAGGAAATATTTACTAAATAATTCTGGGATTTGATTACATGTTCGAGATTTTTTTTTTTTTTTGGCGATAGATGTGCACTTTGAAATAGTTATGTGGTTCATATTCTGAGGACACTTCATAAGTCTGCAGATAATAGCTAGTTAACAATAATTGCACAAAACTCTTTCAAATAGGCCAACAATCATACCATAACCCTAAGAATTGGTCAACATCTAAGTTAAGAAATGCTTCTCCTAATACTACACAATATGCATATAATTAAGCATAGGGAATCTCGCCTTAGATAGGAGGACATACCTAAGCCAAGCACAACACTGCCAAGGTGATAATAGGGTTTTTCCAAATAGTTTCCTTAGATTCTCCCTATGCTGAGGTTGGGAATTTTTCTTTAGGTAGAATCCCATATCGAGGTTGGTACTTTTTCTCTAGGTAGAATCTGAGAAATAACACTTTCAATCTTTTAGATTGCCTAATAGTTTCTTTAGGTTCTCCCCTTTGCTGAGGTTGGGACTTTTTATCTAAGGGGAATCTAAGAAATACTTTTGATCTGTTTCCATTGCAATTTTCCATAAAGGATGTATGACACATTCAACAATTTGGAGTCTGAACCTAGTAAATTTATCTATAGCAAAGAACCAGAACTAAAATCCAATTCGGCAAAACAACACCTCAAACGAATAAAGATAAGTTGTAAACTAAATAACCACTCTACAAGAACTAACACATGGAAAGTAAAACTAAAATGGGATCAAGTATATGTTTACACAAATTAGGCATTGGGTAGACCCGGCCATTTATCCTAGTACACCTTGCATGTATGGGACCTTGTAGCACCAATTTTCCACTCTTTCATTTAGTTTCTTTTCTTTTTGTCACTTGGTCATCTAGCTTATCTCTCAAATTTTCTTGACATGATTAGAGAGATGCCTACGACAATAATGTTGTCTCACAGGTAGGGAAACATATAGCTTATCTCTCAAGCTTGCTTGACATGAATACAGAGATTCCAAATTAAAGATAAGATTCATGTTTCGGGAAATCAAGTACACATTGTTGTATGATCCATTTCAAGATCTTAAAAGGGTTACTCTTCTACAAGTGTTGCAGAAGTGTAGCATGGTCAACTATGTTGTTAATTCTTATAATGTTTATTTTGTTTACCACTCCAAGACACTTTTTTTCCATGTTTTGAAGATATGGCCATCTTTCGAAGCCAAATCCATCAAATATTCATATGACTTTATCATTTTTCCCATGTGAAGAAACAATGTCCAGGAACAATATGTCTCTCCTCTTCATCAAGTGTGATGTAAGTAATTTTAAGTCTCATTAGTATACCGGTGGTAATTTCTTTTAATATTTCCTACAATTGAGATCTGGAATTATTCCAAATACCAAATCATTTTTCCAATGAAATGGTGTAATGTTCCTTTTTTCAGGAATGTCAACAATCAGCAATCTATTCCAGAGATTGACTGAAGGGGCATTTACCGGATATGTTACCTTCTCAAGGAAGTGTGAGATTCGGAGGCTATCCGGCCCTTTTCAGACTTTGTCTATAGAGCTTCTTGAAGAATCCCACTCAAAAGTGAGCTATAGCAATATGCAAACATATACATGAAGAGAAACTTGCTCCAATCTCAGAAAATGATAGAAGAACTCAAAGCCATCATATTAGCTCAAGCAGCAACATAAGTGTACAATGTCTTGAGGGAAAGAGCACTCAAGAGAGGGAATGATCAACCTCAAGAAATAAGTACATGGAAGCATAAAATACACTGCTGCATAAACTTCCCTAGCTATGACTGTGCAGTCTTATGGAGACACTGCAACATATAATATGTGAAATATAATGATATTACAATAGAGCTTCAGAAATGAGGGGGAGTGTACTCTCAACCCCTGAAAACATTGATACAATGATAATACAACAATCCTCAGGAGGATTGGCTACACTATATGCATAGAATGGGAAAATACCAAAATGTCAGAGTTGTTGGGTAGCAGCAGCAACTCATAATAAAAATAGAAGGAGATGGTAGAATCTTCTCTACAATCTGAATCAATCTCCTCCAAGGGATTTCCGGAGTGCAAGGTTGATCCCGACACTAGAAATCTCTCCCTCCAATGTGATGGTGCAAGCCCCCACTGCAGACTCACTCTGAAATAACGCAATCTATGGAAGGGAATGCGCTGATGAAGATGGGAGAAAGCTTGGCCTACTACCAAAATCTGCAAATAAGCTCAATAACACTCCTCAATGATATCTCCATTAAATGGAGACTCCTATCTTTGCAAATCAAGTCCCGGAGTGATGTGGTGGAAGCCTCCACTGCAACCCTAGAAACACAATGTCTTCTTGCTGCAAGAATAACGTTGTGATGGAAGAGAATTCTTTGGCCTTAAGCCAAGATGTGGATAAAAATGAAGATCAATTCCTCAAGAGGCCTCTCATGAGGAGGAAGGAATCCTAAACAAGAATTCCCCCAGCAACTCTACTAAACAGCAGAAGTATGCTCCTTGTCTCTCAAGGCAACGAAATAAATAATCCATTTAATGAGAAAAAATGGTTGTCTTTCCCTCCTCTTATGAAAATTGTGAGCTCCCTCTCCGTGGGCCCCACTCATTATGGTTTTCCTTCTCAAGGAATCTTCACTCCTTCTCTATTGTGTTGTACCACAATGTGCTTTCCACCTCATAGCCTGCGCAGTTTGACTTTGGTCCCCTTTTCACCCATGGAAGTGTGAATTCAAACTCAAAAATGATCCCTTCTCATAATATGAGGGATTTTATTGTGCTTTTCATTATTCATGGGTCTCCCTTCCCATTTATTCTCCTCCTAGACAAAACTTTAATATTCCAATTTATTGCAGAAAAATTTGGAATATTACAGTCCTCCCCTCCCAAATCTTGCTTGTCCCCAAGCAACTGCAAGGATAGAACTGGAAGGCCTCCTCCCAAGGCATGGAGTCTATTATGTGTTTGAGGAACATCTCCCTCATGTGGATCCTCCATCCCCAAGCTATCAGCGATGCAAAATGAGTCACCTTCCAACTAGGCAACTCCTGAAAATAATCCTCCACCTTGTGCTCATGTAGAATAGGTGGGCTAAAATTCTAAACATGGTAAGCTTCATGGCCTACCCCACATTGTCCTCTTCTCCACTCATGATAAATGTGGAGTGAAAGTTGAACTCGGGCTGCAATAATGTTTCCCTCCATTGGCAAGATGAAGTCTAGATCTCCAAAGATATCTTCTCCAACGCTGTGAAACATGCTGGCCCAAATCACCTCATGTGTGATGAGTTGGAAGTCATTGTCATATGGCATCCAAATAGTCTCAGTGATCACCTCAAGAAAGAACCAATGTTGAACCATGGTGGCCATGTCATCTACCATACTCCCCTTAGAGTATGTACTGCAAAAAGTGTGGAGGTCTTTTCTCCCAAAGGGTACATCCATCCAATGTTCCTTTCCCTCCTTATGATACATATGGGGCTTCTGCTGATATATGGCTGCAATAAAATTTCCTCCTAGAGAGACCCAAGCCACCCCATCAAACATGTACACCATGAAATGCCTCCTCCAAAAAGTGGGGCTCTCTAAATAGCTCCTCCCATATGAAGGAAAGAGGTGAAGCTTGGCAATAATGGGCTACCCATTGTTTCCCCTGAAACATACACCATGCAAATTAGGGAGAATCATACTCCCACTAGGCATCTACAACTCATATCCCACTTTCCAAAAAAATCTCCCCATGTAAAAAGAAAACTCAGCAACACATGGAAGCAAGAACAAATAGGAACAAGTTGTCATATGACAACTGGAAAGTGGATCATAGTTCCACTCATGGAACCTACGCAGTGCACTCCCTGCCTGCATCAAAACATAAAACAACAAGTTCTTTTCTAGCCACTTGTTTTCTGCCACAATCATCTCATAATATGGAAACATGAACATAAAATATGGTGTCAATAGTGCCCACCAAGAATCATGTGGCTTCCCCCACAGTCCACCCATGAAATAGCCAATCTCAATGTTGCAAATGGCTCCAAGTACATCATCATATAAAACATGAGAAGGGATGATCCTCCTCAATACCGCATGCTAATCATATAAAGTAAAGGAAGGAAAATAATAATACAGATGTATACCTCCTCTACCGGGTACTCTGGTCATTGAGCTAAAATGGCTCAACCAAAAGTGCTCCCTTACTCCCAATGAGTAGGAAGGTGGTTGTGACATCCTCATCATCATCATCCGGGCTATGCATCTCTCCATATGCTAATATATATCCTACTGGATGCCCTCCCAATTGAACTCCTCTGCCAAGGAAATATATGCACCAAGATGCATGGAAAAGAATTCCCCCTGTGCTGCAAGTAGCATCTTCTCCTTGAGACTAGAGGCTTTAGTCAAGAAGACTCTGCAATGTGAGTATATGACCATATCCTCTACCATATATCTATCATCTCTCTCTGGGTCATCAAGCATACTGCAAGCACCAAGATCCTTTGAGTACCCCACTAAGAGTGAAGATCTCCAGTAAGGAGCAATCCTCCTAAGAGACAGCGCTGGTGATCTAGCATGTGTAGAACTCCTCCTGCTGTTGTCTACTACTTTGACATCCCTCATGCCAAATTTTTCCTCCAAAATCTTCACCTCTCCAAAATCCAAGAGCGGTGAATCCCACAACATGATGCCTCTCATCAATGATAGATCTAGTGGTCTCCCTGGTGGGATGCCCCTATGCACTGAGACATCAATGACAAGAGTGGACTGTACATATGGTTGGGAAACCTTTTCGTTGCTTCCCCTACACAGTACAACCTTTCTCCTCTTTGCCTTAACTTTCTGGAATTGAGAAGGGTGTGTGCCTCTCATCACATGATGCTGCTCTTTCTCTCCTCCTCCTTCTTCCAGCTGCAAAATGGCACAATCACGTTACTCACTGATTGTGCTTGGACCTCCATGTATGAGATCCTGGGGACCTTACTACAAGAATGCAATAATCCCTCCTATTGGAGCATGTGCTCCTCCTTCCTCTGTATGAGGTACTAGATCAGCTCTATGATTGACAGCGATGTTGCCCTTTTCCTCATCAACATATGTGGGCAACTCCTCCAAAATGAGATCCTCTCTTGAAAGAGAGACCTCCATGATTCCTTGTGCCAAAATGAAAGATGAAGTCCTTGCCTCCAATAAAGAACCATGCAAGATATCAGCCTCCTCTAAGGGTTTCTGAAGTGATCTTTAGCCCATGAATTCCTCCATCACATGCAAGGGTTTTTTTTTTCTAGCAATGTTTGTTTCCTACACATGTGTTTCATATTTCTTCCCACCAAATTTTTCCATCAAAGCCCTAATGAACATTGCATAGGAATAAGTATTTTCATTTTTCAAAGAAAAAGACTCAAATAACCACCATCCATGAACCTTACCTCCAAAGTGTATCGCTGCTACTCTGATAGCTTCTTCTTCGGAAATCTAATGTTGTTGCAGAAAGGTGTCTAGCTCCTTTACCCATGCTTTGGCTGAAAATGTAGGGGACCCATCAAAGATAGATAGAAGAAATCTATCCACATTATGCTAGTTTCTCCTCCCTACCATGACCTTGCAAAACTCCGGGAAAGAGATGTGGTCTCTAAACTTCTGGGTTTGCGATTCATACTCATGTAAGAAACCACTAAGAGTTCCCTTCTCCGGTATGCCTTTTTCTTCTTTTCTTCTCATGGAAAATATGGCCCTGTGACTATGTTGTACCCCATGGTGTGTAGTTGCATGCTCACACTCCTCATGGGAAAATCTAGAATTGGCCCTTGATTCAACCCTTTTATTTTCTTCTCCAAAAGATGGAGTCTCTTTCCTGCTTATTTCTTGGTTTCCTTGATGACAATAGGAAGTGCAAATTTCTTCCTCTTCTTCTTGCTTATCCTCCTTGGAGAGGTTCTTCTTTGCTCTAAAAATGGATGATATCAGGCTCATCTTCTTCATCTTTCTTTCTTCTTATTTCTTGGGCTTGAAGGCCACAGGCTGAGCCAAGAAAGGTGCTTTGATACCACTGTAATGTTCCTTTTTTCAGGAATGTCAAAAATCAGCAATCTATTCCAGAGATTAACTGAAGGGGCATTTACTGGATATTTCACCTTCTCAAGGAAGTGTGAGATTTGGAGGCTATCCAGCCCTTTTCAGACTCTGTCTATAAAGCTTCTTGAAGATTCCCACTCAAAAGTGAGCTACAGCAATATGCAAACATATACATGAAGAGAAATTTGCTCCAATCTCAAAAAATGATAGAAGAACTCATAGCCATCATATTAGCTCAAGCAGCAACATAAGTGTACAACGTCTTGAGGGAAAGAGCACTCAAGAGAGGGAATGATCAACCTCAAGAAATAAGTACATGGAAGCATAAAATACACTACTGCGTAAACTTCCCTAGCTATGGCTGCACAGTCTTATGGAGACACTGCAACATATAATATGTGAAATATAATGATATTACAATAGAGCTCCAGAAATTAGGGGGAGTGTGCTCTCAACCCCTGAAAATAATGATACAATGATAATACAACAATCCTCAGGAGGATTGGCTACATTATATGCATAGAATGGGAAAATACCAAAATGTCGGAGTTGCTGGGTAGTAGCAGCAACTCATAATAAAAATAGAAGGAGATGGTAGAATATGCTCTACAGTCTGAATCAATCTCCTCCAAAGGATTTCTGGAGTGCAAGGCTGATCCCAACACTGGAAATCTCTCTCTCCAATGTGATGGTGCAAACCCCCACTGTAGACTCACTCTGAAATAACACAGTCTATGGAAGGGACTGCGCTGATGAAGATGGGAGAAAGCTTGGCCTACTGCAAAAATCTGCAAATAAGCTCAATAACACTCCTCAATTATATCTCCATTAAATGGAGACTCCTTTCTCTACAAATCAAGTCCTGGAGTGATGTGGTGGAAGCCTCCACTGCAACCCCAACAACACAATGTCTTCTTGCTGCAAGAATAATGCTATGATGGAAGAGAATGCTTTGGCCTTGAGCCAAGATGTGGATAAAAATGAAGATCAATTCCTCAAGAGGCCTCTCATGAGGAGGAAGGAATCCCATACAGGAATTTCCCCAGCAACTCTGCTAAACAACAGAAGTATGCTCCTTGTCTCTCAAGACAACAAAATCAATAATCCATTTCATGAGAAAAAATGGTTATCTTGCCCTCCTCTTATGCAAATTGTGAGCTCCCTCTCCATGGGCCCCACTCATTAGGGTTTTCCTTCTCAAGGAATCTTCCCTCCTTCTCTATTGCATTGTACCACAATGTGCTTTCCACCTCATAGCCTGTGCAGTTTGATTTTGGTCAACTTGACCTAGCCACTTTGCAAAAAATCCCCTTTTCACCCATGGAGGTGTGAAATCAAACTCAAAAATGATCCCTTCTCATAATATGAGGGATTTTATTATGATTTTCATTATTCATGTGTCTCCCTTCCCATTTATTCTCCTCCTAGACAAAACTTTAATATTCCAATTTATTGCAAATAAATTTGGAATATTACAAATGGTGTGCCAGGAAGTTCTACATACAAGGGAACCATCAACCATCAGGCATCCAAAACCTTTTTGACCAATTGGTGGGAATGCATGCAAACTGAAACGCTACTGAGAACATTCTTTGTACAATATTTTCCAACACATAAACAAAAGTCTCTAAAAGGTAACAAAAAATGGATGCAATTGTTCACCAGTATTCACATCATCTACAAGTATAAGTAACCTTGAAATCAGAAGTGATGCCCTAAGAAAATTTTTATAACTTTATCAACACTACATTAACTGATACACTAAGTAAAATTCTTACAAACTTTACTTTTTAATGATATTACATAGCAATGTCCAAGGAAAATTTGTTTTTCTCCCCTTCATCAAGAATAGTACGCTAACGTTTAATTATACTTTGCATATGGTTCAAAAGAAAATTGGATATTTTTAAAAATTAGGGATTTTACCATGGTTGAAATCATTTTTTCCATGAAATAACGCACCAAGCACTGTGAAAGAAAGGAAACACATCGCAACTATCCTAAAAATTTCTAACTAATTCAAATCCGGGATGGGCCTGGTGGAAGGCATGAATGCAAGCCAAATAGAAGACTTCAATGTTATTTGTTCAACCTTGTTGTTGGAATTTCTGATAATTCCTTAACAAATACTGAGGAACAAAATGTCCTCTGTCAACATAGAGTTTTAAAAAAAAATCTTGCAGGTGAAGCATAAAAACATACACAGTGAAAACAAAACACTGTCTTTTTTCTTTAACAAAAAAAAAAACTTAACAAAGTCTTTTTCAAAATATACTGTTCTAGTTTTACAAAAAAAAAAAAATCTTCTTTACTTGGTTGCTACTCACACAGCTCTTTCAAATGCTCAGCTTCACACTCTATTTCACACAGTCTTTTGCTGCTCTCTCATCCATCTACAGCATTACACACTACTATATATATATATATATAATACAACTATTAATTCTAAATTCAAACTTTATAAAATAAAACCTGTCGCCTAAGTTTAAAACTTTACATATATAAAAAAATGTCGTCCCGACCTTCTAAACAAAACCTTATAACAAAAAAATCATTAAACCAAAAATCATTATAACATATCATGTAATGGTTTTTATTGCATCGAACTATGAGCCAAGTGATGTCATCCCCAAACCATGCAAAAAATGAATGGGGAGTGGTTTTGTGAAGGGCTATTGCATCGATAAAAACGTCGGGTGACTGGACCTCCAAGGCTTGTGATGATGCGCCATTGGCCGAGGGAAGGTGAGATGGTGGTGGTGGGACAACGCTATCGTTTTTTTGCAGAGAGGTGTTGATGTAGGCACAAACTTGTGCGATAGCGTTTTGATTGGCTGTGGGTAGTTGACGTGGACTGGAGATTTGAATGTATAAATGGCGCGTTAATAACTGTAGGTAGGTGCGAATGGTTAAGGTAGGAGGTTACATGGATATGAACCACGATTTGCAAATCTGGAAGTTGCGGCAGTGTAAATGAATTTGACTGTTGCAGGTGAGTTAAACATAAAATTGAATGCATGTGTTGAGTGAAAACCAAACCAAAAATTTGGTGTTGCTCCTGTCATTCAATCTTCAAATCAAGATGACGTTTCGTCCTTGTATTTTAGGTTGTATTTGGAATTATTTTCCAACACTCCCCCTTAATTACAACTGCTACTATCTTGCATTCCCAAACATTTTCTGAGATAATTAAAACTTTTCTGCCCCAATGGTTTTGTTAAAATATCAAAAAACTTCTCTTCTGTTCTGCAATGCTTCAGAACAATTTCTCCATGATTCACTAATTCTCTGATGTAGTGATACTTTTCATCAATGTGTTTCATTATTTTATGAAACACTGAATTCTTGGATAAAGCTATAGTTGAGCTATTATCACAATAAACCATTGTGCCTTTTACATTTTCATGACACAAACTTCTCAACATTCTCCTCATCCATACGGCTTGACATGATGTTGTTGTAGCTGCCACATACTCTACCTCTGATGTCGATAAAGCCACAATTGGATGTTTCTTAGAAGCCCATGAAATGGCTCCTGATCCCATATGGAAAACATATCTAGAGGTGTTTTTTCGGTCATCTATACTTCCAGCCCAATCAGTGTCAGTATATCCAATTAATTCAAAATTTTCTGAAGTGGTGTGTAAAATATCTCAGAATTCTTTTTGCTGCTTTCTAGTGTGCCACCTTTGGCTTTTCCATAAATCTAGAAATCAAACTTACAACATGCATAATATATGGCCTAGTTGCAGTCAAATACATAAGGCTTCCAACTATGCTCTTATACAAACTTGGATCAAAATCCTTGTTTTTGTCTTCTTTGCTCAACTTCAATCCCATCACTGTAGGAGTAATTTCTGCTTTGAAATCCTGCTTGTTAAATCTTTTCAAAACTTCTTTAACATACTTTTCTTGAGAAATAGAAATATTATTTTCATTTTTCTCTACTTCTATTCCTAAGAAGTATCTCAGCAATCCCATATCAGTCATCTCAAATTCTTCTTTCATGACTGTCTTAAAATTTTCAATAAGGTAAGCATCATTACATGTGAATATAACATCATCAACATACAAAACAACAATCATCATCTTAACATATTTCTATTTGATATATAATGTGGTTTCTCCTTCACATTTTTCAAACCCATTTTCCAGTAGATAGGCATCTATCCTATTATACCATGCTCTTGGTGCTTGTTTCAGCCCATACAGAGCTTTCTTCAACTTGCATACTTTTTTCTCTTACCCTTCTTTCTCATATCCCAGAGGTTGTTCAACATATACCTCTTCCATCAATACTCCATTCAGGAATGATTATTTCACATCCATGTGGTAAAATTTCCAGTTTTGTTGTGCTGCTATGGACAACACTGCTCTTACTGTTTCCATTCTTGCAACTGGTGCAAAAGTTTCCTCATAATCTCTTCCTTGTTGCTACTTGTAGCCTTTGACAACAAGTCCAGCCTTGTGCCTTTAAATCTTGCCTTCAGCATTGCTCTTGGTTTTATAAACCCATTTTACTCCAATCACTTCCTTGCCTTTTGGGAGATCAACAAATTCACATGTCTTGTTTTTCTCTATTGCATTTATTTATTCATCCATAGCATCTATCAATTTCTTATCTTTTACTACTTCTTCAAAATTGATAGGATCTTATACATGACAATACAATGCAAATAAATAATTCATACCTTCTTCTTGCTCATAAATTTCATTCAGACTTATGAATCGGGTTCCTCTTTCACTTGCTGAACTTGTGCTTGTAGAAGCACTCAAATCTACTCCTTGTGATGTTCTTGGAGAAGCACTGTCATCACTTCTCAAGGGTGTTCTCATACCTATTTGTGGTGTCCCTTGTTGTCCTTGTATTGGTGGAGGTGGTTTTTGGAACAAGGTCCTCCAAAGGCTGCGAATTGGGACAGTTTTGAGTATTTTTGTATAATTCTTGGCATATTTTAGTCTAGCGCAGGGGTTTTGGGGTGGGTCAAAGCCCCGAAAGCATTGTAATGGGTCAATGGGTAGACCTAGAGTCTGAAAACCATGGTTTGTAGACCACAGGAAAGATTAGGCTAGATAATTATAAATAGAAGGACATTTTGAGTCAATAGGGAGGCATGTGTTGGTGTTCCCATGTTTTGGCCAGGTTGACAAGACCAAAAGATGAGACAACATAGAACCACTTTCAGACCTTAGGATCTATCCCTCCTAGGTCCAGAGAGGGATCTCTCTATATGAGTCAAAGTGTATTTCTTTGAAGCTCTAAGTTATGATTTTAGGCTATTTATAGGCTCAGGGTTGTTTGTTTGATCATTTATGTTTGGTTGTTGGGAATCAGGAAAGAAGGATCCAATGTAAGACAAGGATGAGAAAAGAGGAAAATTAGGCAAAGGTAGATAATTTAGAGAACATCAAGGCCATTGGGCAATGGAGTCAGGAAAGGATTTATTTGTAATCAATGTGCAAGCTTTCAGTTGGGCTAGTCATCTAGAGCATTTGGATCTTGCAAGATGATTTGTAAAATGGAACATTAAGGACTAAAAAAGGATAAAGGAGAACCAACCAACTCTGTCTATAGATCAGGACAGAGGTCATTTAACTCCAGGCCTGCTTGGACAAAATTAGAGGCAGGACAAGGGATTTTAGAAAGGCTTAATTGGGGTGGAAAGATCCTAGAGAGGCAGAGACAAGGTTCTAGACCTCCCGGTGTTCTCAACACATCCAACTAGATCCTAGCAAGAACATATAAACATAGATTTCATTAATTCATACATCAGAGAGCAGGAAATAACATCCACTACACTGGTTAAACCAATTGAAATCAATATTCAGATACACATGTAAGCGGAAAACATAAAGGGCTGGGAGAGCAGCAACATAAGGTACCTATCAAGGGTAAATCTTATGCCAAACTTCTGATGCGAGCCAGTAGAAATGGAATGAAATGAAATTAGACACAGAGATAAGAAAACATCACTAGCTGCTTTAGATCAGGATCCAAAGAAATATGCTTGTTATATTAAAAACAACACCAATCAGGTACATCATTTCCCACAGCTTGAACATTCAATCTGAATACATCAAATCTCAGCCTATCTTACATTATTACACAGAGAAATTGTCCCAAGGGGAAAATGCTTGTGTTTCACTGATATCTCATCAACAACCAACAATAATTTATTTCTGCTTTTTATAGCAGAGGATGAACAGAACATCGACTGAGAGGGTAGGTGAACACTAAATGTAACATTAGACACAAAAATGAATGCAGGGTCGAAACCCATTCTGTTTTAATGCTGAGTATTTAATTTCTGTCACCTCTTTAGGCAGGAGTGATCTTCTTTGAATATGATTTTGACATATTTCGGCTGTGGTACTCCTGGTGATTTTAAACAAAAATAAAATAAGCTACTGAGAAGTCTGCCATATAAATGCTCTAGTGGTTTTGAATTGTTGTCTGGTGGAAATTCCTTCAGGGACATTGTGCATCATAAAAGCTGTAAGGACGCCCTATACTTTGATGAAGAAAAACATTCTACTGATGATCAAACCCTAATGTTACCTTTTACTTGTGTTCAGGGCTTTCACACTGGTGCTTTGCCTCTTAAAATACAGATTTAAGGCTCAAGATCTTCATTAGCGTGCCCTAATCTCCTTTTATTGTACTGAAACCTTCTGCCGCTCCATTTTTCTTCTGACAGGTTAGCTCGAGTTTTAATGGTGCTGGAAGGGTTTTGCAGAGTTCAAATCTATCCTTTGATGGAGAAAACCACTCTGTTGATGTATAAAACCTGCTATTCATTAACTCTGGTGCACAAACTCCCTGTCGCTGCATTTAAACACTGTAAAATCGTGACAGACTTTACCATCTCTCTGTAAACCTGCAAAATACACAACCCATTAAGAAATCCATGGATGGGGGTGATGGATGCAGCGGGATGATGAGAATGGATGCGTAGATTGGTGACATGGAGGAATGATGCGGGGTTATGGTGGAAACATTCATGGCATGGGGAAAGGTGGCGGAATGCAGTCGCAGGTGGAGAAAATGAAAAATAGGCGTAAAACATAGAAAAAGGCCCCTTTGGATGAATAAATATGAATGGGCAGGGATATTGTACGGTGAACACACGTGGAGATGACGTGGCGGGACCGGGAGACAGACTAAAAGTCAACGGCGGGCGAACAAATCTGGACCGTCGATCGTGGCGGAGATCAACGAAGGAGGATGACGGACGGTGAGCCATAGCATGGGTTACTGCATGCGCAACTCTGGCGAATTATGGCCGTTGGATGAATGATCTGAGATCTGACGGCTAACAGCAATTTCGCTGGGTGACCTGGGCTGAAAGATAATGCGCGGGGAGAAAGCAATTTTTCCGTCGTACAAGGGATAGGTGGCGAGCGCTGAATGGAATTGTTGGGCACTCGGGCGAAACCACCCACCACGCATAAGTGGTGCGGAATAAAACAGGCAGTTTTGTGCTATTGCGCGGCGGGGCCCACGGAAGCAGGTACATTTTGGACTGTCAGATCTGGCTTTTAAACGGACGGTGGAGATGCGGCGACGGGTGATGAACGGGGAAATTGACGGAGGCTGCGGGGGCAGCGATCATCGTCTGTTCTGTGCAGATCGACGGCTGTAATCGCGCCCAAAGAAAAAATGTAACAAGCGCCTTTGGGGGTTAGCAATCGGTTACGGCGCGGGGTTATATGGAGAGGGAAAGGCGCGGGGCTAGCGGGAAGGGGCTGAGGCCTATTATATGGTCGGAAGTGGGTTTTTAACCCATTTTAATGCATTCTGAAGCCTCCAAAGGGTAACGATAGGGAGATGGAGGGGGAATTTGGGCAAACAAAGGGTGTAGGGATTTAAGGGGGATTTTGGAGGGGTGTAGAGGGTTAATAGGGGAAATAGGGGGGGGACAAAGGCACCTTGTCAAAAGGAGAGAAAGGGAAAAAATGACATTTTGCAGGGGTACAAGGGGTAAATGCAGGTCTTTTAGAAATAGATTAGCAGATAGGATTTTTATAAGGCAAAGCACTCAAAGACTTCAAGGAGGATAGGTTTTCAGGGGAAAGGCATTCCTTGAAGGCTCCGCAATAATCTAGCCCCCAGCTTGCTTGTCAAGAATTTCCATAGGGGGGCTAACAGCATGAATCAAGATTGGTGTGAATTACGAATTAGTAGATCTGTCTGGGTTATTGGGGGGAAGGAATCCTACTGGCTATTTTCGTGGAGATCCTCAGTCCTGCTATGTGCGGACCCTGTTGCTATGTGCGCAGGTTGGGTTTTGGGTATTGTAAAAGGATCTGAAGGATTAATGAAAGCGGAAGGTTGCAGGAATATCTAAATCTGTTAATACGAATCTATGATATCTTTTATGTTATGCATGGTTTTGTGTTAAGCTACAAAAGTAACTGTGTTATTTTCTTATGCTACGTTGACATCTGATCTGGATCTGTCTGTTACACTTTATGCAAGAATATTTGTGATAGTTTTGTTATTGTTCTGTGAATTTATAATCTGTTTATTACTGGGATTATAATTGGTCTTTGCGCACGTGGATGCAAAGGGATCTATAGATCTGGGATATACGATCTGGTAATTATGAAGTCGAACGTAGCTTTGCTTGACTTACCTACCCTCTCCCAGGGTGCAGAAACCTGTTTCCAACACCCTCCCATACTGCTTCGGGTGAGACTTTGGCCTACGCAAGCAGGCCACTACCGAAAGGGCCAGTAATATAGGGGTTTGTTGGCAAACCTTAACCTTTGAACCTGGGTTAGGACCCCCCGAGCCAAAAAATGGTTCGTTACCGGGACCAAGAGAATTTTGAGAGAGGGATCGAGTAATGCCAAGGCTGTATTGGAAACCTGAAAGAAAATCAATTGATGAATGGTTTGAATAGCAAGTTCAGGAATTCGCAGTAAAATAAAACCGTAGTAAGAGGTTGACCACCGAAGAGTGGAAGAATAAGTATATTTTCGTGGAGATCTACGAGATCTTCTTTGTAACAATTATGATCAAGCTCCAGGAGTGGCTCGCAAGGTTGGTCGAATTTGAAAAGTGTTGGAAGGACGAGCGGGTCACACAGTGGACCCCTGAATTGATCCAGTAGTTAGAGAAGACTAATAACACCATCACTCACATGGTGGACCACTGGGTGGATAGTTTTCTAGGAGGGTTCGTGATATAATTTGCCATCGATCAGTTCGTCTCCTACTCTGAAGCAGAGAAAATATTATTCAAGGGTTTCTAGGGTAAGTTTCTGAAGACCTTACCATTGCTGATTAAGATATTACTGTGTGAAAAGAGTATTCTATGTAGCCACACCGAATGAATGACCTATGATCTGGACAGGAGTATGACACGAAGTGGAAAATACTATCAGACCAACCAAGAAGGAGATAGATATGTCTACAGTCCGGTAAGAGAAGCAGTTGCACAGAGTCCTCCAACCACACCACTTTCCAACCAGTATAGGGGTAAGAATTCACCTACACCTCTACCACCATCGGAAGACGACATGGTTGCGCACATGAAGTTGCCTACCTTTAAGGGTGTGGGAGATGAAGACATGGATCAGTTCTGGTTTGTCGCAGGATCAGTATGGACTGCACAGAACGTAGCTAGTGATGCGGTGAAGAGGGCACAGCTTTCCCTTGCCTTCGAAGGAAGAGCTTTGGACTAGTACATGGGATACATCGGCCAGCATGCGAACGCAACCATTGAAGAGATTAATAATGCCTTGAAGAAATAATTCCATAAGCCTAAGTCCTACTCTCAAATAGTGGTTGATCTAAAAGATTTCAAGCAGGGGCCTTCTGAGTCTGTGTGGGAGTCCGATCAACGACTCAAGAAGGTGATCAGAGAAGGAGGATTTCAGTATGATGATAGATAGCACATGGAATGGTTCATTGATATTCTTTTGCCTCACCTGCGTGTACCTATGGGCCACCAAACTTTCGAATTGCAGGAAAAATATTTGGAGGTCGCTATGAAGTTAGAAGTTGCGCCCAAAGATGATACCCAGCTGGGCATCAAATAGATCCAAGGACAATTGGAGGCGATGCACATGGAGATCCAGAATTTGTGAAAGGAACGAGGAGTGGAAGCTAGCCCCGAAAGATGGTGCATACGATGCAGGACGAATGGTCACACCAAGGATAACTGCCCTCTATTAGTAGACTATATGCAAGTTGGGGGACCTAGTCCGTTGTGCCCGAGGGAAGTTACAGGATCAAGTGGGCCGGTGCTATGGTGCAATTATTGTCGCATTGCGGGGTTGCATGACACAAACCATTGTCCCCACCTTGTTGCGTATGTCCCAGAAGTAAAGCAGCAATGGTGTAGGTTTTGCAGGTCGGTAGGACACGATGAAAAAAACTGTCGGATGTATGATTTCAAGATCAATCGAGGGAACCTCTATAGGGTATAGTCAGGTCCATCCTCACCAAGATCCCTCTCAAGCACAGGTGGCTCCCCAGCCAAGGACAGGGGAGGCAGAAGAGGTGGAAGCGCAAGTCAGGGACGAGGGAAACTAATCTGTTATAATTTTGGAGAAGTAGGACACTTTGCCAGGGACTTTCCAAACCCTACAAAGTAGTCTTGCCAGTATTGCAGACATCTAGACCATGCGATTGAATATTGTCCAATCTTGATAGCAAAGATGCAGGAGAAGCAACCGACACCCACGTAGAATGTGCAGATGGTTAACGCTGAACTGGGAGGCAAAGATCTAAGCATGAATGTCGTGACACGCAGTGGGATGGTCACCAGGGGGCCTGGGGAGAAGACTACGACCGAACCTCTGATCTGACAAGCAGTCATCAAGAAGGAAGGTTTGGATCTAAGAAAGGAAAAAGAAACTTATGTTGCAACTCGCAAATATTTTGTTGAGGCAGAGGCATCTACTTCGTAGCCTCTAGGAGACCTCAAGGCAGATGAGGAGGTCAAACCCTTTTTACAGGCATGTATGAAGCTGTTGCACAACCCAAAGGCTATGGAAAATCTTCAAGCATTAATATATTGTTGCGCAGCATGACCTAGCCACCCTATGAAAATCAAGGGCGTACACAAACTATATAGATATAAGAAACGTACTGGTAGGGAGATGCGGTTGACTGTGCAGATCAGCGATTACGAGATGGATCAGGCTATTTTGGAACTAGGGTCAGATGCGAATGTATTACCTAAAAAGACTTGGAAATGAATGGGGGAACCTGTTAGAGTCCCGTGATTTAGCAGATTGGTAAACCAAATGACAGGGAAACATCAGAACAACTTTGGATTCCTAGGACCTAGCCTTCCTTGACTCAGAGAGGGCTCTCTCTATTATGCGAAAGGATGTGAACTTGTTCACTTTGTATGTTTGATTTTAGGCTAGCTGTTAAGTATATTTTGGTTTTTTTTTTGGGTTTTTGAGGTAAACTGATCAAAAAGGACAAATAGAAAGAGAGTTCATGGATCAATAGGGCTATGGGGTCAGATAAAGTCAGGACTGTCTAAATGGTGGACAAGGTATTACTGCAGGGCTGATTTAGTCAAGGTCAATGGATTCTTTGGGTGAAAATGAAGTGAAATGAACATTAAGTTTGTGAAAGACAAAGAGACCTTAAGCATATATAGTTTTAAATCAAGTATTGATGAGGTAGGGAAAACCATAAATCTCTATGAATATAACTCAAACTGATACATATGAAAGATAAACAATCTGGCGATACATAGAAGCATAAGAACCTCTAACTTTGGAAAATTACTTTTAACTGCTGGGGAAAACAAATAAGATAAAAAAACAACTCAATATATGAATATGGAACACCTAAACAACATATCTTGAGCTATCGGGAACTCTGAAATAAGTTTGCAAGCATGGACAAAGGGCAAGATCGAACGAGACCTCTTTGACTTAACTAAAACAACCAATATTTCATAGAAAGATTTCAGAAATGGAGTTTTGAGAAGCTATAAGTAAGTAGGGCATGCCTTAAATAATACAAGATAGCAAAACATACTGACCATAAATGAAACAAATAACAATTTCTTGATGGACCTAAAGGGCAGTTAAGAATCCTTTAGAAATGATCAAGAAGAGGAAAACATCAAAGCTGTAACATGCAGGATGTTTGAGGTGCTTCCATGAGCATGTCTCAACATATAATTTTCTAATCTATAGCAAATGAGAAGTATGGAACATTAATGAAAACAAGGAAACATAAACAAGTCAGAGAAACATCACCATTCACCAATCCATGGAATCTTGCACACAATGCTCCTCCACCATCAAGCCAAGCAAGACATCATCCACTTCATAAAACAAGTATTTCTTCCAAGCTCATAATGTTATGTATTGCTCTCAATATATCAAGTTATTTCTCTTTTTTACAATGAATCCTCTTGGTTATATAAGCCAATGAGGAGGAAAAACACCTAGAGCAACTAGAAGGCCATTGGCCAAAAACAAATATCTAAACTGTCCTTGAGGCTTAACAAAGTCCAAGGCACAAAATATATTTTCGGGCCAAAATAGCAAAAAAGGATCACTTTCAAGGCTTGACACACAAGATAAACTTGGTTAATGAACATTTGGCCCAGTCACCACTTAGAAAAATGCTTTTCAGCAAAATCTATATGAACGTAGCGCCAGAAAAAATTTTGTCTTGTAGTGAAGTTTTTGTTGACCTCTCGATGTCTAAATGAGTCTCGTGATGGCTCGTTGGAAAGATACTGATGTCTACTTTCCAAAAATACTTTATTTTTTCCAATATGATGCCTAAAATTTAATCAAAAAGTAGAAATAGTGAAAAAACCCAAGAGTGTAGCACCTACTGATATTAGGGGCAGAAAGGTGAAAAATGGTTGTTTTTGGCCTTTTCGAGAGACCAAAACAGCTTCATTTGATCTAAAAATTTCTGAGCATGTTCCTTTGATGTCAAAGAATCCAAAAATATATTTTTCCTTAGCTGAGGATGCTGCGAGAAAAAGTTAAGGCACCAATGATTTTATGCTTTTAGGCCTAAAATTCACAAAAAACAAGAATGTGTCCAAAAATGCTCGAATTTGGTGAGTAAACCCCTTAAGGGTTTTTAGAAACATGCAATGAAGCTTGAGAAATAATTCCAAGCTGGGATAGATCTTTTCCATTTTTTTTCGTCGGGTGCCTCCTTTGGGCAGATTTGAGCTTCCTTCGGGCAATTTGATTTAACTTTTTTTAGTGCTCAGTCATTCTTCTTTGTAGGCCCAAATCCTTGTTAGCTTTCTCCAATTTGGCTTCTAAATGCTGATTTTCCCTCTCAATTCAAGGCTCTCTATTATCTTCAATTTCTTTGGCAAGGAGCTCCGTAAGATGGTGCTGCTTTTCACGAGCTGATTCTTCTTCTTTCTGCTTTTGTAATGCTTTTCTAAGACCCATGGTCCTAGGCCTCTTTCTTGCTGGTTCTTTGTCTTCATCATCATATCCATACTCACCCATATATTCTTCAAGTCTCACTTGTGAATTTTGCGCTTCTATTTTATATTTGATTGTCCGAGCTTCATAAATAGCCATCTGTCTATTTTGAATTTGTGAAAAGTGGATAAGGTCCTTTGTCCTTTCTAGGTCATTTTACAAGTCTTTAACTTGGGCATCCCAATCTTGCAAGAGGGATCTAAGAATCCTAGCCTCATCTTCTTCAGCATCACTCTCTAGCTATATTAGCTCAAACTCCCTCTCATGCTCATGACTGCTTTCTTGTTCTTCAATATTCTCCTTGCCCTTGCCTTTGATGGGCTTCTTTCCTCTGGTTTTCTTAGGCATTTCAACCTTGCTCTGTTTTGGCAATTTCCCTCTGCTTCTTAGTGCCCTAGTGACATTGCTAGTCACTGTTTGAGTGGTTTTCTTCCTTGATGTTCTGGTGTTTTTAGCCTTTGCTATTTTTGAGGAAGGAAGCAATGCCCCTTACCTTGGAGAGGCAGTAAACACATGCTCTTGACTTTGCTAATGATGAGTGAGAGGAGGAGTTGATATATGGGCCTGTTTAGTTTGTTCTCCTGCAGCCTCAGGGCTGTCCTCTTCTCCACAAACATTCTCTGCTTGCAATTCTTGGTTACTTTGATGTGGGGAATTTCCTTGTTCATTAATTTTGATACTTGTAATGAAATCACCACCAGGAGTAAACTCAGAAAGATCATGCCCCTTTTATGTTTTGTGGGAGATGTCTAGGTTTACTGTTTTTTCCTTTTCCAAACTACCTATGCTTTCACCTATCTTCTTGTTGACATGACTTCTTCAATCATTTTCATTGTTTTCAATGTTTTCCTGATGTGAACTGCCTTCATCATGATTATTGCTTTCATTTTCTTGCTGTGGGCTGCCTTCTCCTCTAGTGTCTTCACTGTCTCTCTGTGGGTTGCCTCTTTCTTCATCACTGTCTTCATTTTCTTGCTATAGGCCGCCTCTTTCCTCATCATTGTCTTTAATTTATCCTTGTGGGCTGCCTTCATCATGATCATTGTTTTCACTTTCCTACTGTGGGCTGACTTCTCCTCTAGTATCTTCATCACTGTCTTCATTTTCTCCTTGTGGGCTGACAGCTTCATGATTACTGCTTTCATTCTCTCCTTGTGGGCTGACAGTTTCATGATTACTGCTTTCATCACTATCTTGTTTTTTGTCACCATCACCTCCCTATTCTTTGTCATCATCACTTCCTTGATCTTTTTCATCACTATAACTTCCTTGCTCTTTGTCATCACTATCACTTCCTTGCTCTTTACTTGTACTACACTCTTCTTTCTCACTAATATCTGCGGAGGATGATTTTTTTTGGGGAGTAGACTCATGAGAATAAGAGGAAACATAAGGTGTGGAGGGAAAGGAATGAGCATGAGGAGGGCTTTGGGATGAAATTGGCCTGATATGTAGTGGCATAGAAGATTTAGAAGTGAAATCAGGGTGAGAGATGAAATTTTCCCAGGGGATGCCCTTTTGTTTCAGCTGGTGAAGGACAATGATATTAATGAGTGAGTGATGAAATAAACTTGCTTTCTGCTGGGCAGGAGGATTTTTTCTAACAATGGAAGACATCTTGTCTATACTCTTGTACAGGAAGAAAGGTAGGTTTAGAAATTTAGTTTTTGTGAAATGCATAAGGAGTCTAATGTGATAGGCATATACTTGGGAGTATCTACCTTCACAAGTGAAAAACTTCATGACTATTTTCATGAGGGTTGCATAGTCATCCGGCAAGTGTGAGAAAGGGAAAATAGAGCTGCATGTATTTTGATGATTTGGCTTGAGAAAAGGCTGATAGTGGCTGAGGTCAAGGTATGATTGTTTGAACCACTGTTCTCCTATGTTAGGGATTTTGGTTGCCCTAGAAACAGCTCTAGGAGTGAGTTTAAAATATAAACCTGCTATGTGGACTTGCTCTCCATTCAACCTCAGGGAAAATAATTCTATTAGATGAGGGTGGCTAGTGACCTCTGGTATTTTTCTGCAAAATTCAAAACAGCCTACTTCTTGAAAACATGACAAGATTGATGGAGAGGCAGTGATTTCTTGAATAGTGGTGGGCTCAAATATGTTGTGTTGACCTCCCTTTTTAACCCTTTTCCTTGGAGGCATTTTTACCTTTCTGTTCTTTTCAAAAATAAACCATAGAGCCCTTAAATGAAAATAGGTTTTCTCTTCCTTTAACACTTCTTTCTATTTTAATTCAGTTTTCGAAATATCCTTTATGTTTTAAGAGCAACTGAGGGGAAAATATATGGATAAATACCTCGAAAATTTCCTTTCTAGTGATGAACACTAACCTTTGAGTAACACTGGAAAATTTGGCCCTTTTTGAAAGAAATGAGAAGGTGCTACGCCTTTAAACCCAGGCACGTAGCGTCTGAACAGAGTTTGAACGAAGAAAATGCACTGAGCCAATTCAAAAAACTGTTTTTTTGAATGGATTTTTAACGTCAGGCGGAGGCTGAATGAGGGTCCGGGCGGAGGCTGAACGGAGCGTCGAGCGGAGGCTAAATTGAGGTTGGGCGGAGGCTGAACGAGGTCGGGTGGAGGCTGAATGGAGGTCTGGGTGGAGGCTGAACGGAGGGTCGGGGAAAGCCTGAATGGAGGTCAAGCGAAAGCTGAATGAGGTCGGGCGAAGGCTGAACGAATTGTCGGGCGAAGGCTGAATGGAGGTCGGGCGGAGGCTTAACGGAGGCCGAGCGGCAAAACGTGTCGCGCCAGTGCACAGGCGCGTCGCACCCTTTGAAAATTCCTGCGGTGAGCTGCTACAGGCGCGTCGCGAACAAGAAAATTTGCACGAGGGCTTGCTGAGGAACCAGAGAAACCCTCCTTCTTTTCCAATCAGTAATATAAAAATAAAATATGCCCTTTGAGGGCTTTTGTGCTTTGTGCAATGCTTTTGAAACATGCAGCCTTCCTTTGAATTTTTCAAGAATAGTTTTATCCAACCTCTGCCCTTTTTCACCTATTTTCCCTATTTCCATGAAATAGTTTTTTGAAACATGTGTAACAATGTTTTAATTAAAAATTTCTCTTGCAAACATCAACACAAGTTTTCATTTTTTTGTGTCAAAACTCCTCTGTTTCAATTCATAAAATGTGCCTTTTAATTTTTTTTTAGGAAAAGGGACCTTTTACCAACTGTAAGTGCCCTCTGCCTATGGATGAAGGAGATACCACTTCTTTGGCTTTTGGAGTTAGTCTTTATAAACTTTTGACTCTCTGTTTTTTTCAAATGAAGGAGGCCCTTTTAAAACAGTCTTTTGCCCTCTGCTTATAAATTGGAGGCATTTTATAAAACAGTCTTTGCCCTCTGCTTATCAATTGAAGGAGGCATTTCAAACCAAAATATGTGTTCTTATCCTTTACCCAATCTGTATGAGACATGTCTCTTTGTAGAAATTCACTGTGAGGCTAATGAACAGGTAATGTATTTCAAAATCACAACTATCTATTGTGTCTCTCATAGGTGTGAACACTATTTTGCAGTAGCTTTATCTTTATTGGTGATGGTAGCGCCTTTGATGATTGACAGCCTAGGTTGTAGGGTTATGAAAAAACATTTGTTTCCCTTTTCATGCTTTTCACTTTGATGTCTAAAGACTGCTGAGGGTCCCTTTGCCTGAAACTGCCATTTTTAATCAAACAGTGCTGATTCCCAGTGTTGTAGCCCAAATGTTTGGAAAGAGTAGAAAAATACCTTATGGAGTGACATGGAGTGCTTGGTGAATTTTATTTCAGCCTTTTGTGCTTATTTGTCATAATGGATGATTCCTTGACATCCTTAGGTATTTTTGATTTGCAGAGATACACCAGTTTGTCCTTCTTCCTCTTAGCCCTGTATTTCCTTTAGTCTCCAAATAGTCAACTATTTTTTTGATTTGAAACCTCTCCTTGAAATGCTTCTTTGCCCAATTTTGATTTATGCCATTCATCCTGGCACTCCTGCAGAGATGTCTTGATAAGATGACTTGATTTTTTGGCAACCTTTTCTTGTTATACTATGAGGATAAATTTTGAAACTCATTTGATCACTTTCTCTTTGGTCATAGGACCATCTTTACTCAGTTTCTTCTTGAGTTGACTTTTCGAGCTTTGCTGAAACAAAAAACAACAACCATTTTGATCGTGTATGACCTAGGGGTAAACAAGGGTTTTGTTTTGCCAGATAAGAAGAGAGGATGGCTGACTGATATTAAAAACAAGGTTTTTGACTAGAGATATTCTTCTCAATATACTTACCCTAAGCACCATCACCTAGACCTAGACAGTTTGTCATAATTTCTAAAGGACTTCTTGGGCATAGTTAGGTCATCATACGAGAATTTAAACAGTGAGAGGGGAGGATAGAACTTGTCCTATGCTTGATAGCGAGCTATGTAAAAACAGGGGACTTTGAATATTCAGAGATACAAGGCTTATGACAGTTATGGATAGGGGGGTTTTATCAAGACTAAAACTTGATGACCACTTCTAACACAGTCTGCAAGAGATGGAAAATGATAAAAATTTTCTCTGATGGGTTTTCTAGAGGACAAATTTACCGTTTGAAATTGGTTTCTAGAAAACCTAGGCAAGGCATATAGTCATCACAACAGGCAAAAATAATGATGACTAACAGTGGCTCCATTTGGGGAGGGCAGCTCCCTTTCGGGAGGTGTCTAGAATTGCAGATCTCTGGCTTGTGAAGACCAGTGCCTCATCCATTGGTGCAGATTTCTCTTTTTCTTGATGCTTTCCCTGAAAATGATGCTTTCTGACAAATTCACAGCATGATTAACATCAACCTCATCTATTCTTACCCAACTACTTTGCCTAACATTTTTTCTTCTTTGGGTGCACTTGGACTGGCAAACCCTTGACATGATTTTTTTGAAAGAGAGAACACTATCTACTTCTACACTTATATATTCCAAGAGTTCAAATTAAACTGATGAACTCAATTATTTCTCTACCTATACTAGATCAACTGTGAAGATTAAGCTGTTTGACAAGATTTCATTCGCTAAACTAAAACATGAAATTGAAAAATGATCAAATTAGGATTAGACAGTCTGATTTATCATGTGTTTGTGGCATAAAGACAAGCTACACACAAATGTTATTTTTGTACAAAATGAGATTTATAAAAATCAGGTCTAATGATACATAATTTGCTTTTCATCCCTATTTTCCTCTTTGGTTCTGTTTTGAGCGTGTGGAACCAACATCTTTGTTTCCTAATCTACTTTCTTTGATAAGTCAAGCTTTCATATTTTGACTATCATTATTTTTCACTAACTTATCAACAATAAATTTAAAACATGCTCAGTTATGATTAGGCTATATAACTAAACAAGACATCTTTTGAGCACTAGTAGTGGCATTTAGACTTGCGCACTTTCAGCTTGACTATTTTTTGGGTATGGGGTTGTACCGTTTCTTTAGAATCTGCCCTCTTTTTCTACTTTTCTTGTTGTTTTTGTGTTTTCTATTTTTATCAAAACAAACTGAAAGAAAGATGCTCATGGGGCTAAGCTTATTTTTCATGCCTATCTATTCTAATCTAACATATATATGATATACATTTATCTGGTGAACTCTTCTTTCCAATATAACCAGTCAAGTATATGATTGCATGGTTGATCTTGGTTCGGCTCTTTGATGATGCTAAAGAAATCAAAAGGCCACTTCCACCTCACTTGTTTTCGGACAATAGTGCTTAAGTTTTTTCTTACACTTTGCAACAAACTGTTCATGGTAGAACACACTCCTCCCTCATATTTCTTAAGGAAAACAACAAATGGATCTTGGAATAATACCTGATCTGGAGGTTTTGAGACATAAGCTCCATTTAGGACTACTCCTTCTTTCACTTGGCTATGTTTGGGACTCTCTTGGGAAAGAAACTCTTCCCCTTGCTCATGATCACTTGAACTGTCAGACTCATCATATATTGTAGTGTAGTCCTCTTTCCAAGCTGATGTGTTCCAATTGAGTGGACTGAAAACTATGTGAAGGTCAACATGTTGATGAGTAGGGATACTCTTTAGCAACGAATCTTCTCGAGAAAGAAGAGTAGCAACTTTCTTGTGCTCATCAATTTTCAAGCCTTCATTTTCTTCCAAATTTTCTAAGCTTTCCTCATCACTGTCATAGCTACTATGCATTGGTTGTTTACCTTTCTCAAGTTGATGAAACTAAGCTTCCTCCCAAAAACCAAGTGTTGAATACTCTGCAAGATTAGCTTCTGTTTGGAAAGCATCATCATTGTCAACATATTGATCAAACTTTGGAGAATCATCAATATAAGTAATGTCACCAGCCATACATATTGGACTATCAGATTGTTTTTCTTCGAATTGATTTACAAATCTATTTTTTGACTTATGGTATGCAAGATTAGCAGGAGAATGATCAGAAAAGTTTTGGTCATATGAACTTTTAGAGGCTGTCTGCATGTTTATGAGTTGATCTATCTCCCCTTCAGTTAAAAAGGGAGGAATTTTTATCTCTCTTTGGATATAACTACAATAATCCTCTTTCTCTTGGGAAAGTTGATTTAGAGGATGAATGTCTTTTTGGGCCTTACCTAAGAGAGATGATGAATCATCACTTGTGCCTTTAGAGAGATCTTGTGGGTTCTCTTTCATTTCTTGATTGGTTTCATCCTCAACCAACTCTTCTTGATGTTCAGGACAATATGCATGGAATTCATGAGTTTCCTTTGATAGATTCTCAGGAGGCCAATTTGCTTGTATAATTTGAAAATACTCAAAGCACAAAGGTAGAGATCCTAAAGGTTTTGATTTTTCTTTCATTTCAGATTTGATTTCATCTTCAACCAAATCTTCTTGATGTTTGGGACAATCAGCATGGGATTCATGAGTTGCCTCTGATAGATTCTCAGGAGGCCAATTTTCTTGTATAATCTAAAATAAATTAAAGCACAAAGGTAGAGAACCTAAAGGTTTTGATTTTTCTTCCATTTCAGATTTGATTCCATCCTCAACCAACTCTTCTTGATGTTTAGGACAATCAGCATGGGATTCATGAGTTGCCTCTAATAGATTCTCAGGAGGCCAATTTTCTTGTATAATTTGAAAAGAATCAAAGCACAAAGGTAGAGATCCTAAAGGTTTTTTTTTTTTCTTCCATTTGTGACTGTTCATAGAGTTGAATGTTTTCTTGAGGAGGTTCTGCAATAATATGTTCCTTTGTTTCTTTATGAGTATTTTCTTTAGTAGGTAAGGCAGTAATGGATAACATCTGATCTATTTCTTTTTCAGTTAAAGGAGGAGGCATTTTCTGTTTTCTTTGGATTGGGCAACAATTGCTTTCCATTTTTTGTGGAGGTTGATCTTGTGGCTGAATGTCCTCTTGTTTTTTACAAAAAGGGGCAGATGGATTTTTATTTGTTTCAACCTTTTCAAAGAGCTCTTGTGGATCCTCTCTTATTTTTTTATGGATTTCATCCTTGATCAACTCTTCTTGGCCATCTTGATGGTTAGTTTGGGTAAGAAATGTATGGATTTCCTCTAACAGGTCTTCATGATGCCAATTTCCCAAATCTTCATCAATGCTAACAAGGTGTTGTATGAGATCTTCAGATTGATCACAACAATTTTCAGCTAAGGATAGAGATGGACAATACCCTATATAGTGTTTGTAAAATACCTTGTGGATATCCTTTAAATAAAACAAGATGCCAGGTTCTAACCATTCATACCAATTTCTTTCCTTACCTTCTAATGTTGCCATGAACATTTTCATAAGGCAGTCCTCATGCCATTCAACTTTTAACCTCCATATATGTATATGAAACTTGATGAGATGTAACAAGGGGTCATCAAAGTTTTCATCTTGAAAAATAGGTAGGTTTTTCATCCAATCTATTTGAGGAATTTTGTGTGGGAATCTAGGGATATGATCTCTATTCATTGGAGCATATCTCCTTTGTATCCTTGGATCCATATTTGTTAATCAGAAAGTGTCACTTTGTCTTTTCAACCAGTTTAGAGTTCTCTACTAGTGGATTATTTTGGTCTATTGAGGGTTGTGGAGTTTCCAGGTGGAATATTTGAACTTTTTTGTCCACCATCAACATGATTTGGATTGCTCAATGCATTCCTAGGAGATTTTATAAGGACTAGTGGAGTGATAGGCCTATTGGAGGCTAGTGGAGTCGCTAGGTGGATGTTTTTAGTTGTTTTGAGGGTATATGTGTATGGTCCACCACAAATACTGACAAAAAACCAATCTAAGGATGTTTTGGGGTTTTTCTGAGCTTCTTATATGTAGCCCTAGGGTTTTTGAGAGTGTCCTATAGCTGAGTCATCATTTTTATAGAATGGTGAAACAACCAAATTCTACTCTTTTGAAAATACTTTAGTCTTCTAATTTTGATTGAAACTTTGAGAGTTCCTAAGGGATACCTAGGATTTTTTGACTCAAGGTCCCACCATGTTGGGGTGTGGTGGGATGGATCAATAGGATAGCATGCTCAGTTTGACAGGGGTTTTCCATGAGTCTTGAAAGATATTCAGATTAATATGAACTCAGAAAATTCCCACTATGATCGCCATTATGTTAGAGAGCAGTGGGATGGATCAATAGGATAGCATGCTCAGTTCGACAGGGGTTTTCCGTGAGTCTTTGAAAGATATTCCGATTAATATGAACTCAGAAAGGTCCCACCGTGATCGTCGTTATGTTAGAGTCCCGAGATTTAGCAGATTGGTAAACCAAATGACAGGGCAACATCAGACCAACTTTAGAGTCCTAGGACCTAGCCTTCTTGGACTCAGAGAGGGCTCTCTCTATTATGCGAAAGGATGTGAAATTGTTCGCTTTGTATGTTTGATTTTAGGCTAGATGTTAAGTATATTTTGGTTTGTTTTTTGGATTTTTGAGGTAAACTAATCAAAAAGGACAAATAGAAAGAGATTTCATGGATCAACAGGGCTATGGGGTCAGATAAAGTCAGGACTGTCTAAATGGTGGACAAGGTATTACTACAGGGCTGATTTAGTCAAGGTCAATGGATTCTTTGGGTGAAAATGAAGTGAAATGAACATTAATTTTGTGAAATACAAAGAGACCTTAAACATATATAGTTTTAAGTATTCATGAGGTAGGGAAAACCATAAATCTCTATGAATATAACTCAAACTGATACATATGAAAGATAAAAAACCCGGCGATACATAGAAGCATAAGAACCTCTAACTTTAGAAAATCACCTTCAGTTGCTGGGGAAAACAAATAAGATAAACAAACAACTCAATCTATGAAGAGGGAACACCTAAAAAGCATATCTTGAGCTATCGAGAACTCTGAAATAAGTTTGCAAGCATGAACAAAGGGCAAGATCGAACAAGACCACTTTGACTTAACTAAAACAACCAATATTTCATAGAAAGATTTCAGAAATGGAGTTTTGAGAATCTATAAGTAAGCAGGGCATGCCTTAAATCATACAAGATAGCAAAACATACTGACCATAAATGAAACAAATAACAATTTCTTGATGGACCTAAAGGGCAGTTAAGAATCCTTTAGAAATGATCAAGAAGAAGAAAACATCAAAGCTGTAACATGCAGGATGTTTGAGGTGCTTCCATGAGCATGTTTCAACATATACTTTTCTGATCTACAGCAAATGAGAAGTATGGAACATTAATGGAAAAAAGGACACATAAACAAATCAAAGAAACATCACCATTCACCAAGCCATGGAATCTTGCACACAATGCTCCTCCACCATCAAGCCAAGCAAGACATCATCCACTTCATAAAACAAGTATTTATTCCAAGCTCATAATGCTATGTATTGCTCTTAATATATCAAGTTCTGCCTCTTTGTTACAATGAATCCTCTTGGTTATATAAGCCAATGAGGAGGAAAAACACCTAGAGCAATTAGAAGGTCATTGGCCAAAAACAAATATCTAAACTGTCCTTGAGGCTTAACAAAGTCCAAGGCACAAAATATCTTTCAAAAACAACTTTTCGGACCAAAATGGAAAAAAAGGATCACTTTCAAGGCCTAGAAAACAAGATAAGCTTGCTTAATGCACAATTTTCCTAGTCACCACTCGGAAAACTGCTTTTTAGCAAAATCTACAGGAACATAGCGCCAAAAAAAGGTCTGTATTGCAGTGAAGTTTTGGCTGACCTCTCGATGTCGAAATGAGTCCCATGATGGCTCGTTGGAAAGCTACGGATGTTTACTTTCCAAAAATACTTGATTTTTTTCAATATTATGCTTGAAAGTTAGTAAAAATGTAGAAACAGTGAAAAAACCCAGGAGTGTAGCACCTGCTAATATTAGGGGCAGGAAGGTGAAAAATGGTTGTTTTTGGCCTTTTCGAGAGACCAAAACAGCTTCATTTGATATAAAAATTTCTGATCATGTTCCTTTGATGTCAAGGAATCCAAAAATATATTTTTCTTCAGCTGAGGATGCTCCGAGAAAAAGTTAAGGCACCAATGATTTTATGCTTTTAGGCTTAAAATTCACAAAAAACAAGAATGTGTCCAAAAATGCCCGAATTTGTTGAGAAAACCCCTTAAGGGTTTTTAGAAAGATGCAATGAATCTTGAGCAAGAATTCCAAGCCGGGATAGATCTTTTCAATTTTTTTTCATCGGGCACCTCCTTTGGGCAGATTTGAGCTTCCTTCGGGCAATTTGATTTAACTTTTTGTAGTGCTCAGTCATTCTTCTTTGTAGGCCCAAATCCTTGTTAGCTTTCTCCAATTTGGCTTCTAAATGCTGATTTTCCCTCTCAAGCCAAGGCTCTCTATCATCTTCAATTTCTTTGGCAAGGAGCTCCATAAGAGGGTACTGCTTTTCACGAGCTGATTCTTCTTCTTTCTGCTTTTGTAATGCTTTTCTAAGACCCATGGTCCTAGGCCTCTTTCTTTCTAGTTCTTTGTCTTCATCATCATCTCCATACTCACCCATATATTCTTCAAGTCTCACTTGTGAATTTTGTGCTTCTCTTTTATATTTGATTGTCCAAGCTTCATAAATAGCCATCTATCCACTCATATGTCTATTTTGCATTTGTAAAAAGTGGATAAGTTCCTTTGTCCTTTCTAGGTCATTTTCCAAGTCTTTAACTTAGGCATCCCGATCTTGCAAGAGGGATCTAAGAATCCTAGCCTCATATTCTTCAACATCACTCTCTACCTATATTAGCTCAAACTCCCTCTCATGCTCATGACTACTTTCTTGTTCTTCAATCTTCTCCTTGCCCTTGCCTTTGATGGGCTTCTTTCCCCTAGTTTTCTTAGGCATTTCAACCTTGCTCTGTTTTGGCAATTTCCCTCTGCTTCTTAGTGCCCTAGTGACATTGCTAGTCACGGTTTGAGTGGTTTTCTTCCTTGATGTTCTGGTGTTTTTAGCCTTTGCTATTTTTGAGGAAGGAAGCAATGCCCCTTGCCTTGGAGAGGCAGTAAACACATGCTCTTGACTTTGCTGATGATGAGTGAGAGGAGGAGTTGTTACATGGGCTTGTTTAGTTTGTTCTCCTGCAGCCTCAGGGCTATCCTCTTCTCCACAAAGATTCTCTGTTTGCAATTATTTTTTACTTTGCTGTGGGGAATTTCCTTATTCATTAATTTTGATACTTGTAATGAACTCACCACCAAGAGTAAACTCAGAAAGATCATGCCCCTTTTCTGTTTTGTGGGAGATGTCTAGGTCTACTGCTTTTTCCTTTTCCAAACTACCTATGCTTTCACCTATCTTCTTGCTATCATGATTGCTTCCATAATTTTCATTGTTTTCAATGTTTTCCTGATGTGAATTGCCTTCATCATTATTATTGCTTTCATTTTCTTGCTGTAGGCTGCCTTCTCCTCTAGTGTCTTCACTGTCTCTCTGTGGGCTACCTTTTTCTTCATCACTGTCTTCATTTTCTTGCTGTAGGTCGCCTCTTTCCTCATCACTGTCTTTAATTTCTCCTTGTGGTTTGCCTTCATCATGATCATTGTTTTCACTTTCCTGCTATGGGCTAACTTCTCCTCTAGTATCTTCATCATTGTCTTCATTTTCTCCTTGTGGGCTGACAACTTCATGATTACTGCTTTCATTCTCTCCTTGTGGGCTGACAATTTCAAGATTACTGCTTTCATCACTGTCTTATTTTTTGTCACCATCCCCTCCCTGTTCTTTGTCATCATCACTTCCTTGCTCTTTTTCATCACTATCACTTCCTTGCTCTTTACTTTCACTGCACTCTTCTTTCTCACTGCTATCTATGGAGGATGATTTTTGTTGGGGAGTAGACTCATGAGAAGAAGAGGAAACATAAGGTGTGGAGGGAAAGGAATGAGCATGAGGAGGGCTTTGGGATGCAATTGGGCTGATCTGTAGTGGCATAGAAGATGCAGAAGTGAAATCAGGGTGAGAGATGAAATTTTCCCAAGGGATTCCCTTTTGTTTCAGCTGGTGAAGGACAATGATCTTAATGAGTGAGTGATGAAATAAAATTGCTTTTTGTTGGGCTGGAGGGTTTTTTCTAACAATGGAAGACATCTTGTCTATACTCTTGCACATGAAGAAAGGTAGGTTTAGCAATTTAGTTTTTGTGAAATGCATAAGGAGTCTGATGTGATAGGCATATACTTGGGAGTATCTACCTTCACAAGTGAAAAACTTCATGACTATTTTCATGAGGGCTGCATAGTCATCCAGCAAGTGTGAGAAAGGGAAAATGGAGCTGCATGTATTTGGATGATTTGGCTTGAGAAAAGGCTGATAGTGGCTGAGGTCAAGGTATGATTATTTGAAACACTGTTCTCCTATGTTAGGGATTTTGGTTGCCCTAGAAACAGCTCTAGGAGTGAGTTTAAAATCTAAACCTGCTATGTGGACTTGCTCTGCATTCAACCTCAGGGAAAATAATTCAGCTAGATGAGGGTGGCTAGTGACCTCTAGTATTTTTCTGCAAAATTCAAAACAACCTACTTCTTGAAAACAGGACAAGATTGATGGAGAGGTAGTGATTTCTTGAATAGTGGTGGGCTCAAATCTGTTGTGTTGACCTCCCTTTTTAACCCTTTTCCTTGGAGGCATTTTTACCTTTCTGTTCTTTTCCAAAATCAACCAGAGAGCCCTTAAATAAAAACATGTTTTCTCTTCCTTTAACACTTCTTTCTCTTTTAATTTAGTTTTCGAAATATCCTTTATGTTTTAAGAGCAACTGAGGGGCAAATATATGGATAAATACCTCGAAAATTTCCTTTGTAGTGATGAACACTGACCTTTGAGTAACACTGGAAAATTTGGCCCTTTTGAAAGAAATGAGAAGGTGTTACGCCTTTACACCCAGGCACGTAGCATCTGAACGGAGTTTGAACGAAGAAAAAGAACTAAGCCAGTTCAAAAAACTATTTTTTTGAACGGAGTTTGAACGCCGGGCAGAGGCTGAACGAGGGTCTAGGCAGAGGCTGAATGAAGGGTCAGGTGGAGGCTGAACGGAGGTCGGGCGGAGGCTGAACGAGGTCGGGCGGAGGCTAAATGGAGGTCGGGGCGGAGGCTGAACGGAGGGTCAGGCGGAGGCTGAACGGAGGTCGGGCAGAGGCTGAACGAGGTTGGGCGGAGGCTGAACGGAGGTCAGGTGGAGGCTGAACGGAGGTCGGGCGGAGGCGGAATGGAGGTTAGGCAGCGAAACATGTTGCACTAGTGCAGAGGCGTGTCGCACCCTTTGAAAAATCCTGCGGTGTGCTGCTACAGGCGCGTCGCGACCAAGAAAATTTGCACGGGGGCTTGTCGAGAAACCAGAGAAACCCTCCTTCTTTGCCAATGAATAATATAAAAATAAAATATGCCCTTTGAGGGCTTTTGTGCTTTGTGCAATGCTTTTGAAACATGCAGCCTTCCTTTGACTTTTTCAAGAATAGTTTTATCCAACCTCTGCCCTTTTTCACCTATTTTCCCTATTTCCATGAAACATGTGTAACGGTGTTTTAATTAAAAAGTGCTCTTGCAAACAGCAACACGAGTTTTCATTTTTTTGTGTCAAAACTCCTCTGTTTCAATTCACAAAATGTTCCTTTTACTTTTTTTTTAGGAAAATGGACCTTTTACCAACTGTAAGTGCCCTCTACCTATGGATGAAGGAGATACCATTTCTTTGGCTTTTGGAGGTAGTCTCTATAAAATTTTGACTCTCTGTTTTTTTCAAATGAAGGAGGCCCTTTTAAAACAGTCTTTCACCCTCTGCTTATAAATTGGAGGCATTTCATAAAAAAGTCTTTTCCCTTTGCTTATCAATTGAAGGAGGCTTTTCAAACCAAAATCTATGTTCTTATCCTTTACCCAATCTGTATGAGACATGTCTCTTTGTATAAATTCACTGTGAGGCTAATGAACAGGTAATGTATTTCAAAATCACAACTATCTATTGTGTCTCTCTTAGGTGTGAACACTCTTTTGCAGTAGCTTTATCTTTATTGGTGATGGTAGCGCCTTTGATGATTGACAGCCTAGGTTGCAGGGTTATGCAAAAACATTTGTTTCCATTTTCATGCTTTTCACTTTGATGTATAAAGACTGTTGAGGGTCCCTTTGCCTGAAACTGTCATTTTTAATCAAATAGTGTTGATTCCCAGTGTTGTAGCCCAGATGTTTGGAAAGAGCAGAAAAATACTTTGTGGAGTGACATGGAGTGCTTGGTGAATTTTCTTTCAGCCTTTTGTACTTATTTGTCATAATGGATGATTCCTTGACATCCTTATTTATTTTTTATTTGTAAAGATACACCAATTTGTCCTTCTTCCTCTTATCCCTGTATTTCCTTTAGTCTCCAAATAGTCAACTGTTTTTTTGACTTGAAATCTCTCCTTGAAATGCTTATTTGCCCAATTATGCCATTCATCCTGGCACCCCTGCAGAGATGTCTTGATAAGAATACTTGATTTTTTGGTAACCTTTTCTTGTTATACTATGAGGATAAATTTTGAAACTCACTTGATCACTTTCTCTTTGGTCATAGGACCATCTTTACTCTGTTTCTTCTTGAGTTGACTTTTTGAGCTTTGCTGAAAAAAACACAGTGACCATTTTGATGGTGTATGACCTAGGGGTAAACAAGGGTTTTGTTTTTCCAAATAAGAAGAGAGGATGGCTGACTGATATTAAAAAAAAGGTTTTTGACTAGAGATATTCTTCTCAAGATACTTACCCTAAGCACCATCACCTAGACCTAGACAGTTTTTCATAATTCCTAAAGGACTTCTTGGCCATAGTCAGGTCATCATACGAGAATTTAAACAGTGAGAGGGGAGGAGACAACTTGTCCTATGCTTGATAGTGAGCTGTGTGAAAATAGGGGACTTTGAATATTCAAAGATACAAGGCTTATGACAGTTATGGACAGGGGGGTTTTATCAAGACTGAAACTTGATTACCACTTCTAACACAGTTTGCAAGAGATGGAAAAAGATAAAAAATTTCTCTGATGGGTTTTCTAGAGGACAAATTAACTGTTTGAAATTGGTTTCTAGAAAACCTAGGCAAGGCATATAGTCATCACAACAGGAAAAAATATTGATGACTAACAGAACCTAAGTTGCATTGGTCCACTATCTAGCTGCGTATGGCCAATCAACAAAATATCATACCCTTGGGGAGACTATCGAAGATCTTGGTGGATATCGCAGGGGTCAAGGTCCCGGCTGATTTTGAAGTCATTCAGATTGTAGAAGATTCAAACCCCTACCCTACACTTCTAGGGTTAGACTGGGCGATAGATATGGGAGGTATCATTAACTTGAAGAAGAGAAGCATGGTGTTTGAGAATAATGGTACAAGGGTGATAGTACCATTAGATCCTGCGGAATGCAAATGATACACAGAGCCGGTGCGCGACGAAGAGGATGTGGATCACATCTATAAGTTGACTACACTGGATGAAGATTGGATCAACCCCACAGCGGATGGAATACTCTACTGGGAAAAGGACAGTGAATGCTTCTCTGACTCCGATAGGGAGATAGACAATTAGCAAAACCGGTTACATGATGTCTCTGCGCTGTGATATCTTCGGGTCACAAAGGACTTCCGCTGCGTTTCCTCAAAGGTAAGAGACCTACCTTATTTTGATGGTTCTAGTAATATTAAGGAATTTTTATGAGCATTCGAAGTTGAGGTTCCAAGGGAACGAAGGCTATGGGCCCTTAAGCTAGCCATGCATGGAACATCTGCGCAATGGTAGGAGATGCATGAGGAGGAATTCCAGGATTGGGAGGAGTGTCGAGATATGATGATCCTATGATTTGAGGCCCCAGCTAATGTATGAGTCAAGACGTTCCTTGGCCCAGAAGACCCATGTGAATATCTATTCACTTGGATAGAACAGTTGTATGACATGACTAACAAAGAGTGGGTTCATATGTTTATTCATGCCCTGGGACCACTTCCCACTACGTGGTACTTAGATGCGGAGCTACATCAACGCACCCGCCACTAGGAGACGTTGAAGGATGAATTTCTGGGAAAATTTGGGTTAGTATGCAGGACAGAGGCACTTGACGCAGCTCTACAGTACATTGACACTGTAGCATGGAGTGAATCGCACCTGTATGTCACACCTGAAGTGTCCACATGGGAAATGCGGGTACCAAGCATGGTCAACTACCACAGCCTAGACCCAAAAGAAGGTAAATATGATCCACAAGTTGTTTCTGACTCAGAATTGGATGGGATATGCACAGTTACCATACCACTCAGGCTATGAATGGCTAGCATTGAGACGCACCCCATGTTGGCTAAGATTGGGGATGCGGATATAGGAGGCAGAGTTATCATATATCCGGAAACTCCTACAACAAGGGGATAGCTGCGGTCAATTATCGGCCACGCAGGTTATTACAGAAAGTTCATTCGGGGGTATGCACTGATAACAGCACCTCTGAAAGACTTTCTTACGAAGGAGGCCCAGTTCTGTTGGGATGACATATGTCAGGCAAAAAAAATTTTGGTTTTGAAGTACCTAGGGATCAAGCCTGTGTTGGGGGAGGATGCGCCGGAGGTGCAGGTGTTTAACCCAAGCATAGCAGGTATGCCAAGTGCACAGGAGGTGCGAAAACTAGCTATTAGCACAATAACATCTGGTAAAAAGAAAAATTTATCGTTGAAAGGAGCGGCCTGCTGGCATTTAATCGGGCAAATTTTGGGGATTTTTTACCGTTTACTTGATGGTGAGTTCTAGGTGAAGTGTACCCTACCATTGGATGACTGTAGGCACTATAAAAATGGTAGGATAGTTCAGACAAGGGTTTCATCCCACTTACATAGCTTGTACTTATCGTCTTTGTCTCGAACAAACTTGATTTATAAGAGTTTTCGGGTCTGCACTGTCCCTTTCATGTTTGATCAACCTCCTCCTTCTGACATCAGCCACCCAGAGTTGGGATTCATTTTCTGCACTAGGATGATGACCACTAACCCTGCTGAACCCTTGGCACCTGCAAACCCAAAAGTTGAGGAAGTAATGGAGATTGGGTCTAAGGATGAAGAAGTGCTCTTGATTTCGGTCACAAGGAATGAAAAAATGGAAGCACAGGGCTCTGGGAAGCCCCCGAAAGCTGCGAAATGGGCTGCGAGGAATCCCAAGACTTCCCCAAGGCATGCCAAGTCCCTGTGAGCAATGCCTTAGACTCAGGCTGCATAGGGGGAAGCCCAACCTGCCAATCCAATCAATTGGTTACCTCCCTTCGTCCGACAACGCAGACCCTCGACGCACACACCAAAGAACCTCGACGGCCTGATTTCCTATCTGCAGACACCACTAACCCCAGGAGAGGTCCCTGTCCTTAGTGACCCTTATGGAAGGCTCTATGAGGTCAAATATGACGATCACAACTTGGTGAATTATGAAGCCTTCCCTGAGCTAAGCCCCGCATTATACTTCGACACAATTTATGTGAATGATGGGGTCACAGTCATTCCTCAGTGTTGGGTATGTGGATTGGCTGGATCCGGACCCTTGAACCTACTGCGGATCCCCCACTTTGGCCACTACAAATGATCCAGCTGGATATTGGTGGCCACCCACCTATTCCACTTGGGCCCCCACCATTGTCTCTTTCAATTTTTCAGTTTTGGCATAATTTACTATTTTTAGCAGTTTTTCAGGTCCTGAACTTCCGGAGCCGTTTTGAGGCCCTAAACGACGTTTTTTGAGCATCGCGCCTCCAGCAAATATCATTCCGTTCCGAAATGATATTTGTGGTGAAATTGTAGTCCTTGGATAGATATTTCTAATGATGTATCATGTGCATCAAACGGAGATAGTATGCCAAAGTTACGTCCCTGGGAAGTTGAAACACCAATTTACCCAAACGAGGCCCATAGTTTTGGCGCTTCATCTCCTAGGGTTAGGTTTTTTGATGTTTAGGGTTCTCCATTGTTTCTCAATAATAAATAGGCCCTCGAGCCTCATTGTAACTCAGTTCAGAGGCCTGTAGCTGCCACATCTCTTCTCAGAGATAGCTACCAGTGCCCTAGCTAGTTTATTTCCATTCTATCTGTAAGCAAATTTCAGTTCTTTGATATTAATGAAATGAAGTGTTATTTCCGCTGCATCTCTATGTTTATGGTTATATGTTTATTTTGTTTCATTCCTGCATAAATCCGGATCAGTGGTATCAGAGTGCCTGCTTTTTCTCGATCCTTCTTTGCATGTCCCCAACGAGGTCGGGGTATAAGGAGGTAGGGCTTGATCTGGTGGAACCTTTGCAATATCAGCCTCGCAAACCTCGATGGACGCCCATGGGGGACGAAAAGAAAGATGAGGGAGCAGGAGATCCTATCAAAATATTGCTCAAGGAGGCCCTTGAAAAACAAAGGAACGCGATGATGGATAACTTTGCTCAGATCCTTCAACGGCTGCCCACCGGCGACGCATCTGCATCCAGTAGCCACTCTAGAGGTGCGACTCATTTTAAGGTACAAGTAAATTTTGACATTACCATATTTGAGGGTCAAATAGATGCAGATGCCATAGATAGATGGTTGAATCTATTAGAAGGATATTTCTCTGTTCATGACTTTTCAGACCGGGAGAAGATTATTTTTGCACTCCTCAAAGCTACCCCCCATGTTAAGAACTGGTGGGAAACGTACTATGAGAACAAGGACCAGACAGAACCCTCTCTGTTCTCAGTCGTACCAACTTGGAATTATTTCCAAGACACCGTCAAGGAACAGTACTATCCCGTGGGGAGCTATGAGGACAAGTACATACAATGGACCACGCGGCGACAACAAAGGGATCAAGATGTGCATGAGTTGACGAATCTGTTCCATACCCTACGCACAAATTTGGGTATCAAAGATTCAAAGAAACATTTGGTGCTAAAGTATTGCAGTTGCCTACACAAATAAATTCAGGAGGAAATGGAGTTCCTCAACATCTCCTCGCTTGGTACAGCATACCGGTATGCTGCCAAGATTGAGCAGAAATTCAAACAGAAGAAGCGAGACTTTGGATCTGCGAATCAAAAGCAAGGGAAAGGTGCTTCCAAACCGCAGAACAAAGGACAGAGCCAAGGCATGGTGGCTAAAGAAAACCCATCAAAGCCACAAGAAAAGAACAACACCGCAAAGCCAAAGAAGGACACGAGAAAGTGGTGTGAGTTCCATAAGAGCTCCACTCACAACACAAGTGAGTGTCGGGCCAAGCAGTCGCTAGTGGCCGAGATGAGGGCTTCTGAGTCAGATGCATGCTCCGACTCCGAATCAGAACCTGAAAAGGGGAATGAAAAAGGGAAACAAATTATTGATGCGGAGCCCAATGCCACTATTGCCACTACAAAGATCCAGAAGGAGGAACCGGAAGATCCAGAGGAGGAGGAACGTCTCTTCCACTCCCAGATGTGGGTAAAGGGCTCCCCTGTACAGTTCATTGTCGACAATGGGAGCCAAAAGAACCTCATTTCAGCAGACGTCGTGAAGAGGTTGGGCTTGCCGACCACAGCTCACCCACATCCATACACCATCGGGTGGCTTCACCAAGGACGAGATCTCCGCGTCAGCCAGCAGTGCCGCCTTCCCTATAACATCAAGCCCTTCACGGATGAGGTATTATGTGACGTTGCTCCTATTGATGTTTCTGATGTATTATTAGGACAACCATACTTGTGGAAGCATCATGCTATGTATGAGTCTCGGCCTCGTGCTGTTATTGTTACTTTGGGAAATAAGTTGTACAGGATACTAGAGGTACCACCTCCTGCTGCTATCTCTTTGGTTACTGCAAAACAATGCAGTAAGCTCATTTCCCAAACCAGGAAATTCGTTTTCCTGATGATCCGCCCCCAGGGCAAGAAGAAGATGGTGGCCACGACCTCCAGACAGGGCTCCTCTGCACAGCAACAACAAATGGATAAGTTTGTGGAGGAGTACGGGGACATATTCACCTCACCCACAGGGGTTCCTCTGCACTGTCAGGTCAAGCACCCGATTGATCTGACCTCCAGTGCGCCGCTACCAAATGGACCGATCTATCGGCGCTCTGTTCTGGAGAATGATGAAATCAAGAGGCAGATTCAGGAGCTGTTGCAGAAAGGTCACATCAGACCAAGTTCATCGCCCTGTGGGAGCCCGATCGTGTTGGTACGGAAGAAGGATGGGACGTGGAGACTCTGTATTGACTATCGGGCGCTGAACAAGATCACTGTCCGGAATAGGTACCCAATCCCACGGATTGATGACCTTCTGGACCAACTCCAAGGTGCAAAATATTTCAGTAAGATCGACCTGAAGTCTGGGTATCACCGGGTACCAATTGAACCCTCTGATGTGTGGAAGACTGCCTTCAAAGCTAAGGAAGGCCTTTTTGAATGGCTGGTCATGCCTTTCGGGTTGACGAATGCTCCCACAACCTTCATGAGGATGATGGACGACATCTTGCAGCCATTCACCAACTCATTCGTAGTGGTGTACTTGGATGAAATTCTGATCTTCAGCAAGACTTGGGAAGAGCACCTTCATCACATCCGACAAGTCCTCCAAACACTGCGGCAACACAAGTTGTGTGCCAACTTGGAGAAGTGCACGTTTGGCATGACCCAGGTTCAATATCTGGGATACATTATTGATGAAAGGGGGGTGCATGTGGATAAAGCCAAGATCCAAGTCATTCGGGATTGGCCAGCCCCGACTACTATAACAGAGCTTCGCAGCTTTCTGGGTCTTGCTAATTTCTACCGTAGATTCGTGTTGGGATTCTCTCATATCACTTGGCCCTTGAGTCAAGTCACCAAAGGAGGAGCGAGAGAAAAATTATTTTGGTCAGAACCTCAACAGAAGGCGTTCAAATAATTGAAAAATCGCCTTTGTTCTGCCCCAGTGCTCACCTTACCAAACTTGCAACAGCCGTTTGAGATCGAGACAGATGCCTCTGACTATGCTATTGGGGCAGTTCTTACTCAACGGGGACATCCAATGGCATATCACAGTGAGACATTGTCTGAGATAGTTCGCAAGTATCCCACCTATGACAAAGAAATGTATTCCATTGTGCAAGCCTGTCGACAATGGAAGCATTACATTTTGGGGAAGGAAACAATCATCCACACAGACCACCGGCCCCTGCAGTTCATACAAACACAAGGGAAGTTGCAGAATGACCGCCATCAGAAGTGGTCCACATATCTGCAACAGTTTAATTTGAAGATCAAGTATAAGAAGGGTAGCACCAATAATGTTTCAGACTGCCTCAGCCGACCACCGATCATGGCGCTCACCACCGTGCTCAACTCTTGTGGGCAAGAGACTTCTGATTGGCCGCTTCTCTATGAGAGTGACCTAGAATTCGGCCACACTTACAAGGCACTCTTGGGGGGTACGCAAGTTCCAAATTTTCGCCTCCAAGATGCACTTTTATGTCACCTGGGACACCTTTGTGTTCCTTCAAGCGAGCGTGCCAAGATGATATGGGAAGCACACTACAGTCGATTCATTGGGCATTTTGGGGTCGAGAAAACAGTAGCAATACTACAAAAGTATTTCTATTGGTTGAACCTTCGAAAGGATGTCGAGAAGCACATCAGATCCTGCACTGCTTATGCCATTGCCAAACCGACCATCAAGAAGCAAGGCCTATATACTCCACTACCTACCCCTAGTTGACCTTGGGAATCCATCTCCATGGATTACATGCCGGGCCTGCCTTCTACTAAGAATGGAAATGACTGTGTTTTCGTGGTCGTTGACAGATTCTCGAAGATGGCCATTATGGCGGCCTGTAAGAAGAATATCACAGCAGAAGCCACTTCTAAACTCTTCTTTGAACGAGTGTGGGTGCACTTTGGGATCCCACAGTCTATCATATCAGATCGAGATAGCAGGTTCCTCAACACATTTTGGTCTAGCCTCTGGTCAATGTTGGACAAAAAGTGTTTTTGCTCAACCTAGTCTCCTAAATTGAGTTCATTTAATTGTCAACCAGGGTTGGTAAACTGTTTAAGTGAGGTGCACTGTATGTGCCTAGGTGTTTGTTTCTTACTGCGTTGTGTTAGTGTTTTATGATGTTTTTGGTCTTTTGGTGGTTTTATGTTCACAGGGAAAAGAACTAAATGCTAATGGAAAGAAGCTACTGGTTAAAAACATAGTGAAGCCTAATTTGTTGATGACAAATGACAAATGAAAATATTGAGACAGAACCAAACCTAAACTATGACTTAGCAAAAATACAAAGCTTGATAATGACTTCAAGAAAATGAATCACAACATGAACTTAACTTGTCCAATCCTTCTAACTAAACAATTAAACAATCATCTTATAATGATACAACATCTTACCCATGATTAAAGGTTTGTGAAACATATCTGGAAAAGAACATTGGTAACATCATAAGATCTCTACTCTAAAACTAGCTCCTAATTCTATTCTGCAACTTATTTGGACACCACTACACCTTACTCAAAAGTTATAGATTTCATTTTGGAATAGTCTTTTGAGGAAAGGCTTTGTTTGTGAGATGACAAAAAGGTTGCAAAAGTACTCCAAGCCTTGGACTGATACTGTCTTCTGTTCAGATGATTATGAATTAATATAGGTTTGGAACAAAAGAAGTTTTGTAAATAATGAAGGTCGTGGTGTTTAAGTTTAACAGATAATGTAATTTAATATGCAATGGATGACAACTAAATGTGGAGTGTAAATACAATGAGCTAAGCTATAACTGAACTAAGGTGTCACTAGTCTACAATAAATAGTGCTGAACTAACAAGCCATTATCAAACTTAAAACGTAATAACAAAGCATGAATTAAATGCAATTTGACTCCGAAGTGCCCTAACTAAGTTATCACGCAATTAATCTATGGGATTCTACAGCCTATTTTTTCCATCATGAATGGTGTTTTGGAAGAGCTTCTTAGAACAATCCTGGCTGTACAATTCAATGCAAATGCAAACATGAAAACTGAAAGAAATTACAATTAAAAACTAAGAAATCACAGCTATTTCCTACCCATTGTTATGATGTTTTGGAAGAGTGTTTTAAGAGTAAGATCAGCTATGCTACTTAGTGTAAACAAGAAAATGAAACCTTCAGTATCACAGTCATGCCTTAGCCATCATAATGATTTTTTGGAAGAGTTTTCTTAGAATAAGTTCAACTATGATAATGAACAAAAGAAATTGCAATTAAAATCTATAACACTACAGCCATTTCTCATTCATTATCATGATATTTTGGAAGAGTTTCTTAGAACAAGTATATCTATAGTGACTAATGAAATTAACTATGAACTCAAACTTCAAAAACATGAAAACAAACTAAGATACTTATCTAAATTACGAAAGTAAAGCTATTCAGGAGGCAGGGGCCCTCTACCACCAGACGGAATCTACCTCAAAATCAACTCAACGCGTTCAAAGCAATGTTGTCTTCTTCATTAAAGGAAAATAACTTGAAACAGAGTATTCTCGGTCTTCAGAAATATAGCAGTCAACTCATAAAATCTAATCAAAATCTAGCGCTAGCCTCTCGGTTTCCCGAGTGCATTTATATCAAATCTTCATAACAGAACTTGCAACAATACGGGGATCATTGTCTTTTCATATCAAAATCGCACTAGAACTCTAAAGATGGCAGCGTAGAGGGAAAAAGGACATCTGGACTGTCCTAGTCCTATTAGGAGTCTGCCTCCTGGAATGAGTTCCCACGTACCAAAACCACATCCAGAATTCGGTTCATTCTTCATGGTGAGCAACGAACAATGAGGACATGATGTGGAATATACCCATGTGTGGATTTTCCTTAGAGGACACCTGGAACATGCTTTAACATGAAGACAGCTGCAGAATTGGCGGTTAGCTACGGGATGTCTGCATTCTGTAGCTAGTTTCAGTTAAAAATGCATTACAATGACAAAATCACAAAACTTAGCAAGTTAGCCATGTTATTCATTCTAAAAGTAATTTTAACTAATTTCATTGATCATTTGGGCCTGGGATAACAATGGAAAAATGAAAATGGAGTGAAGTAAGATGAAATAAAGAACAATCTTGGGGCTCAACATACCCCCACTGCTGACTTCTTGCATGTCCTCATGCAACTTATTCCATAAACTCAGAGACTTCTGCAAGAACATCTAACCCTCTTCTTCTTCTTTTCCTGGAAGTTAAAGGTCTCCTGGGTTTCCTGATGGCTAACTTGAACCTTAAGTTGGTAAGTGCCCTGATTAGCTTCTTGTTCCTCTTTTTCAACTTTTCATTAGCCTTTTCCACTTTGTCCATTTGTAGAGACAAGGTTGAGTTCATACTGGTTTTGAGTTTGACTTGTTCCTTCAGAATATCATTCCCAGTTCTAATATGTCTGTTAAGTACTTCCAACTCGTATCTATCTCTTCTTAACACATCTATTTCAGACAGTGGAGGACTAGGGGTTCTATCTCTACTCTCTGAAGCTTTCCTTTCCAATGTTTCAACATAGTCATAAACTTCTTGTTGTGCAGGGTCAATTTCAGGGGTTTCTTCATTAAAATCTTCTTCAACATCTTCTTCAACAGATGTTTCCTCATCTTCTATGTTTATCACCCCGGTTTGTTTGATCTGTGTTTTCCTTAGTTTCCCCCTGATTCTATGGCTTCTTCTTGGCTGGGATGATCCCTCTCCTTTTTCTATGGAAAATTTTCTGATTACCCTCTCTTCCTTAAGCTGTCTCTTAATCTGAGTCAACTTCTCAGAGATTATTTCTTCACTACTTTCCTGTACTGTTTTGTCAATTTCAATTTTAGAGGCTCTCCATTTTCTGCTTCTCCTTGTAGGCTGATGTTCAAGTGAAGGCTCTTTTGGTTCCTCAAAGTGATTTCTTACCAAGAAATTATCCCAAGTATCTTTTGTTTTGGCTAAATGGTGTTCAATTAAAATCTTAACCAAGCCATGATGGTATAGAGTTGTCACTAGGAATTGGACTCTCCTTTGAACACTAGAAGCCGTCTTTTTTAAACTTTGAAGCAAGAAATAGGGAAAATTTAGCTCTTCCTCCAAAAAATGCATTATCAACCTAATATGGTAAACATAAATGGTTTCATATCTACCTTCACAAGTGATAATTTTTTGTAGAATAAGAAATATGTTTCTCCATTTATTTTTTAATGCAGAGCTTGGAATTCCCTTTTTAAACACAGTGACGTCCATACCTGGTGATTTGAGGATTTGCTTCCATGATTCATTATGAAATTCTCTGTTCTTAAACCATCGTTCTCCATGTCTAAGAAATCATGTTGCTTCTGCAATAAAAACCTCTGTGACAGTGAATTTAACATCTCCAACTTCAACCTCGGCTCCTTTGAATGACCTTGCAAATGTTTTAGTAATTTCTTTGTGGAAGCCATTAAATTTCTCAAGGAATTGTAGCCATCCTGCCTATTGCAACATTTCTCTGCTTTGAGGGTATCCTTCCAGGTATTTTGTTCCCACTAGTTCAGTTCTTACAATGAGGCCCATAATTTCTTCTTCAATCTTCATATTAGTACTCTTTCTGCTCATGGAAACAATGACTTCAACCTTCAAACTGATATACCTCTGGTTCACGGTGATAGTGCTTCAATCTTCAAACTGATATATCTCTGCTTCACGGTGACAATGGCTTCAAATTCCAAACTGATATACCTCTGCTTCACGGTGATAGTGCTTCAATCTCTACTCACGGTGATAGTGGTTTAATATTTCAAACTAATATACCTCTGCTCACGGTGATAGAGATACCTCTATTTTGCGGAATGAAATGATGAAGGGCTGGCTACGGAATGGAGTAATAGGAAGTGGTTACGGAACGAGTTAATGAAGTGAGGTGAAGAAAAAAAATCAATGAGTGAAAAGACTACGGAGATTTTTTTAAAATGGATTCAAAAATTATCATTAAATGATTTGGCTGGGTGACGTAAGAAAACCAAACACTTCAGCCTTTTAACCACTTAAATGATGTTCGGGTATAGAATTTGAAATGAAGGATTTTTATCCAAAGTTTTGCGGAGGGTATATTTGGCATGATCAATAAAAATAATCAAAACAAATTTTCAAATGATTCATAACTAAAACTATACTAAAGTTTATGATATGCCATTATAACCAGAACCTTTTACCTTTGCTTTTCATCTTCTTTTTGTGGTCTCTATACACTTTGTTCTCCTCTGGAAACCATTACTTTGTGAGTCCTCATAATCCTTCTTAATTTTGCTTGTCCATGGATATACTAGATTATCTTGTTGCAATTCAATGTCTGTTGATCAGTGCCTTCAGGATCTGTAGCTGCGGAATGACTGTCTGGCTGCGGAAAGTCTGATTAGCTGCAGAATGTCTGTTTAGCTTCAGAATGTACCTGTAGAGAGTTTTAATCATGGAATGAAGTGGTTTGGAATATACATGAAATATTATATCGAATGGGTGAAGATAGATGATGAAACATGGTATAATGGGATATGTATTAAGTGAATTATGGAGTGGGATGGATTATAATTTATGGAATGGAGTGGAAGAATATAGGAAATGGCCTGCAATCCATGACATGTGTTATTCATTTGCAGAAAAAAAATCAAACTTTAAATTTTGATATGGAAATGAGGTGGATGAAGTATGGAATGAGATGAATGAAATATGGAATGAAGTGAAGTATAAATGAATTAATGGAGTATGGATGGATAAGTAAATGGAATGAAATGAAATGAGATGGATCATAAGTGCAATGGATCTGAACTTATGATTTTGTAACAGCTGCTTGCAGAAACAAAATGGAAAAGTTAGAGTGTCAGAAAGACTCTGATTTTCACCCTATCTTTTCTGTATAAACATGCCAATCAGTGATTGGTTTTCATGTTTATACTTTTATTTTATTTTTTTGTTATTATTATTTTATTTTATTTTCAAAAGAAATGACTTCAGAAAATTCAATCAAGTTGATGAAGAAGAAAGATTCTTCTTCATTAACTTCACATCACTGTTTTCCTGGAACTTCTTGACAAATTCTTCTCTTGAGAGTGGTTTGTGATACAGCTTCGATTTATGAACATTCACAAGAAAAGTGACCTCTTCTTCATCTATTGTCCTGATTTTTACTGCTCCATTGTCAAAAATTTCAACAATTTCATATGGCCCTAGCCAATGTGTTTGAAATTTACCTTGAAAATCCTTGAATTTTGAATCAAACAAGAGAGCCCAATCACCTTCTTTGAATTTCTTCTCTTTGATATACTTGTCATGCCATCTAGTCCTTTGCTGTTGGACTAGACTTGTTTTCTGAACTGCATCTTGTCTGATCTCATCCAATTCATTAATTTGCTCCAATCTATGCTTTTGTGCCTCCGTTAAAACAAGTCCTAGCTAAACTTCCATTTTGAAAGTTTGAATCTGGAACTCTATGGGAAACAAAACTTTCTTTCCATAAACAAGTTCATAAGGAGTATGACCTGTTGTGTTTCTCCATGTAGTTCTATAGGCCCATAAGGCTTCAAGAAGCCTATCTACCCAATCTCTTCTATGTAAATGAACAGTCTTTGTTAGGATTCCTTCAATGACCTTATTAGTAGATTCCACTTGACCATTTGCTTGTGGATGATAAGGAGTAGATTTTCTATGCTTGATTTTGTATCTCTCCATCATTTTTTCCACTAGCCTTGATGTAAATTGAGCTTCTTGATCTGTAACAATTTCCCTTGGGACACCAAAACGAGTAAAAATATCCTCAAAAAGAAAAGTAACTACAGATGCTTCATTAGCAAAAATTAATGGCTTGGCCTCTACCCATTTGGTAACATAATTAGTGCAAACTAATATATATCTCTTTTTTCTTGATGGAGGACTAATAGGTCCTACAAAATCCAAAGCCCATTTTTCAAAAGGTTCAATATGTACCTGAGGTTGTAATGGCATCTCACCTGAAGGAGAAGGTTTCCCTACCCTTTGGCAACTATCACACCTTTTGACATACTCTTTAGCATATTTAAACAAGGATGGCCAATAATATCCTAAATTAAGGATCTTATCGGCTGTCCTCTTATCAGCAAAGTGTCCGCCACAAGGTTCATCATGACATGCTTTGAGAATCTCAGGCATCTCATCTTCCCGAAAACATCTCCTAATGATCAAATCTGGACCTGTCTTGTACAACTCATTAGCAACCCATGAATATTTTGCACTATCATAAATGAATTTTCTTTTATCTCTTGCATTCATTATTGAAGGAAATTTTCCTGAAACTAAATAATTAGCAATGTCAGCAAACCAAGGAGTTTGAGTAGAAATTGCAAAAAGATATTCATCAGGAAATTGATCTTCAACTCGAGTGTCATCTTTGATGTTTTGGAGTCTAGATAGGAAATCAGCTACTGTGTTTTGTTTTCCAGGCCTATCTAGAATGGTAATGTTGAATTCTTGTAAAAGCAATAACTATCTTATGACTCTGCCATTAGTAATTGATTTGTTCATTAAATATCTAATTGCAGAGTGATCTGTGTGAACAAAAGTTTCATAGCCTGTTATATAGTGTCTGAATTTGTTTATGGCATGAACAATAGCTAAAAACTCTTTTTCAGTTACAGTATAGTTTAACTCTGCAGGAGTCAAATTTTTACTGGTATAGTAGATGGCATAAGGAATCAAGTCTTTTTGTCCCAATACTGCTCCTAGAGCTGTATCAGAGGCATCTGTTGAGATATGAAAAGGTAACTTCCAGTTAGGTCCCCTTAAAATAGGTGCTTTAGAAATTTTTGTTTTCAGGGTTTCAAAGGCTAACTGGCAATCAGAATTCCATTTGAATTCACAATCTTTGGTAAGTAATTTGAAGAGTGGAGATGCTATCTTGGTGAAGTTTTCTATAAACCTCCGATAATATCCCGTAAATCCTAGAAAACTCCTAACATCTTTTTGACAACTTGGAATAGATAAGTTAGAGATGACTTCAACTTTTGACTCATCAACTATAATCCCATCCCCTGAAATGTGATGCCCCAAAAAAATACCTTCAGTAAACATCATGAAACATTTCTCATGACTAAGTGAAAGATTTGCTTCCTGACATCTCTTTAAAACTTTTTCCAAGTTTGCTAAAGCTTCTTCAAATGTATTTCCATAAACTGTGAAATCATCCATGTATACCTCTACACAATCATGTATTAGATCTAAAAAAATTCCTAATACTGCCCTTTGGAATGTTGCAGGTGCATTGCATAATCCAAATGGAAATACTCGGTAAGAATAGGTACCCCAAGGACAGGTAAATGTGGTTTTGTCTTGATCTTCAAGTGCTACTTGGATTTGGTTGTAACCACTAAACCCATCTAGGAATGACAAGTAATTTTTGCCAGCTAATGTATCTAACACTTGATCTATGAAAGGTAAGGGAAAATGGTCTTTAAGAGTAGATTTGTTTAGTTCCCAGTAGTCAACACATACCCTCCATTTACCATTTTTATTTGGCACAATTACCAAACGAGAAACCCACTGACTATCTGAAATAGGATAGATGAAGTTGACATTTAACAATTTTTGCAATTCTTCTTTAACAATATCCCTAAGATTTGGATTCATCCGTCTTTGAGGTTGTCTGATTGGTTTACAATTTTCCTCTATATAGATGTGATGAGTGCAAGCCTTGGGGCTTATCCCTTTCATGTCAGTGTATTCCCATGCATATGCAGAAGAATGTCTCTGTAATATCTTGACTAACTCTTCTTGTTGAGATTTTTCTAGGTTCTTGTTTATGTTCAAAGTTTTTCCTGGAAATATCTCACTTGTAGAGCTGCCAAATTTATCCATAGAATGAAGAGACATCTGCCTTGATGACAAAAAATCAATGTTGGATCCCTCTTGAAATGGTTCATGTTTGTATTCTGAAGAGGATTCAAAGTTTTCTAGAGTATTCAGAATTTGATTATCTTCACTAATTTCTGAAATTGTGAAGAGAGGTTGTAAATCTTCTTCATCCTCTATCCATTGAGTATCATCTAAATCTGTAATTGTCCTAGCTGGAGGATACAAAGTTAATTTCTTAGTTGAACTACCATCAGAGATGTACATATCACCGGATCTACAACTAATAAAAGCATCAGCTATAGCCAACCAAGGTCTTCCTAATATAACAGGATGTCCTCCTAGATTATTCTTAGGAGTTAGGATCATGAAATCCACACGGTACTCCCAAGAATCTAGGGACACTGGAATGTCTTCTATTACCCCATCAGGTTTGATCACAGATCTGTCTACTAATTGTAATAATGTGGTTGTAAAGAGAATATTAGGAAGTTTCAGTTTATCCATGATTTTTCTACTCATGATATTGATTGTTGCTCCTAAATCAATGAGTGTGTTTTGGATTTCAATTCCATTGATGTGAATTTTAACAACTGGATTTCCTGGGTCAAGATACTTTGGAATAGCAATCCTACCCATCATAATGTCTGCTATTTTTCCTGCCAGTTGAATTTTCTTTGTTTCTCTTATTCTTTTTCTTGTTTTCTTCATGCTCAACTCCTTTATTGTTTTGGCTAAAATTGGAATTTCCTTGATGGCTTGTGATAATGGAATTTTAATGCAAACATTTCTCAGCTCATCTAGGAAATCATAATTAGGCACCATAATTTGTTTTTCTACGCCTCTATCAATTTGTAATCTTTCTGGAAAGGGAGGTATAGAAGTAGATGTGGATGGTTGCTCTAATACAGGAGTTGAAATTATTGGATCTTTTTGCTTTAATTTTTCAGTGTTTGGGTCTTGAAAAGATGTATCTTCTTCAAGACTTTTATTCACCCGTAGAGAGTCTTCCTCAGAGTTATCTTGTTCTTGTATGATCACATAAGGTTTCCTCTTTTCAATTATTCTTCCAGACCTAAGTTGAACATCACTAAGGTCTAAAGGAGCAATTAAATAAGTTGGAAATTGTTGGCCTTCTATCATGTATGTGTTTTGAGGATTTTTATTATTGGGGTTTGGTATGGGTTGAGCAGGCAACTGATTTGATTTTTGAGGAAATGGTAATGGAAGTGGTTGATTTTGATGTGGTAGGTTCTGATAATGTTGTTGAGGATTTTGTTGAAAATTTTTTTGAGGATTTTGAGGATAAAAATGTGGGTGTGGTGGATAGGATGGTGGATACTGATAGTACTGGGAGTATCTTCCATAGGGATTTGGTGCCCCTTATGCCCAAGCTTGAGATTGATTTTGAAATTGAGGCCAAGGTTGCTGCCAAGAATTCCAAGGTGGAGGTTGGTTATACATTTGATCATGGAATCCTTGTGTTTGAGGTCCTTGCCAAGGCCTTCTAGAGACAAAATTGAGAGATTCTGTGGAATTTGTATGAGTTTCCTCTTGAAAGACAGCTTTGAGACCGGGAAGAGAAGGAAAATTCTTGGTCTCATGTTTTTCAGAACAAATGAAACAGGTCTCTACAACTTTTACATCCAAAGGACACTCTCTCAAGGCATGTTTCTTTCTACATTTGGGACAAAAGATTGCTAAGGCATCAGATTCAACTTTTTGCTTGTTTTGTATCTTAAGGGTGTCTATTTGTTCACTAAGACTCCCTAAGATGTCAGATTTGAAATCATCAAGCATATGTCCTATTTCTGATCTACTTACTGTCCCAGAAGCAGACTTACTTGCCCTTGCAAGAGTAGGATCTCTTGGACCTTTTACAGTTTTAGATTTCCCTCTTGAAAGGTTGATACATAACTCAGATATTTCAGGTAATGTGAGCTGTGATATATCCCATTTTCCCATCATGTTAATGATATCCAACCATTCATCCCTAATTGTTTTCAACAAAAGAGCTTTTAAGGTGTCTTGATCTAGGTTTTCCATTTTTTCTCTTTTGATGTTGTAATGAAATATCTCCAACAAATCTTCCAAGTTTTCATCTTCTTTTCGTAACATCTTAAACACTTCTTCCTTATGATTGACCGGCATACAATAATCCAAATACCTCTCTAGAAATGCTTGTTTCATATCTTCCCATGTCCTAATAGAACTGTTGATCAAACTCATAAACCACTTCAATGTTGCTCCTTTCAATGTTGAAGGAAATAGTTTAAGTTTTTGAGCATCTTGTAAGTAGTCATAAGTTCTACACAGGATTTCAAATTCAAATAGGAAGGTTTCGGGATCTTCAGTTTTAAGTCCATAGAAGTTTGGAAGGACAGAGGGTGAAATGTTTTTCATGGTTGTATTAGTTTCTTCATCTATTATAGGAAACCCAAAAGAGCTTCCCATTTCTCTTCTACCTCTTCCTCCTTCTGCACCTCTACCTCCTTCTCCTCTACCTCTACCTCTACCTCCAAATAATGTGTGTTCTCCATTAAAGACTCCTCCTCCCCCTTCTTCTGCCATGGTTGATTCTCTTGTGGAAGTGGAAAAGTTTGTGTCCCTAACAGGAGTCTTTGGATCTTCTTCTAAGGCAGGTTCAGTGGATGAAGTGGAAGGTTTCTCTAATGGAATATTTGATCTTAGGTCTTCTAGAAGTCCAGGATCAGTAAAGGATGGAATGTGGGTCTAAGTTGAAGGTGTACTAGCTCTTGGTCTAGGTGAAACAAGTGGTGGTCTAGGAATCAAATTTCTGCTTCTGCTGCTTATGAATCTACCCCTTGAGAGTCTCTCTCTACGCATATAATTGTTTTTGGGAGTTAAGAAACAAAGGTTACCTAGTTTTCACTTCCCCGGCAACAGCGCCAAAATGTTTGTACTCAACCTAGTCTCCTAAATTGAGTTCATTTAATTGTCAACCAGGGTTGGTAAACAGCTGAAGTGAGGTGCACTGTATGTGCCTAGGTGTTTGTTTCTTACTGCGTTGTGTTACTGTTTTATGATGTTTTTGGTCTTTTGGTGGTTTTATGTTCACATGGAAAAGAACTAAATGCTGATGGAAAGAAGCTACTGGTTAAAAAAAGAGTGAAGCCTAATTTGTTGATGACAAATGAAAAATGCAAATACTGAGACAGAACCAAACCTAAACTATGACTTAGCAAAAATACAAATCTTGATAATGACTTCAAGAAAATGAATCACAACATGAACTTAACTTGTCCAATCCTTCTAACTAAACAATTAAACAATCAGCTTATAATGATACAACATCTTACCCATGATTAAAGGTTTGTGAAACATATCTGGAAAAGAAAATTGGTAACATCATAAGATCTCTACTCTAAAACTAGCTCCTAATTCTATTCTGCAAATTAGTTTGACACCACTACACCTTACTCAAAAGTTATAGATTTCATTTTGGAATAGTCTTTTGAGGAAAGGCTTTGTTTGTGAGATGACAAAAAGGTTGCAAAAGTACTCCAAGCCTTGGACTGATACTGTCTTCTATTCAGATGATTATGAATTAATATAGGTTTGGAACAAAAGAAGTTTTGTAAATAATGAAGGCTGTGGTGTTTAATTTTAACAACTAATGTAATTTAATATGCAATGGATGACAACTAAATGTGGAGTGTAAATACAATGAGCTAAGCTAGAACTGAACTAAGGTGTCACTAGTCTACAATAAACAGTGCTGAACTAACAAGCCATTATCAAACTTAAAATGTAATAACAAAGCATGAATTGAATGCAATTTGACTCCAGAGTGCCCTAACTAAGCTATCATGCAATTAAACTATGGGATTCTACAGCCTATTTTGTCCATCATGAATGGTGTTTTGGAAGAGCTTCTTAGAACAATCCTGGTTGTACAATTCAATGCAAATGCAAACATGAAAACTGAAAGCAATTACAATTAAAAACTAAGACATCACAGCTATTTCCTACCCATTGTTATGATGTTTTGGAAGAGAGTTTTAAGAGTAAGATCAGCTATGCTACTTAGTGTAAACAAGAAAATGAAACCTTTAGTATCACAGTCATGCCTTAACCATCATAATGATTTTTTGGAAGAGTTTTCTTAGAATAAGTTCAACTGTGATAATGAACAAAAGAAATGACAATTAAAATCTATAACACTACAACCATTTCTCATTCATTATCATGATCTTTTGGAAGAGTTTCTTAGAAAAAGTATAGCTATAGTGACTAATGAAATTAACTATGAACTCAAACTTCAAAAACGTGAAAACAAACTAAGATACTTATCTAAATTACGAAAGTAAAGTCGTTCAGGAGGCAGGGGCCCTCTACCACCAGACGGAATCTAAGTCAAAATCAACTCAACGCGTTCAAAGCAATGCTATATTCTTCATTAAAGTAAAATAACTTGAAACATATTATTCTCGGTCTTCAGAAATATAGCAGTCAATCCATGAAATCTAATCAAAATCTAGCGCTAGCCTCTCGGTTTCCCGAGTGCATTTATATCAAATCTTCATAACATAACTTGCAACAATACGGGGATCATTGTCTTTTCATATCAAAATCGTACTAGAACTCTAAAGATGGAAGAATAGAGGGACAAAGGACATATGGACTGTCCTAGTCCTATTAGGAGTCTGCCTCCTTGAATGAGTTCCCACGTACCAAAACCACGTCCAGAATTCGGTTCATTCTTCATGGTGAGCAACGAATGATGAGGACATGATGTGGAATATACCCATGTGTGGATTTTCCTGAGAGGACACTTGGAAAATGCTTTAACGTGAAGACAGCTGCAGAATTGGCGGTTAGCTACAGAATGTCTGCATTCTGTAGCTAGTTTCAGTTAAAAATGCATTACAATGACAAAATCACAAAACTTAGCAAGTTAGCCATGTTATTCATTCTAAAAGTAATTTTAACTAATTTCATTGATCATTTGGGCCTGGGATAACAATGGGAAAAGGAAAATGGAGTGAAGTAAGATGAAAGAAAAAACAATCTTGGGGCTCAACACAAAGCTCACCAATTCCACAGCTTTCCATCCCCAAACAGATGGCCAGACAGAGGTTGTCAACAGAATGATTGTACACATTCTGCGCATGTACAATTCAAAGCATCCACACACATGGGACAAGAGCCTTCCCTATGTACAACATAGTTATAACTGGGCTCTCCACAGTTCAATTGGCCATAGCCCCTTTCAGGTGGGCTTGGGATTCCAGCCACTATGTCCCATTGACGTAGCCATGCCATTTGCAGCTGCTCAGGCCGATTCAGCTCATGTCCAGTCTGAAATTGACAAAGCAAGTTGCTTCACCAAGCGCATTCAACACATCCGCCAACAAGTTCATGATATATTGGACAGAGCTAATGCCAAGTACAAGCAACGCCATGATCAACACGGGTGCCACACAACTTCCAGGTGGGCGACAAAGTATGGCTACATTTGCAGAAGGAGCGCCTCACTGGACCCCACCGCAAGCTTCGCCTGCTCCAATACGGGCCGTACACCATCACCAAGGCTATAGGGAACAATACCTTCGAGCTCAGTATTCCACCATTCCTTGGTCTGCACCCAGTCTTTAATGTGGATCGCCTTCGTCCTTACTTCACACCTCTATTGGACACCTCGGACATTGTAGAACAACTCACACCAACAGAGTTAAACCCAGACTGCATGGAACAGGCCACCACATATTGTATCATGGACATGCAAATCAAGAACACTCGCCAACAGAAGATCCAACTGTATCGGGTTGTCAAAGCTGGCCAACTCACACTTTTGAGCCAAGGAAAGTGGTTCCGCAGGGACCAAGTTCATCCTCATCTCATGGAGGAACTTAACGCAATGGGGACCATTGCTTCCTAAGGGGGAGGAATGATCCAGGTGGATATTGGTGGCCACTCGCCTATTCCACTTGGGCCCCCACCATTGTCTCTTTCATTTTTCATTTTTGGCATAATTTACTATTTTTAGCAGTTTTTTGGGTCCTGAACTTTCGGAGCCGTTTTGAGGCCATAAACTACGTTTTTTGAGCATCGCGCCTCCAACAAATATCATTCCATTCCAGAATGATACTTTTAGTGAAAGTTTTAGTCCTCGGATAGAGCTTTCTAATGATGTATCATGTGCATCAAACGGAGATAGTATGCCAAAGTTACGTCCCTGGGAAGTTGAAACACCAATTTACCCAAAGGGGACCCATAGTTTTGGCGCTTCATCTCATAGGGTTATGTTTTTGGATGTTTATGGTTCTCCATTGTTTCTCAATAATAAATAGGCCCTCGAGCCTCATTGTAACTCAGTTCAGAGGCCTGTAGCCGCCACATCTCTTCTCAGAGATAGCTACCAGCGCCCTAGCTAGTTTATTTCCATTCTGTCTGTAAGCAAATTTCAGTTCTTTGATATTAATGAAATGAAGTGTTATTTCCACTGCATCTCTGTGTTTATGGTTATATGTTTATTCTGTTGCATTCCTGCATAAATCCGGATCAACAACGTCACGGATCGGCTGGGCCGAGAGTTGCTCGCCTTAATTCACGATGGCTGCCTATGGATTCAGGACAGAGTCCACATTGACGCTGCGTTGGTTCACAGAATTACGGGCCTTCCCATGAATGGGCCGCACCCTCTGGAGCATGTGGGAAAGAAATATGAGGGGAAAACCGTTGAATATGTGCATCAAACCTACCATGTGGAAAAAAATACGCGGGGCTTCGTCATCAAATATATCAGTGACCCTACTACGCAGATGGGTACCATGCTATTATCATGCAAGCTAATGTGAAAGTGTCAAGTTGCAACCGTCCCTGCTTATGTCATTCGGTTAACAGGTCAATGTGCGAAGGGGGTCTGCCTCAATTGGGCCCAATACTTATAAGATGAGTTCTTGATCAACGCTTGTGAATCTCAGGAGTAGGGAAAATCCTTTTGCTATGCCTGGCTACTGTTCCTTATAGCCCTAGTTGCCTGGGAGGCCACTGCGGAGTCGGTCATCCCCAAGCTCACCCCAAATATGTGCGAAGGAGCTCAGTATGCCCATTTGTGGGATTCCAAGGACGCGCAGCACATAGAGGATAATTAAGTCTTCTGGGTCCTCTTCCAGAGTAGCGTGGCAGCAGCCATCAATTCTTTTCCTTGGCTATCCCCAACAGTATATGAGAGATACAAAAGTTTTCCAACATTCCAGGTTACCAGGCACAACATTCAGATCCATGGCCACAAGGATAAAACATGGACGTCACTTCCTTATATGGTAGCAGACGAGGAAATTGATAGTGTGATTGCGCTATGGCCTCCTGCCTTGAAGATAGGCTTCAAAACCAGCGCAAGGGGCACCATAGGTAATAGCACGACTGTTGGCTCGAGGGAACCTGACCCAGGTTCGGAGGTTAAGGTTTTCCAACAAGCCCCTATACTACTAGCCCTTTTGGCAGTGACCTGCTTGCGCAAGCCAAAGTCTCACCCGAAGCAGTATGGGAGGGTGTTGGAACCAGGTTTCTTCACCCGAAGAGAGGGAATGTAACCACGCAGGCCTGAAGTTATCAAATCTACACAGAAGGGTGGTCTGCAGGGTTCTAGACTTATAGTTTTATCAGATCCGTTCTAGCAGGTTCACATCCACGTGCATATCATCAATTACAATCATAAACTAGCAGAATCGCAACCAATAATATAAATACAAATGGTTCACATTCATTAAAAGAGGTATAACCAATAAGAGCATCAACAATCATATTACAGTAATATAGTAAGTGCAACTACTTCTATGCTATAGGTATATTCAGATAAGTTCGTAGCTTAGCTAGACAACCTTAGTTCGTAGCAATCATAACAGAACAGATTCAGACCACACCAAATGGTTTACCAATGCTTCGCATATATTACTTATCAAAATATTATTACATTCCCCAAATACTACCTATGCACTCAGCGAGTAGGGTCTGCACATAGCAGGACAGAGGATTTGCGTGCACACAGACAACAGGAGTCCTTCCCAAATCAACCCAACCCAGATCTAACAATTTTTCCTTCTTCCAAGATCTATTTTTTCTCTGCCTATCAACTCAAAAAGGTTCTACTACTTATACTATTTTAGCCTACGCATCCAATGATACACAAACCATGGTTTGCGGACTCTTGGTCTACCCTTGACCTGCTTACAATGCATTAGGGGCTTTGACCCACCCCAAAACCCCTGCATTAGACCAAATATAATCAAAAATATAAAAAATGGAGAGGTGGTGGGGTATCCACCTGCACTTGTAATAGCTTGATTGCTTTAGCTAATGGGGGCAGTACAGCTTTGCTTTGGGCAACATCATTCTGGGCGATGTCAACCAATTTTTGTGAGATCGGGCCCTTTGTCACAACGGTGAGACTTTCTAGAGTTTGGTTGGGCTGATTTACGGCTACATCAGCATCCTACAACAGTATAAGGGCGTCAGTAGTCCAAGGCTTCAGAAAGTTGGTGAGAGCCTTCCTCTTATGTTGGAGTACTTATATTTCAGCTTGGAGGTCCTGGCTGGTCCGCAATCGTGACAAGCATTAAGCAGGAACCAACGTGGGAAGGGTGGCTTCCAGTGTTGCAAACACTTCCTCTTTATGTCGCATGTCTGGGTTATTTCATGCAAAATAGGATCGTGTTGGACTTTGGTCCACAACTGCATGACCGTCTCCAAATTGAGCACCCTGTGCGATATGACCTATGATGACGTTTGTAGCGGTACTGACCAGCGCATATCGCTGGGCCCAAACCTATGGAGGTGTTTCGAGCTGCAATTTCACCTATAGATCAGCAATCTGCTGCTCCATTCGTGACTTAACCTCCACAACTTTTGTTCATGATGCCTTCAATGTGGCGACCAACCCCTCAACCTTTGCCTGGGGTGTAGCGGTAGCTGGAATTTCTGCTGGGGCTTTTGTGCAGAGCTGGTGAGTGAATATTTCAAGCTCTTTGTACTGCATGGTGGCTAGGGCAATGGCGGTGTTGCTTTTGATGATCATTTTCTCAACCACGGCTAGTTGTTGGTGAATCTGCAGGTCCCAATGCTATATCTCCTGAAATATACTGGTATGGAGCCCTTGCAGAACATTTGGGGGTAGTTTGGCTAAGTCTAGCTATACCTCTGGAAAATTATGGACCTACGTGCTGAGGTCAGGTGCACTAATCATGAGGGCAGTACCAGGAAAAGGGCAGAGGTGACTTTCTGTCGGTGGGAGCGCAACACTACTGCTGGGTTGCGACGTCTGTGCCAAAGTCATACTGGTGTGCAGTGTGTCCATATTTAGTTGTAGTTCACAGAGCTTGGCCTGTAGTGTGACAATCAAAACCTTTTGTTTTTCTTCAATGGCCTCCCATCGATCATGTATGGTGAGAGAGACTTCATCAACAATCTGTTCGAGGTCACCGTTGGTTACGGTGATAGTATCATCATGTTCTGTTCGCTCAATGCGCTACTTCTTCCGGGGTCCTTTGGCAGGTTTGCCTGTGTGCTTCATCCCGCGAGGGGATGTAGTTCCCCTAGCATCCCCTCCTTCTGTTCCTAAGTCAGGCTGCGAATCTTATTAGTTTGCTTCTCATTAGTTTGCTTCTGCTACACATCTTTCTTTGCATCCGGCTCTATGTCCTTTCCGGTACTTGTGTTGGATCCTCCAATATCCTTACTAGTAATAGGGGTGAGTACTTCAGTGGTGTTGGCATATTTGGGGCCCTGCGCTTCGAACTTGAATCCAATTTTGCACTGTGGAGGCCAGAGTTCAATTATACTACCAATCTATTCATCCGCTACCATATAAGGAAATGAAGTCCACGCTTTATCCTTATGGGCTCTGATCTGGATGTGATGCATGGTAACCTGGAATGCCGTAATGCCCATGTATCTGTCATATGCTGCTGGGGACAACCAGGGTCGAGAATTGATGGTTGCAGCCACGCTACTCCGAAAAAGGACCCAGAAGACCTTATTATCCTCAATACGTTGTGCGTCCTTGGAATCCCACAAGTTGGCATAGTGTGCTCCTTCGCATATGTCAGGCGTGAGCTCGGGAAACACTGCTTCTTCTGGTGCTTCCCATGCAACCAACATAATGAGTAGCATTAGCCACAAGTAACAGAATGGGCGCCCCTACTCCTGGGCTTCTCGGACACTGGCCAAAAACTCGTTAAACAGGTGCTGGGCCCAATTGAAGCAAACTCCTTTTTCACACTGTCCTGCCAACTGAATGATGTACGCAGGGAAAATAGTGGCCTGACACTTGCGCATTAGTTTGCATGATAGTAAAAAAGTACCCATCTGCATTCCCGGGTCACTGATGGTACTGATCATGAACCCCTGCGTACTGACCATGAACCCCCAGAGGCTACCATTATGGACCAAGGTAAGCAGCTGGAATACCAAGCGATCTGTAACATTGTAGTGGCAAAAATGTGCCATCCTAAGTAGGTTCAAGAGTCCGGACCCGGCCAACCCCTGTATCCAGCGTTGGGGGACGCTTGTAACTCCATTGTCTTCATGAATTGTGTTAAGGTATAGCGCAGGTGCTAGCTCAGGGAATGCTTCAAATTTGGCTAGGTCATGATCGTCAAACTTGACATCATGAAGCTTACCAACAGGTTCGCCAATGATGGGAACCTTGCCTAGGGTCAGCGTCATCTGTAGGTATGTGACCAAGCCGTCAAGATTCTTTGGTGTGCGTGTGGATGGCCTCCGTGGCCGAATAAAGGGAGGTAACCAGTGAATTGGCTCAACTGTCTGTGCTTCCTTTCGAGCTGCCTTCGGGGATTTGTCGATTCATGGGGAGGTTTGTAGCTTTCCTGCAGCCCATTTTGCGGTATTTGGAGACTTATCGGAGCTCTGGGCCTTTGCTTTCCCTTTTCTCATGGATGGGCTCGGTGTAGAGAGAATCTCTTCAACCTCAAACTCGATTTCCACTATTTCCTCAATCCCTTGTTCCATCAAGGTTACTGGCTCAATAGGCTTAATGAGGTTCGTAGCTATCAGTCTGGCGCAAAAAGAAAATTATGGGTTTCTACTGTCTGAGGCGGTAGGTTGTTTGGACATGAAGGAGACACTAAACATACAGAGCGTTTCGCAGCACCAAATCGATATAGCAAGGTAGGCCAAGTATAAGAAATACAATTCATACGTAACCGTTGTTTGGTCTGATCGACCCTTTTTATAGCACGTATGAGCAATAGACGGTTGGGCAAGCAGTACTTGGAACTTACCATCATATAAATGGTAAAAAATCTCTGTAATCACCTCATTAAATTCCCGCTGCCTGCTCCCTTCAACGGTAGAGTTTGTAATTTACTTGATTTGACTATCTCATTGGCTACCGTTTTCACAGTTCTGGTGCGCTTAATGCACATCTGTGCTCCTGGCTTGCCTGTTGGTCCCTCCAATGTTTCAGCTGCGCTCCGAGTGGGCCACTCATTTTCTTTACTAATTCAGAGTTTTTTTGACATCCAGCGTCCCTGCAAACTGACACGAGTCTATGAAACAGTTTGTTCATCGATGCTATAATCTATGTATACTCCTGCCTGGTTTTTCTATAATAATCTGTGAAGCAGAGGAACGAGTGCAGTTGTTCTATAGCTGTAGGTGAGGCCAGACCCGCAACACTGATAGTATCCATCATCTTGAAATAATTTCTGCAGGGGACGCACCTATCATTCTCGCGCAGAACTTCAGATTATCAATCTGGATTGCTTCCTTCGTAAGTATATCAGAGGTTCAAAGTGCAGGAGTAACACATCCCGACATGCCTCCCACTCCTGGAACTTTTTCTTATGCTCATCCCACCACTTCGCAGGTGTTGCGCACAGGGCGAGACTGAGGGCCCATATCCTTAGTTCCTTTGGAATTTTGGCTTCAAATGCTTGCAAAAATTCTGTAATGCTACCTGAGCCGTCGAATTAGGGAAAATATCTTACTTCTGAGGAGATACATTGGAAATCCCTTGTGATCTTGAGACATCGCAGTGTGGATACATTTTGCAACCGATTTTCCCACTATTCCACTGCTTCGTTTGAGCATACCACTTCCCAACAGAGCATACCATCAGTCGTAGGGTTGATCCAATCTTCATTCTATGTGGTTAGCTTATAGATTTGATCTACTTCCTCATTGATTTGCACTGTCTCCATATACCTTTCTCCTTCTGTGGGGTCTAAGGGGACTATCACTCGTACCCCTTCGTTCTCAAATACAATGCTCCTCTTATTTACGTTGATAATACTGCCCATGTCGATCACCCAATCTAACCCTAGGAGTGCAGGGTAGGGGTCTGTATCTTCCACAATCTGAATGACTTCAAAGTCGGCCCGTGACTTGACTCCAACAATATTTAGTGTAATCTATGATAGCCTTCCTAACGGTATGATTTTCTGCTAATTGGCCATACACATCTGGATCATGGACCATTCCAACTTGGGTTCTCCCATGCGCTTCCATGTTTTCTTGGGTAGCACGTTCGCATCTAATCCCAGATCCAGAATAACTTGCTTCATTTTGTAATCCCCTATTTTTGCTATGAGTCGCATTTCCCTAACAGTGCATCTCTTGTAGTTGTATAGTGTGTTTACATCCTTCACTTCTAGGGGAAGGTTATTTTTCTCTGCGCAGCTATTTAAGAGTGCGTGGAGGTTCTCAATGGCCTGCTGATTGCGCAGTAGTTTTATGCATGCTTGTAAAAATGGTTGGATCCCTTCTCCATATTCGGTGGCCACCGGAACCTGCGAAGTAGCTGCCTTTGTGAAATCCTACCAAGCTGCAATAAAGGTTTCCCTTTCCTTTTGTAGGTCCATTCCTTCTGATTTACTGACCGCTTTCTTGATCAGAAGCTCAGCCGCATCTTTTTCTTCCCCCCCCCCGGGGTGGCTAGGCTGCTATGGATTAGGATGTTAATACCTGGTTCCTCATTCTGACGCTCTGCTATAACCCTTTGCACATTCTGCGTAGGTTTCTGTTGTTTCTCCTGCACCTGAGCTATCAAAATTGGGCAGTCCTCGATCACGTGGTCCCGCTACCTGCAGTATCGGCAGGATTTCCTTGTAGGGTTTGGGCAGTCCCTTGCAAAGTGACCTATCTCTCTGCAGTTATAACAGATCAGTTGGCCTCTTCCCCTACCTGATCTTCCACCTCAACCTCCACCTCTATGCCTAACGGGGGAGCCCTCGATACTAGAAGGAGTCCTTGGTGACGACGGATCTGTCTGTATTCTATAGAGGCTTCCTTGGTCTATTATCATATCATAAGTTCGAAAGTTCTGCTCATCATGCCCTACCAACCTGTAGACCCTGCACCATTGCTGCTTAATTTTTGTGTTAGGAGTTGTTAGGTCTCTGTAATTTATTAGCAAGATTGGGAGAGTCCAATCACAGAGTTAACATCATTTCAACCAACTTTGGGATTCTAGGATCTAGCCCTCCTGAATCTAGAGAGGGATCTGTCCAATATGTACAAAGATGGATATTGTCTTTGAAAAGCTTAAGGTAATGATATTAGGCTAGTTATGAAGGCCAAGGTTTTGTTTTGTTTGGATGGTTGAGCATGAAAGGTTACTTGAGGGGAAAGTTCTAAGTGCAAAAAGTTTCAAAAGTGAGAAGTTGCAAGCAAATAGAACAGTTTTGGCAGATAGATAGATATAACGCTGGTTTTTAGTCCATTGGGCTATGGAGTCATATCTGGGCTTTAATTGAACAACAACATCAAGTGTGATCCAAGGGGCAAGTCATCTATACCACAATATTATTGAGATTAAAATGATGAAATGGAAACATTAAAATGTTGGAGAGGTGGAAACTGATAATAATTTCTCAGAGGATTTATAGTCAGTCCAAACAAGAAAAGCCTCTTAAGTAACTGTTTTAAAACCAACCAAGGACAGGGCTAACCATAGACTTCTTGGGCAAGTTCTTATTAAAGCAGCTTAATTGACAAACAATCCATTAATCCACATAATTACCTTCAGAAAGTATGAAAACACATAAGAAAAACAGAGTGTAACTTAAGATCAGATAAAGTACTTTTAAACCTAGTCTGCTTTCAGTCAACACCAAGGGAAACTTTCAGAATCTGCCTTTGGAGAAAGAATCTAGGAATCAGGGCAAACCATATCTTCTCTAGTCTAACTTTAATAGCAAATAATGGAAATAACATTCGAGAACAATTTTTGAGCAAACAGAAGGACGAGGGAACGCCAAAATTCCTAACTGTTTAAACTGTATTGAATCATTCTTAAATAAACATATGCGAAGAAAACATTAAGATAAAGATTTCTCGACGAGAGGAAAGGTCTTGCTATACAGCAGATCCTAACCCTGTTTAAACTGTTCTTTACAGAGGAAATATGGACAATATGGCATACATAGAAGGAAAACAATTAACAAAGAAAGAGGCACTTCACCAGTAATATAGACCAGGATCCCAAGAAACAGCTTTATATTGATGTCAAACCGATTACAGTCTTCAAGTCCAATGTTTCAGTTCAGCAATCATCTTCACTATTCAGCCTAACTAATCTATCACAAGCAGAGCTCCAAGGGCCAGTGAACACTATTTACAATCAGAAGTTTAAGCTCAAGTCTATTTCAAAGTTCTGCAACCAACCCCCTCACTCATCTTCTTAGTCATTTATAGAAAGATAGGAGCGATACGAAAATATCTCTCGGATAATTAATACGGAGTTCAAGACTTATCGGCCCTTTGAGAGCTCGAGAGAAAATTCTGAGGGTGGATCTTTGTATTAATTTTCTGATAAATATCAAAGCTCGGTGGGAGCTTTATTTGACTTTGAGGCTCTTGTACGACGTAGATAATTTCTTGGGTTTGTCTTTGGAGGCGAATATGATTTTCTTCAATAACTTTGGCCTCTGTTTTGAAAGGTTTGAGGCAACAGGTGGCTCGGTGGTAGCTAAGGAATAAATTTGCCTCAGATGTGGCAGTGGAGGCTTTCTGTCTGATAAAACACTTTAGGTTTTCCTTTAAACTGTGTTTTAGATTGGGGATTAGGCTTTTTATAACTGTCTTAGCCGTAATCCCCATAAAAACCGTCTTCAATCTTCATCTGCTGTGCTCTGTTCTTTAAAACTTATACTCTTTTAAAATCGCGTTAAAACGCAGTGTCTTGTCAATGTGCAGAGCCGCACCGGGCCTTACGGCATCAATACTCATAGAGTACTGACGAAACATGGAATGGAGCCCCGTGGATGGATTCTCTTTAATGAAACGAGGGTATGAGAATCGTCATTCCCAGCCTTCGGCATTTCTTCGTGATACAATGGAAAACCTTTTAAAACACCTGCATCAAACATAAAACATTTAAGAAATCCTGTGGATTTTGGTTTAAACTGCTTCAGATGGCGGGGAAAAGAGTGTAGCCGTCGGATAAAAACATCTAACGATGGAGATCGGCGCAAAACAGAAAAATGAGAGCGGGGAGAAAAAATAAGGCGGGGTGGTTTTGGACCGTCCGATCTGGACACGTGGACGGTCTAGATCTAATCAGAGGATCTCAATCGGGGGTGGAAGAAAAGGGGATGCGATTGAATTTCCAGTGATGCGATTAAGCGCTGGCCATTGATCTATAGATCAGATCAATGGTGGGAAACGAATCGGCGGGTTTTAAAATGGGGCAAGACTTGCGATCGGAGGGAATAAGGACCGTTGGATAGGCGGGAAATGGACGGCCCAGATTTAATCGGAGGATCGCAATCGGGGGGTCACACAACAACATGCAATTGAAACTTTGCGATTGAGCGCTGGCCATTGATCTGCAGATCAGATCAACGGTGGGAAACGAATCGGAGGGATCGCAAGGGTGCGCGATGGCCGTCGGACGATTAGTGCGATCAAGCGATGACTGTTGGATCAGCGGGAGATGAATGGACGGGATGTAATCGGGGGATCGCAATCGCAATACGCAGAAGGATGGTGCGATCGAAAGTTCCGATTGCGATTGGAGCGGGTGTGCGATGGCCGTCGGATCACGAAACAGATGGACGGCTGCGATGGAATCGGCGGATCGCAATCGGGAATGAGACGGGAAGGTTTGCGATTGCGATCAGAGGGAACTTGCGATTGAGCGCAGACCGTCGATCTGAGAACAAGATCAAAGGTCGGGATTGAATCGGGGAGAAACCCTTGTATTTTATATAAAAACCTGAACTTTTTGAAATAAACAAAGGTTTTTATGGGTCGGGCGGAAGAATATATATACAAAGCGGACAGGCGCCCGACTGCGGGGCCTTCGGATATATGAAAATAATATGATCGGGGGTCTTAAGGAGCAAGGCTAATCGCAATCGGAACTTTTGGAGTAATGGCAAAGACTTGCGTCTTTAATTCTTTCCGATGCGATTAGCACTTTATCGTATTAGCAAGTGGTTCCAGACCCAAAGCGTATGGTGGGGAAGTGGTTTAGGGCTTAGCTCCAGGGGCTTAGGTCCATGCTTGATAGAGCTTTGATTTTATATGAGGCTGGAGAGTTTGTGAATTTTGGGGGGTTTTCGAAATAGTTAAAATTGAGTTTTAACTATGAAAGGAAATTCATAAATGGAAAGAAGAGGACTTATGAAAACAAGGTAGTTTTGATGGAGAAAAAAGGGGAGCGGATGAAAGGTTTTGAGAAGAGGAGAAATGACGATCTTTCAGCAGTCTTTCAGTTGGAATCAGTAGAAATTCCTGAGTATAAAAATGGGACAGCAAATGAGGATTTTGGACAAAGGCATGAGGCCTACAAGGAGTCTTCAAGAGCCAAAAAATTTTGGTGATAAAATTTGTTCCTTGGAGGCTCAAAAAGATCTTAGCCACCTTTTGGTATAACAAAATATTATAGGTGGCTAATAGTGGCTCCACTTGGGGATGGTGCCTTCTTGAAGGCATCAAGAATTCAGATTTGATTTCTAGGAGGCTGATTAGTTGCCTCAGCCATGAAAACCATGGACCTTTATCAACAAGCTTGCTACCTACCCAATCCTACAGATCTAGCATTTTTTCTTCATCAAAGTGCACTTGGATTGGCAAACTCTACTCACAACATTTTATTCTTTTGAAAGCAGGAAATCTAATCTACTTATACTCCTTATTTCTCCCTGAACTCAGATTAAACAGTTGAGCTCAGATATTTCTCTACCTAGTCTACTGTCCATTGGGATTAAACAGTCCAACAAACTTTCATTCTCTAAATTCTACAACAGAAATTTAAAAATAGTCAAGTCAAGATTGAGCTGTTTGACTTGCTATGATCTATGGCATAAGAACAAGCTGCACATAGATTATTATTTGCAGAAAAATTAAATCAAAATGGAAGGCTTAAGATCTGAAAGTTTCTCATTATGGCCTTCTTTTTCTTTACAACTCTGTTTTTAATTTTGTTTTGAGCTGTCTCTTTCTTGATATCTGATTCAGATTTTGGGCAAATTAGAACCAGTTTTTCTCTTTTATGACTCAGAAAAATAAAACAGTTTTGAGTCATCTCTCTTTGGAAACTTTGGTTCAGATTTGAACATGTTTGAACCTTTAATTTCTATCCTAATCTATCTACTGATAAGCCAAGATTAAACAGTTTGGAAAATCAAATCCACTACCCTATCAGCAGAAAATTGAAAGCTAATTAGTCAAGATTAAACAGTTTGACTAACTAGAAGTGTGTTTTGCAGGAGTGGCATTTAAGCTTGCACACTTTCAGATTTGTTTCTCTTTTTTGGCATGGGGCTTTGCCTTTCTTGTTTTTCATTTCTGCCCTCTTTTCTTTCTTTCTTTGTTTTTGTATTTTTTGATTTTTCATAACTTTGAATGCAATGGTGGATGAAATATTCATAATGAAAAAAAGAAAAAAGAAAGCTTAAAAACATATCATGAATCAAGAGAAGTAATTCTTGAGCATCCTGCCATTGACAGGACCCCCAAACAAATCTGTTCCATCCATCTCTTGTAAGAAGAATGCATTGTTTCCAGCAATTGAATGAATAGAGTAAGGGCCAAGCCATAGATTGTCAAATTTACCATGCTTTCCCTTGTCTTCCCTCTTTGAGTCCCACTTTAAAACTTTGTCCCCAATCTTGAAATTTCTGGCCTTTGTTCTTCTGTCAAAAATCTTCTTAATGCTGTCCTGTTTCTGCAATGTTTTGTTGTACACTTCCTCTCTGATTTGCTGAATATGAATGGTCTGATTTATTCTTCTGATCATGTCATTATCTTCAGTCTGCAATTCTTGGATAAACTTCATAACTGGTACACCAAGGCTATTAGGAAAGATTGCATTTGTACCATACACAAGCTGAAAAGGTGACATACCAATATATTTCTTCAAAGTTAATCTGTCAGCCCAAAGTGCATGGACTAGCTTTGTGTGCCAAGACTTTTTATTGTCCTCCAACAGTTTCTTGATTATGTTCACTAAGTTTTTATTGGAAGATTCTGCAAGTCCATTACCTTGAGGGTAATAGGCTGTGGAATGCCCTAGTGTTATCTCGTATTTATGACAGAAGTCAACCATTTTCTTTGATCCAAACGCTGCTGCATTATCTGTGATGATCTTGGTAGGACAGCCAAATCTGGAGAGGATATTGGTTTCTATGAACTTTATAATAACCGAATCATTGGCTTGCCTACAAGGAATGGCTTCTATCCACTTAGTGAAATAGTCTGTGGCAGTAAGGATCCATCTATGCTGGGCAGAAGATGAGGGATGGATTTCACCTATGAAGTCAAGTCCCCACTGTTGAAATGGGGCTTCAACAGTGATTGGATGCAGAGGAAGGGGTAACAATTTTCTTTTTCCTTCGAATAGTTGGCATTTATGGCAAGTAGTGGTCATCTTGTGTACATCAGGAAAAAGAGTAGGCCAATAGAAACCAGCCCTCAAAATTTTGTTGGCTGTTGACTTCCAATATAAATGACCCCCACACTCTCCTTCATGAAATTCCCGCTTAACCTTCTCTGCATCAAACTCAGGCAAACATTTAAGCAATATACCACTAGCATTTTTCCAATAAAGACACCTATCTACAATGCAATAGTTTACTTCTTTCAGTTTTAAGAACCTTGCCTTTGTTTTCGACAAACCAGGAGGTGTATTTAAATTAAGCAAAACATAAACGATATCAGCATACCAAGGAGAATTCATAAAATGGTTTTCAATAATGGGAGTTGGGAATTCTTCTTGGCTGTCCAAAGCATTAATCATATTAATATCAAGAACTTCAAAATTGGATTCAGCCATTAATCTAGCTAGACCTTGGCCTTTGATGAGTTTAGCGGGTTTTATCTCTAAATCATATTCGAGAATAACAACAATCCACTTACCTCTCTTACCATCTGGGTCCTGTGTTAGAATGTCTTTAACAACCGAATTAGGGACAAAGGCAATGATGTGTGAGTGAAGGGTGTATACTCTGAAGTCTTTCAATGCTTTAACCAAAGCAAAAGCTTGCTTTTCCATAATATTATACTTCAAAGGGGCATCCCTCAATGCCTTGCTAAAGAATGCAACAGGCTGCTCTTGTCCTTGTGGATTTTTCTGTAAAAGGACAGCAGCAATAGTATGTTCTAATGCAAATGAGAAGATATAAAAATCTTTTGAAAAATCAGGGCTTATGAGAACCAGTGTTTTGGTTAATGCTTGTTTCACCAGCTCAAAGGATGTCTTTGCTTCCGAGGTCCATTTTATCCCTTGCTCCTTCTTCAACATGTTTGTGATATTTCTAAGGAGCTCTGCCAAGTTAGGGATGAACCTTCTCAAAAAGTTAATCTTTCCAATGAAAGACTGCAACTCTTTGATATTTCGAGGATGAGAGATTTGCAATATAGCCTCAATCCTCTTTGGATCTAACTTTATATCCTCTTCTGAAATAATGTATCCAAGAAGCTTACCTTCTTGGAGACCAAATAGTGTCTTCTTAGGGTTTAAAGATATTCAAAACCTTTTGCACTTCTCGAAAACTTTTCTCAAATGTTATAAATGTTCTTCATCTATTTTTGAAAACACAGTGACATCATCTAGATAGATAATGATGAAGAAGCCCAATTCTTCCGAGAATGCTATGTCCATGGCTCTCTGAAAGGTTGCTCCACCGTTCATTAGACCAAAAGGCATCTTCACATACATGAAAGTGCCCCATGGAGTAGTGAAAGTTGTCTTTAATTGATCAGCAGGGTGAACTAAAATCTGATTATACCCTGAATAGCCATCAAGCAACGAAATCCTTTTAGACCCCACCACCCTTTGTAAAATGTGATCCATTTTTGGTAAAGGGTAGTTATCCTTTAATGAAGCTTTTTTTAAGTCTATAAAGTCTATACAAAGCCTGATTTCTCCAGTCTTCTTCCTAACGGACACCAGATTAGATACCCACTTAGAATATCTAATAGGGACAATAATGCCAGCATCGTGCATCTTCATGATTTCCTTCTTAACCAATGGAAACTGGACAGGGTTTATTCTGCGCAGTTTCTGTTTGAATGGTTTTTGGTTTTCTTTAAGAGGGATTTTGTGCTGTATTATTTCAGTGTCATAGGATTTAATATCTTCGTAACTCCATGCAAAAACATCAGAAAATTCTTTGAACAGCTCTATGTATTTGAGTTTAATGTGAGCTGGCAAAGTTTTGGACAGTTTGATCATTTTCGATTTTTCCTCACTGCCTATATTGCACTCCTCTACTTCAGTCTCTATAGGTTCCAGTTTTGGTTTATTGGCCACATCGTTAAAATCGAACAACTCCTCTAAAGGCGTTAGACCACTCGGCAAATTTTCATCTTTAGAATGCAAAGTTTGTAATTCTTCCGTTTCTAACTCTGCACTTAATTCTGTTTTGCTCCTAAGTTTGCTAGACAATAGGTTAATATTGGCAGGTTGAGGAGACGATTCTTCTTCACCAAGAAAGTTTTCTTCACTGCAGTCTGTATCATAATCTGAATCTGAACTGTGCAGTTCGAACTCATTTCTGAATTGCATGAAGTCTTCTATTTATTTGTCATTGTCAAACACTTGCCAATATTTTTCGTTATCAGGCACTGCCGGTCTAAATTTTATCGGAGTTGTGTTGTCTCCAGTCTCATATGGCGTTAGACATGTTCTGGCCGCAAAGGCTAAATTGTGGGCCATAATGTTCTTTTTCCTTGGGATGAAACTCAGGTTTGACTCCTCAAATGTTGTCAACAGATCCATGACATCATTCCGATAGGCTCTAAGTCCGGGATGATTCGCATTATACTCCCCATTGACTTGCCTAATGATTAACTCAGAATCCCCGTACACATTAATTCTTCTGGCTCCTAATTTCTTCAAGAGATGCAAGCCTAAGAGAAGGGATTCATATTCTGCTATGTTGTTGGAACACTGAAAGTTTAATTTGTATGAGATGCATTCTGTGTGGTTGTTTTCAGTGTTAATGATCCAAACCCCTGCACCAGCATTATTTCTAGTGCATGACCCATCAAAATACATACTCCATAAAGGACTGTCTTCGGTTTCGTCTGTTTGGCGATTGTCCTTTTTAACTATGGTGCCTTCTGACTTTTCATGATTAGCAGCACCCAATTGAATTTGTTTTGACTCCTCAAATTCTCCAATAGATTGAGGGATGATGTCAGAAATGTTAGGGGTATTTTCTGGGTTGTTAAGTCCTAAAAACAATGGACTCATAACCGGTAAATCAAGACCTATGCTTTGTTTACTAATGTTTACACATGTGGCAAACTGTTTGGACACTTCTGCGTTATTATACTCTTCTTCCCTATCGGCCTTTAATTCTATTAAAGTGACTTGCTCACTAGGAGTTTCATTGTTAAACATGATAAAAGAATCAAGGCCTGTATTGACAGAATATATAGGAGAGTTTCGTGGTCTGTCTTGACTTGTAACCGTGTATTGCATATGAGACTCCCTGTAAAGTCTTCTGGTTTGATTGAAAACCGGGATGGTCGCATATGTCATGTCCATCCGCATAGTCCCCTGTAACTTAGCTCCCCAGGATCTTGATAATAGCATTCCATACTTTGGGGGGACATCAGCCACAACAATGTCCATGAGTAAACATTTGGCTGGAATCTGGGCTAGGTTAACATAGAGGTCTTTGATCAATCCTAGACATTTCACTCTATTTGAGTCAAAGGAGTATAGGTCTTTGTAGGGTCTGGTAATTTCTAAACCAAGGCTCTCCATCACAGCTTTAGGCATTAAATTATGAGAAGCCCCGTAATCATGCATAGCGTTGTGTAGAATTTTGTCATGAATGTTCAAACTCACATAAAAGGGAGGAACTGGTCCTTCTTGAAACTTCCCTTCAATCTTAGGGCCAAAAATCAACTCTGGTAGGTCGTCACTAAGATTAACTGTATCTCCATTTTCCTCTATATTTAAAGCCTTCAAAAATTGGTTCCTATATACATGTTGGGCAGCTAACTCAGTTAATGGAACAGAGATTTTGATCTTTAATATTTCCTGTTCAAGGCTGAAAGGGGTTTGATTCTTTGAAGCACTTGTTTCAACCTTATTAGCTGTCACTCTATCAACAATTACAGCTTGCTGATTTGTTTTACTTGACACAACTGTTGTAGAAGGAGTACTAGCTAAAGCGTTAGTACTGCTGATGTCTTCACTCTGTTTTTCAGAATTTTGAGTTTTTTTCTCCTTATCCTTATCAGAATTAACAGCCACTGTTTTGTCTTTTTGTTTGGCTGTTTTGGGTTTAGCTGCGGTGCTGCTTTGAGAGGATTTGTCAGAGGTTTTGGTGTTGGGGGCTTGTTGACTAGTCTTGCTTCTAAGTTCATATTCTCTTTGAGGTTCTATGACGACATTTTCCATGTCCCGATAATAATTTTCATTATCATTTCTTTTGTCGTCGTAAGGTGTGTAAAGACCTTGTTTATTATCATAATGAACCTCAAAGTCATCATCCTCTTCCCCAAACATGTTGATATCCTCTTCCTTTGTTATGTCTTCTGTTTCTTCAACCTCACTTACATAGTTTTGATGAAAGGGAGGGGTGATCTGTTGATCATCTTCCCTGGGTCTGTTTGGAGGTTGGTTCCTTCTAACATTCTGATTCTGGTTCCTATTTTGAGGAGCAATTTGATTTTTATTTTCTTGTGCTCTCTTAATTATGCTCATCTCTTTCATCATTTCTTCCATCATTCTCTCCATTTTTGAGTTGGAAGTAGAAGGTGTGGATTCCTCTCTAAAAGATACTCTCTTCTCGCTCTTCATTCTTGCTCTTTTCTCCATCGAGTTCACTTCCACAGAAAGAGCACCCCTTTGCATGTCTTCAAGAGTTGCAAAAACTCTTTCTCTAAGTGAATATGTCATGTATGGATCAAACCCTTCAGGAAATTTGTTTAAAGCTGAGCCCTGAGGAGGTTTTAGTTCAGGGGAAAGTGCATTATAGACGCTGTTAAATCTGGTACAATAAGATTGTACACTTTCCCCAGGGTTCCTATGGAGATTATTATAGTTAGAAAGGACTTGGAGAGGATTCTTTCTCACTTCCCATTTGTTTAAGAATGTTTGATGGAAGGCTCGGAGATCGTTAATACTATGGGGGGTTAAACCTTTAAACCATTTTCTTGCTTCTCCCCCCAAACTTTGAGCAAATAGTCTCAACTTGACAGAATCATCATCAATTTCGTTTCTGTCAAAGTAGTCATTCATCTTTTCCACATGTTGAGATGTTGTTATAGTATTACTAGCATCATATAATGGAATTTTGGACTGATAGTCCTATGGAAGATTGACTAATGGTACAGGAAGGACTAAGGGAGCATACCATGTTGCCATGGCAGGAGGTGGAGGTGGATTTACAGAAGGGAAAGTGGGCTGAGGTGAAGTGGTTTGAACATTGGATGTAGGGTGAGTAGAAGTGGATGGACCAGGAGTAGACTGTTGAGATGATCTTGGATGAGAGACACCTAAATTGTGAAGGAAATGTAAATCAGGAGGTGTTGTTTCCCTGCTACCAAGATGTTCACTTGTTTCAGGAGATGAAAGTGAAGATTCAGAGTCTAACTGGATTATATCATCAAATGACCTAGTCCTAAATGGGTTCACTAAGTCAGCTTGTGATTGTTGCAGAGCTGAAAGATTTTCAGGGACTGAATTAGCTCTCAAGGGTGATCTGAAAACAGTTAATAATTTAACCTTAGGAGACTTCCAAAGGATACTTTCTGGATTATCAACTATCCCAGGTGGGTTAGGGTCTGGGTGGGCTCTAGTGTGAATCTTTTTAGAAGCCACTATGCTATGTTGTTTAGACCTAAAACAAGAAAAGTTCAAGCAGATATGACAATCTTAGAGAGGTTAACCAATCTGTTTTTACAATTTTAAATCCCACAGTCCTCTAACTAAGTTTTAATGATTTTATAATGATAAGGGTTCTTCCCAGTGGAGTCTTAAGGTCTGCTAGGATTGTGGAGTCACCAAGTGGAAATTTTTAGCTCCTTTCAGAGGTAAAAGGTCTTATGGTCCACCACCATGTTTATTTAATTCCAATCTGAAATATTTTTAGGTTTTTCTAAGTCATTTTTCAGTTTTGTGGTTGCTAAGAATATCCTAAATTTGTTTCAAAACTTAGCTAAGGTTGCGAGACAAAGGCAGTCTACCCTTATAGCTAAGCTAGCTGATTTTCCAAGGTTAGATAAAAACTTAAAAGAATCCTAGGGTTGACCTAGTTTGTCACTGATTCAAATAAGCTCCATCATGATTACCATTTCTTGGTAGTGCTTGAAAAGGCTGCTTTTTACTCTCAAAATGTTCTCGAATAAAGGGTTCTCTGAGGCCTCTAAAAGGTATTAAAAACACTCAGTTCCCCAGTGGAGTCGCTAGAAATGTTAGGTCTCTGTAATTTATTAGCAAGATTGGGAGAGTCCAATCACAGAGTTAACATCATTTCAACCAAACTTTGGGATTCTAGGATCTAGCCCTCCTGAACCCGGAGAGGGATCTCTCCAATATGTGCAAAGATGGATATTGTCTTTGAAAAGCTTAAGGTAATGATATTAGGCTAGTTATGAAGGCCAAGGGTTTTGTTTTGTTTTGGATGGTTGAGCATGAAATGTTACTTGAGGAGAAAGTCCTAAGTGCAAAAAGTTTCAAAAGTGAGAAGTTGCAAGCAAATAGAACAATTTTGGCAGATAGATAGATATAACGCTGGTTTTTAGTCCATTGGGCTATGGAGTCATATTTGGGCTTTAATTGAACAACAACATCAAGTGTGATCCAAGGGGCAGGTTATCTATACCACAAGATTATTGAGATTAAAATGATGAAATGGAAACATTAAAATGTTGGAGGGGTGGAAACTGATAATAATTTCTCGGAGGATTTATAGTCAGTCCAAACAAGAAAATCCTTTTAAGTAACTGTTTTAAAACCAACCAAGGACAGGGCTAACCATAGACTTCTTGGGCAAGTTCTTATTAAAGCAGCTTAATTGACAAACAATCCGGTAATCCACATAATTACCTTCAGAAAGTATGAAAACACATAAGAAAAACAGAGTGTAACTTAAGATCAGATAAAGTACTTTTAAACCTAGTCTGCTTTCAGTCAACACCAAGGGAAACTTTCAGAATCTGCCTTTGGAGAAAAGAATCTAGGAATCAGGGCAAACCATATCTTCTCTAGTCTAACTTTAATATCAAATAATGGAAATAACATTCGAGAACAATTTTTGAGCAAACAGAAGGACGAGGGAACGCCAACATTCCTAACTGTTTAAACTGTATTGAATCATTCTTAAATAAACAAATCTGAAGAAAACATTAAGATAAATATTTCTCAGCCATAGAAGGTTACTGCTATACAGAAAATCCTAACCCTGTTTAAACTGTTCTTTACAGAGGGAAAATGAACAATATGGCATACATAGAAGGAAAACGATTAACAAAGAAAGACGCACTTCACCAGTGATAAAGACCAGGATCCCAAGAAAAAGCTTTTATATTGATGTCAAACTAGTTACAATCTTCAAGTCCAATGTTTCAGTTCAGCAATCATCTTCACTATTCAACCTAACTACTCTAGCACAAACAGAGCTTCAAGGGCCAGTGAACACTATGTACAAATAGAAGTCTCGAGCTAAAGTGTATTTCAAAGTTCTGCAACCAACAATTTCTCATCTTCTTCTGAGTCATTTATAGAAGAATGAGGAGGCGATCTGAGAAAATATCTCTCAGGATAATTAATACAGGTTCAAGACTTCTTGGCCCTTTGAGGGGCTCGAGAGAGAAATTTATAGGTGGATCACTGTATTAATTTTTTACAATAAATATCAAAGATCGGTGGGAGCTTTATTTGACTTTGAGGCTCTGTACGCTGTGTGGAGTAATTTCTTGGCTATGCTGGAGGCGAATATCAGATTTTCTTCAATAACTTCGGCCTCTATTTGAATGCTTTGAGGCAACAGGTGGCTCGGTGGTAGCGTAGGAATCAATTTGCCTCGGATGTGGCGGTGGAGGCTTTCTGTCTGATAAAACACTTTAGGTTTTTTTTTAAACTGTGTTTTAGATTGGGGATTAGGCTTTTGATAACTGTCTTAGCCGTAATCCCCATAAAAACCATCTTCAATCTTCATCTGTTGTGCTCTGTTCTTTAAAACTTATACTCTTTTAAAATCGCGTTAAAACGCAGTGTCTTGTCAATGTGCAGAGCCGCACCGGGCCTTACGGCATCAATACTCATAGAGTACTGACAAAACATGGAATGGAGCCCCGTGGATGGCTTCTCTTTAATGAAACGAGGGTATGAGAATCGTCATTCCCAGCCCTCGGCATTTCTTTGTGATACAATGGAAAACCTTTTAAAACACCTGCATCAAACATAAAACATTTAAGAAATCCTGCGGATTTTGGTTTAAACTGCTTCAGATGGCGGGGAAAAGAGCGTAGCCGTCGGATAAAAACATCTAATGGTGGAGATCGGCGCAAAACAGAAAAATGAGAGCGGGGAGAAAAAATAAGGCCGGGTGGTTTTGGACCGTCCGATCTCGACACGTGGACGGTCCAGATCTAATCGGAGGATCTCAATCGGGGGTGGCAGAAAAGGGGATGCGATTGAATTTCCAGTGATGCGATTAAGCGCTGGCCGTTGATCTGCAGATCAGATCAACGGTGGGAAACAAATCGGCGGGTTTTGAAATGGGGCAAGACTTGCGATCGGAGGGAATAAGGACCGTTGGATAGGCGGGAAATGGACGGCCCAGATTTAATCGGAGGATTGCAATCTGGGGGTCACACAACAGCATGCGATTGAAACTTTGCGATTGAGCACTGGTCGTTGATCTGCAGATCAGATCAACGGTGGGAAACGAATCGGAGGGATCGCAAGGGTGCGCGATGGCCGTCGGACGATCAGTGCGATCAAGCGATGACCGTTGGATCAGTGGGAGATGAACGGACGGGATGTAATCGGGGGATCGCAATTGCAATATGCAGAAGGATGGTGTGATTGAAAGTTCCGATTGCGATTGGAGCGGGTGTGCGATGGCCGTCGGATCACGAAACAGATGGACGGCTGCGATGGAATCGGCGGATCGCAATCGGGAATGAGACGGGAAGGTTTGCGATTGCGATCGGAGGGAACTTGAGATTGAGCGCAGACCGTCGATCTGAGAACAAGATCAACGGTCGGGATTGAATCGGGGAGAAACCCTTGTATTTTATATATAAACCCGAACATTTTGAAATAAACAAAGGTTTTTATGGATCGGGCGGAAGAATATATATACAAAGCAGACAGGCGCCCGACTGCGGGGCCTTCGGATATATGAAAATAATATGATCGGGGGTCTTAAGCAGCAAGGCTAATCGCAATCGGAACTTTTGGAGTAATGGCAAAGACTTGCGTCTTTGATTCTTTCCGATGCAATTAGCACTTTATCGTATTAGCAAGTGGTTCCAGACCCAAAGCGTATGGTGGGGAAGTGGTTTAGGGCTTAGCTCCAGGGGCTTAGGTCTATAGCAATGAAACTTTGATTTTTTATGAGAATTTTCAAGGATTTTAATGGATTTGGGGGTTCTGAAATAGTTAAAAAGTGAGTTTCTAACTATGAAAGGGGAAATTTTCATAAATGGAAAGAAGAGGACTTATGAAAACAAGGTAGTTTTGATGGAGAAAAAGGGGAGCAGATGAAAGGTTTTGAGAAGAGGAGAAATGACGATCTTTCAGCAGTCTTTCAGTTGGAATCAGCAGAAATTCCTGAGTAAAAAAAAAAAAAAATGGGACAGCAAATGAGGATTTTGGACAAAGGCATGAGGCCTACAAGGAGTCTTCAAGAGCCAACAATTTTTGGTGATAAAATTTGTTCCTTGGAGGCTCAAAAAGATCTTAGCCACCTTTTGGTATAACAAAATATTATAGGTGGCTAACAGGAGTAGCAAGGCGAGGGCAACGATTGGTGTCTTGTAACCCTGCAATGTGGTAGTCATCACACCATAGTGTCGACCTACTTGGTCCCATAGCTTCTCTAGGTTGCAGCGAGCTAGGTCCTCCTGCCTATACATAGTTTGCTAATAGCGAGCAGTTGTCCTTTGTGTGGCTATTCAATCTGCATCCTATGCACCACCTACTAGGGCTAGCCTCTACTCCTCATTCCTTTCACAGTTTCTAGATCTCCATATGCATTGCTTCTAGCTAGCCTTGTATTTGTTGGACACCCAACTGGGTTTCATCTCGTGGCACAGCCTCCAGCTTCATTGCTATTTCCAAGGCCTTCTCTTGCGACTCGATGTCTTGGTGGCCCATCGATATGCGTAGGTGACGCAGAAACATAGCAATGAACCATTCCGCATGCTTCCTATCATCATACTGGAATCCTCCTTCACTGATTACTTTTTTTAATCGTTGATCGGCTTCCCCCACCGACTCAGATGGACCTTGCTTGAAATATGTCAGGTCTTTTACTATCTAGGAGCAGGCCTTAGGATCTTTGAACTGTTGCTTCAAGGCATCCTTAATGTATTCAATGCTTGAGTTTGCATGCTGATATAGGTACCCCATGTACCAGTCCAGGGCTCTCCCTTCAAAAGTAAGATATAGCTGCGCTCTTTCCACCGGGTTGGTTACTACATTCTGTGTAGTCCATACAGACCCTGCGACAAACCAGAACCAATCCATGTCTTCATCCCCCACACCCTTGAAGGAGGGTAACTTCATATGTGAAGTCATATCGTCTTCCGATGGTGAGTTCTTTCCCCTGCGCGGACTCGAAGACGGAGTTGACGGGGGGTTATGCGCAGCAAAATTAGTTACTAGACTATAGATAGATCGATCTCCCTCTTGATTAGTTATGTAATACTTACTACTGTGCGTTGTGCCCTTACTTTGATCGGAGCTCATTCACTCGGTATGGATACTAGGACACTCGTTTTGCACAATAAGATCTTAATCAGTAACGGAAAATTTGTTCGAAACTTACCCCGGAAGCCCTTGAAGTACCTTTGCTCCGCTTTTGACCGATCGCAAATTCAATGACTGCGAATTCCTGAATCCTTTCATCACTTTATTTTCTCTCAAATATCCAATATAGCCTTGGCATTACCCGATCCCTCTCTCAAAATTCTCCCTGTCCTGGCAACGGAACCATTTTTTGGCTCGAGGGGTCGTGACCCAGGTTCGGAGGTTAAGGTTTGCCAACAAGCCCCTATACTACTGGCCCTTTCGGCAGTGACCTACTTGCGCAGGCCAAAGTCTCACATAAAGTAGTACGGGAGGGTGCTGGAACCAGGTTTCTACACCCAGAGAGAGGGAAAGTAACCACTCAGGCCTGCAGTTATTAGATCTACAAAGAAGGGTGGTCCGTAGGGTTCCATACTTTTAGTTTTATCACATTTGTTCTAGCAGGTTCGCATCCACGTGCGTATCATCAATTACAATCATAAACTATCAGAATCGCAGCCAATAATATCAATACATATGGTTTGAATTTATTAATAGAAGTATAACCAGCAAGAGCATCAACATTTGTATTACAATAATATAGTAAGTGCAACTACTTCCATGCTACAGATATATTCAGATAAGTTCACAGCTTAGCCAGACAACCTTATTTTGCAGCAATCATAACAGAACAGATTCATACCACATCAAATGGTTTACAAACGCTTCGCATATATTACGTATCAAAATCTTCTTAGATTCCCCAAATACCACCTGTGCACACAGCCAGCAAGGTCCACATACAGCAGGACAGAGGATCTCCGTGCACACAGCCAGCAGGAGTCCTTCCCAAAACAACCCAACCCAGATCTAACAATTTGTCTTTCCTTCAAGCTCTCTTTTTTCTCTACCTATCAACTCAAAAGGGTTCTACTACTTATACTATTTTAGCCTATGCATCCAATGGTCCACAAACCATGGTTTGTGAACTCTTGGTCTACCCTTGACCTGCTTACAATGCATTAGGGGCTTTGACCCATCCCAAAACCCCTGAGTTAGACCAAATATAATAAAAAAATATAAAAAATGGACCAGATTCGCAGCTTTGTAGGAGACCCTGTTCCAACAAAGATGCAGGTGCTTCCACCTATCAAGGATACTGGGGGCCTGAGCAAGAGTATAGGGAAGCATTCAGGCATAGCCACGAAAAAGGACACTCAGCCAAAGCAGACCACCAAGAAGGACACCGAGGCCAAAACCCAGGTCGATTCGCAGCCAGATCTGGGCATGGAGGAAGTAAGCATCGAAGGTACCACCTTCCCCCAGGGTAAAAAGAAAACAGGAGAGCCTGTCAAGGGGCCCCAAAAGAACCAGCGCTCCCAGTGGAAGGAACAAGATGAGACGGTCATGTTAACTGAGGGAGATCTCATACAAATTACAGATATAATCACACTGGCCATAGAATACAAATGGGTATCTTTAGAGGAACAACAGAAGGCTGCGATCGACACCATCTAGGCCAAGCTTCACACCCTACACTTAAATATAGACACGCTACAGACTAGCATGGTTCAGGGATGGGCTCCCTTGACATCTAGCAGTCCAGTGCTAGTTACAGAGGAAAGTCGTCTCTGTTCCTTACCTAGCACCACCCTTGTGATCAGTCTGCCTGACCAGGGAATACAACTCCAAGAAGGTGCAGGGGTGCAGTTGAATCTAGCCCAGCTACCCCACAAAGCATTGCAAGGTCTCCACACTGCTATGTTTCAGAAGATTCACCATCGGGACCAGCAAGTACACCAACAAATCGGTGTGGCCAAACAGACTATCGCATAATAGAACACGGAAGTGCTCCTCGCTGTCACGCAGCAAGCGGAGCTAGAATCCTTGATCCACCAGCTCTGCACGGAGGTTATAGAAGAGATCCCGGCCGCAGCTGCCCCTCGGGCTAAATTTGAAGGATTGGTCATAGCGTTGAAGGCTTCCAGGTCATTAAGACCCAGCTGGAGCAGCAAATCACTGACTTACAGGCCAAATTGCAGCCTGAAACACCTCCGAAGGTACGAGCCCAGTGCGTTGCACTAGTGATCGTGGATACAAACACCATTACAGGTCAAATCACTCAAGGTGCCCAGTTACTAGAGATAGCCATGGAGTTATGGACCAAGGTCCAACACGATCCGATCCTTCGGAAAATAAATCAGGACTTGTGGTAGAAGGAGGAAGCTTTCGATCAGATCGGGGCTACATTACCCACCTTGGTTCCTACACAGCATTTGGCACGATTGAGGACCAGCAACACCCTCCAAGATGAGATTGAGGAGCTCTACCATAAGAAGCATGTCATCGGAGAACGCTTGAAGCCTTGGGCTGCCGCAGCCCTCCAGCTCTCACAGGATGTTGATGTTTCTATTAAGCGACTAAATCAGACACTGGAGAGTGTCACCGCTATGAAAGAAGGACCGACATCACAGAAGCTCATGGATATTGCACAGAGCGCTACTGCTCAAAGTCAAGAAGTGATGCCCCTGCTGGTCGCAGCCATTAATGAACTGCGCACGTAGGTGGAGACCCCACCACCACAGTGACATGGGACGAGTCATAATATTGTGTTGGGGGACTGTTGGAACAGGGTCCTCCAAACGCTGCGAATTGGGACAGTTTTGAGTATTTTTGTATATTTTTTGGCATATTCTAGTCTAGCGCAGGGGTTTTGGTGTGGGTCAAAGCCCCAAAAGCATTGTAATGGGTCAAAGGGTATACCTAGAGTCCGCAAACCACGGTTTGTAGACCACATGAAAGATTAGGCTAGATTGTTATAAATAGAAGGACATTTTGAGTCAATAGGGAGGCATGAATTAAGATTGGTGTGAATTACGAATTAGTAGATATGTCTAGGTTATTGGGGGAAAGGACTCCTGATGGTTGTGTGCATGGAGATCCTCAATCCTACTGTGTGTGGATCCTGCTGCTGTGTGTGTAGGTTGGGTTTTGGGTATTGTAAAAGGATCTGAAGGATTAATGAAAGCGGAAGGTTGTTGGAATATCTAAATTTGTTAATACAAATCTATGATATCTACTATGTTATGCATGGTTCTGTGTTAAGATATGAAAGTAACTGTGTTATTTGCTTATGCTACGTTGACATCTGATCTGGATCTATTTGTTATACTTTATGCAAGAATATCTGTGATAGTTGCATTATTGTTCTGTGAATTTATGATCTGTTGATTATTGGGATTATAATTGGTAATTGTGCACATGGATGGGAAGGGATCTATAGATCTGGGATATATGATCTAGTAGTTGTGAAGTCAAACGCAGCTCTGCTTGACTTACCTACCCTCTCCCAGGGTGTAGAAACCTAGTTCCAGCACCCTCCCATACCGCTTCAGGTGAGACTTTGGCCTGCACAAGTAGGCCATTGCCGAAAGGGCCAGTAGTATAGGGGTTTGTTGGCAAACCTTAACCTTTGAACCTGGGTCAGGACCCCCCGAGCCCACAGTGGTGCTGCTAATGAGGGATGTCTTTCAGCCATTTCTTCCTCATCTTCATCATGAGACAAACAAATTTTTATATTCAATGTTTCCTCAATGCTTCCATCCCAAGCTTCTTCCTCAATAAATTGTACATCTCTGCTTATCATAAATTTCTTGGTAAATGGTTTATACAATATGTATGCCTTTGATTCTTCACTGTATCCAAAAAATATGCACTTCTCCCCCTTACTATCCAAATTCTTTCTTAGCTGATCTAGAATGTGTGCATAAGCCACACAACCAAAAACTCTCATGTGGGTGACAAACTGTTTTATGCCACTCCATGCTTCTTCTAGAACTCTAGTCATAACACTCTTTGTTGGGCATCTATTTAAAACATATGCTGCACAATGTATAACTTCAACCCAATATTCATTTGGCAATTTGTTTTTCTTCAACATGCTTCTTACAATGTCCATGATGGTTCTATTTTTCCTTTCAGCAACTTCATTTTGCTGAGGTGTATACCTTACTGTAAATTTCTTGTGTATCCCAATTTCTCTGCAAAAACAGAGAAATTCTTTGGAGATATATTCTCCTCCTCTATCATTCCTAAGGAATTTAATATGCTGCCCACTTTGATTCTCTACAAGAGCTTTAAAGTGGAAGAACTTTTCAAACACTTGACTCTTCAACTTCAAGAAATAAACCCATGTTTTTCTTGTATAATCATCAATAAAATTCAACATATAGTGGTTTCTTGCTAATGATGGCATTTTCATTGGTCCACACAAATTTGAATGTACTATTTCTAAGGGTTCTTTTTCCCTTATACTCTTTCTTGATGGAAAGATTTATCTGTGTTGTTTGCCCAAGATGCATCCTTCACATAGGTTGTCTGGTTTTTCAATCAATGGTAATCCCTTTACCATTCCTTTTCTGTGTAAAAAATTCAGACCTCCAAAGTTGAGATGTCCAAATCTCAGGTGCCATAACCAGTTTTCATCTTTTGCTTCTCTTTGGAATGTCTCTTGTGTCACTGCTATCATTGCAGCTCCTTTCTTCAAATTTTCTCTCATCTTGAGAGGAAACATTCTGTTTCTTGTCATCTTCACTTGTGCAATCCTCTGTTTTCTTAGTGGTATGTCCATGATGGTACATACATCATCCTCAAAGAATAAATTGTAGCATTTCTAAATGAGTTGTCCAATGCTCAAAAGGTTACACTTCATACCAGGTACATAGTATACATCTGATATGGTTCCTCCTTTCTTTGTTAAAACACTTACTGCCTTTTCCCATGAAAGAGACCTTACTGTCTATCCCTAATGTTACTTGAGACTTTACATTTTCATATAACATGGAAAACATAGAGATGTTTCTAGTCATATGGTTGCTACATCCTGAATCTAGAAACCATATATCTTCATTTTTCTCTTTAGCCATATTACATGCTAAAAATAAATTCTCTTGGCTCAGAGTTTCTCTATTGAAATTAGCATTGGGTCTATTACCCATGTCACTCTGTTTCTTCCTACATTCATTGGCATAATGCCCATACTTCTTACAATAATTACATTGGACTTGGGATTTATCATACCTTTCTCCATGTGCTTGATTTTGTCCACCTTGTTGGTTGTTTCCTTGGCTTTGATTCTGACTTTGGTTGTTGCCCCTTCCAGGGTTGTTTCTTCCTCTATTTTGGCTTCTGCCTCTTCCTTTTCCTGTGAATTTTGATCTTCCTTGACCTCTTCCTCTTCCAAAGGACATTTGGGTCTTGAAGGCATGCTCCAAAGATGAGTTTGTTGTTCTTCTCAATATTTGTTCATGTTTCATCAATGATGCATGAAGTTCACCAAAAGTAAACATTGAGAGATCCTTTGTCTCTTCAATGGTTGTTACTATCACATCAAATCTTGAGGGTAAGCTCCTCAATAATTTCTCCATTATTCTTCTTTATTCTATTGTCTCTCCATGAGATCTCATTTGGGTAACCAACCCAATCAACAATGTGAAGAATGATTCTATGGTATCATACTCTTTCATGCAATTGACTTCAAAATCTCTTCTCATTAATTAAATCTTTGATGTCTTTACCTTCTCCATTCCTTGATACATTGTCTTGAGGGTATCCCATGCATCCCTGGACTTCTTTGTTGCTGCAATTCTTGGAAATATGCTTTCATGCACTGCCTGATAGAGATAGAAGAGGTCTTTTGAGTCCTTCTTCTTATTACTCTTCAGCAAATCTTTCTTTTCCTGTGTTAAGGCATTAAATGCTTGTTCATCTTCTCGTTCTTCTAAACCATCTTCAACTAGCTCCCATAAATCTTGAGATGCAAACAGGGCTCTCATTGTGATTGCCCAATAGTCATAGTTCTTCCCATTGAACTGTGGGAGTTGAGTATTTCCCATACTCGTGCTTGTTCTAGCTCCTACCATTGCTAGCCTTACAGAACTATGCTAAACTTTAATGTGTTTTTTTTTTTTTTAACAAACTTTCTCACTACTGAGAGATAAACTCTGTCTCTAAAAGACCACCTTTTTACAGCTCTCTAGACTATAATCTTAAAACAAACAAAAAACTTTGTTTTTGATAAATACCTAACTTTGTTGAACCTTCACTCTGCTGGTCAAAAGCTTCAACAAACTCCTTCTTCTTTCAGCTTATTCAACAACTGCTGAGAGCCTGGACTAGCTTTGATACCATATTGAAATTTATGATAATTCCTTAACAAATACCGAGGAACAAAATGTCCTCTCTCAACACAGAGATTTAAAAAAAAAAAACTTGCAGGTGAAGCATAAAAACATACACAGTGAAAACAAAACACTGTATTTTTTCATTAACAAAAAAAAACTTAACAAAGTCTTCTTTAGAATCTACTGTTCTAGTTTTACAAAAAAAAAAATATTCTTTACTTGGCTGCTACTCACATAGCTCTTTCAAACGCTCAGCTTCACACTCTGTTTCACACAGTATTTTTCCGCTCTCTCATCCATCTAATGAGTCTATATATATATATATATTGTAAACATATTATGTTTACAATATATATAATAAAACTATTAATTCTAAATTCAAACTTTATAAAATAAAACATGTCCCCTAAGTTTAAAACTTTATATATAAAAAAATGTCATTGCATCCTTTTAAACAAAAAATTATAACAAAAAAATAATTAAACCAAAAATCATTATAACATATCATGCGATGGGTTTTATCGCATCGAACGATGAGCCAAGTGACGTCATCCCCAAACCATTCGAAAAATGAATGGGGAGAAATTTTTTGAAGGGCTATCGCATTGATTAGAACGCTAGGTGACTGGACCTCCAAGGCTTGCGATGATGAGCCATTGGCCGAGGGAAGGTGAGCTAGTGGTGGTGGGACAGCGCTATCACACGTTTTCGGAGAGGTGCTGACGTAGGCATGAACTTGTGCGATAGCGTTTTTATTGGCTGCAGGCAGTTGACATGGGCTGGAGGTCTGAATGCAGAAATTGCAAGTTAATAACTGCAGGTAGGTGCGAATGGTTAAGGCGAGAGGTTGCATGGATATGAACCACAATTTGCAAATCTGGAAGTTGCGGCAGTGTAAATGAAATCAGTTGTTGCAGGTGAGTTAAACATAAAATTGAATGTGTGGGTTGAGTGAAAACCAAACCAAAAATTTGTTTTTGCTCCTATCATTCAATCTTCAAATCAAGATGACATTTCATCCTTCGGTTTTAGGTTGCAGTTGGAATTAATTTCCATCACTTGTGAAATAATAAATAGAAGACTCTGATGCGTAAAGATGGATGAAACTTCTCACTAGGATCCGCATCATCTAAAATTATAAAAGAGATCTTAAGTATAAGAAACAACCCTTTAACATTGATATAATTCATCAGCAATATACATTCATTGATCTACCTTGCAATGATGTTATAAAGGTCTTAATTGCAGCTTATCTTACATCAAACAAAAAATTAACGATCGTTATCTTGTCCCTTAAGGTTCATAAATTATTTTGCAAATGTTTTCTTCCCATTCCTACCAAAACCCAAAATGCTTGTAGTATTCCCCCCGCCCTGTTACTATTGTTGCATTAATTCTATTTTTTTTCCAAAATAATCAAGGTTTTCATCCAAACGATTGGACTCTTGAGAGACTGAAAATACTAGCTTGTCCAAATCCTTTCACTATCTCTGATATAGTGGTGCTAATTTTCATCATTATTCTTTTAATATATATAACATGTTTCTGTGAGTAATTTTTTATAGTATTGTGTTCTTTGTCACTAATTTTTTATGTATAGAGGTGACACGTGTATTAATCTGTCATCCCAACCAACATGAATTTCCACTGCACACTCATGTGAGTATTCTATTTCACCAAACAAATCATGAGCTATTGTGTTTGGTTGATACTTTGAAAGGCTAGTTTTAAACCCCAATTACTTTTATGTTGCTTTGTTACATCCACAAGTCATTGAGTTTTTACTTGTGCTTGTACTTTCTATAGTTCATTCCAAGTCTCATTGATGTTATTGTGTTTTCAGGTTCACAATTTTCTTTCAAGAGCACATATATCTTTGAAAAAGCTTGTTCCTGAAAACTTTGTTGGCACCTTTACTACATTTTATATAGTTTTCATTTCTCATAAATTAAATAAAGTCATATTAAATATCATGGAATAAAGTTGTATTACATATCATGGAATTTAAAACAACAAATAAAAGAATACCCTAACCAAATAAAAAAATTATCTACATAGCTAAGCTTTCTAAAGTGGACATACTATTATTAGATTTGTTGTTTTCAATTTAAAATAAAGATATCATTACTTAAAATTTCATGTGTTAAGCTTGCAATATTGAATTCTAACAACAAAATTGTTAATAAATTAACAAAATCTTGACCCTTACCAAACCACAATTATTTATTAGTATTGACTTACACATTATCAATAATAATATCCATACCTTTTTTTTAATTAAAAAAATATTTATTAATATTGACTTACAAATTATCAATAATAATATCCATATTTTTTTTAATTAAAAAAAACAGATTTTTAATACAAACACACCAAATACAAATTTAAATATAACAAAATATATACATACAATTTATTTTTTCATAAACGCAGTGACATAATTTAGATATAAAAAAATATATACATACAATTCATTTTTGCATATTTAAATATAACAAAATATATACATACAATTTATTTTTTCATAAACGCAGTGACATAATTTAGATATAAAAAAATATATACATACAATTCATTTTTGCATAAAAGCAATGACACGCCACAGAATAGGTCTAGTTTCAAAACTATTTTCTGTTTTCTGAAATAAATTTAAGTTTCATTTTTAATAATTTATAATAATTTTTTGTTTTTAAAATCCTACATGTTTCATCGTACATCCCATTATAACTCTGAGTATTGAGATGGTTTATCATCCTGGAAAATCGTTTTTCTCACAGTTTACAACTTAGACAAATCAGAGTGGGAATTATTTCAAAACTCAAGCACGTGATGCTTTCCACACAGCTTCAGAATCTGTGTCAAATGAGTGGAATCTTGAGAGACTGAAAAGACTAGCTTGTCCAAATCCTTTCACTATCTCTGATATAGTGGTGTTCATCGTCATCATTATTTTTTTTAATGTATATAACATGTTTCTGTGAGTAATTTGATGTAGTACTGTGTTCTCTGTCACTAATTTTTTTTATGTATAGAGGTGACAAATGTATTAATCTGTCATCTCAATTTGTTGAAAATTTTTTAATACAATCAGACATAGGAAATGTGTTTCCCCAAACACAGAGAATAAAAAAATGTGGAATTAACATTCAACACACAGGCAGCGTAAAAAAAAACATAGGAGAAGAACGAACTTCTGTTTCTATTCCATCACACTCAAAATGAAATTACATTTCTGCTTTTTATCAAAATGGTTGAAGCCTGAAAAGCCTAATCTAATCAATGTTGTTTCAATGTTGAACAGATGTTCAACAACTATTTGTCCTTGGGCCATCAAAAAACCCATTTCTGCATTTAATCGGCATACAAACCCTATTATTCTTATACACAAAAACACGCGAAAACACACAAACTGGAGGACTTCAAACTTTATGTGATTTGGCTTGAGTCATTGCATCTGACTCCTGATCCCAAATCATAGATCGACGAGCTTAAATTCTAACTGATGCAAACACAGGTAAGAATAAAAGGTTGCGGGCGCGATGTGCGATGGCACAATCGCGTAGCAAAACAAAAAACATATGTTGCGGCACTTTATAGGAAAACATAAACGGTTGCGAATGTGATGTGCAGTAGCCTGATCACATCGCATGTCAAATAACTTAACTTGCAGTTTTGGAAAGGTAATTCATAATCAATGCAAAATGCGCTTTGCGATGGCTAAAAGTTGGTAAGTACGAAATGAGGAATACAAATAAATGAACGCAAAACAAATTTTGGTCCATGCAGTAAGGTATAAGGTAGGTCCCACCAAATATCACATCGGCGTTAAAACAACATACGGAAAATGGCTTAAATGGTAAAATAAAAAACATGTGATTTGCGCGTTATGGGAAAAAGGTAATTCAATGTGGTAGATGGAATTAAACGTGCAGCTTAAGGCTCAGTAATCTAATTTGATCTTTGCGTGGATTCGCGAAAATGCCTTCAACGTCTCAGATCTTTGCTTGTCCTTCTCTGCTGTCAAACATTGATGGATTTGTGGGTTGTGCCACTGCTCATTTATGGCGGTGGTTGGGAGTAAAATTACAAAACTCCCCCTTAATCACAACTGTCGCCATCGGGCATTCCCATACATCTTCTAAGATATTCAAAACTTTTCCATGCTAATGGCTTTGTGAGGATATCAGCGAATTGTTCCTCTATGCCGCAATGCTGTAAAACTAACTCACCATTATTAACCAATTCTCTTATAAAATGATATTTCGCATCTATGTGCTTTGTTCTCTTGTGGAAAATAGAATCCTTCGATAATTTGATTATTGAGCTATTATCACAATAAATTATGGTTCCCTTGCCTTGCTCATGACATAAATCTCTCAGTATCCTTCTCATCCATATTGCTTGGCATGTTGTTGCTGTTGCTGGTGACATATTCTTCTTCTATTGTTCATAAGGCAACTATTGGTTGCTTCTTGGAATCCCATGAAATGGATCCCGATCCCAAAAGAAACACATACCCAAATGTGCTCTTCATATCATCTACAATTACATCCCAATCACTGTCAGTGTATCCAATCAACTTAAAATTATCAGTTGAGGAGTATAGAAAACCATACTCCTTCGTTCCATTCATATACCTCAATATTATTTTGGCTGCTTGCCAATGTATCTCCTTTGGTGTCTCCATGAATCTGGAAATTAAACTTACAACATATATAATATGAGGCCTAGTTGCAGTCAAATACATGAGGCGGCCAACTATGATCTTGTACAATGTCCGATCGACATTCTTGTTGCAGTATTCTTTGCTTAACTTTAACCCCATGACAGTTGGAGTTACTGTTACTTTGCTGTGCTACATGTTAATTCTCTTCAAAACTTCGGCAACATATTTTTCTTGGGAAATAAAAAATTCCTTTTCATTTTGCTTTACTTCTATGCCCAAGAAATATCTCAATAAACCCAAATCATTCATTTCAAATTCACTCTTCATGACTCCTTAAAATCAGTAATGAGAGAAACTTCATTGCCAGTAAATATTAAATCATCTACATATAAAACAACAATAAGTATCTTACCATCATTTTCTTTGATGTAGAGTGTGGGTTCACCATCACATTTTTCAAACCCATTTTTTGTCAGGTAAGTATCAATTCTGTTGTACCATGCTCTTGGTGCTTGCTTCAGCCCATAAAGAGCTTTCTTCAACTTGCACACTTTGTGCTCTTGCCCTTCAATCTCATAGCCTGGAGGTTGTTCAACATATACCTCCTCTTTCAACACTCCATTCAGAAATGTTGATTTAGCATCCATTTGGTAGACTTTCCACTTTTTTGGTGCTGCAATGGACAACATTGTACGCACTATTTACATCCTTGCAACAAGTGCAAAGGTTTCTTCATAGTCTATTCCCTGTTGCTGCTTGTAGCCTTTCACAACAAGTCTTGCTTTGTGCCTTTCAATCTTGCCTTCAGCATTGTTCTTGGTCTTATAGACCCATTTTACTCCAATGACTTATTTACCTTATGGTAGGTCCACTAATTCCCATGTGTCATTCTTTTCAATTGCACCAATCCCTTCATTCATTGCTGTAATACATTTTTCTTCTTTTACTGCATCTGCAAAATGAATTCAGTCATCAACATGACAAAACAAAGCAAACAAAGAGTTCAAACCATTTTCATTATCAGCTTCTTGCTCATAAATTTCACTCAAATTTCTAAATCTTGGTATTCTTGGTGTGCTTGAAGTTGCACTTGAAATTGAGGGAGTTTCTAATCCTTGTGGTGTGCTTGGAGAATCACTTCCTTGATTTCTCAAGGTTGTTTTTTTTCCTTCTTGTGGTGTGCTTTGTTGTGCTTGTGTAGGTGGAGGAGGAATCATGGTGGAGGAATTATTCATTGCTGTGCATTCCTCTTGCTCTTCGTGAGACACACATGTCTTCACGTTCACTGTTTTCACTAAGCTTCCATCCCAAGATTCTTCTTCAATAAACTACACATCTCTACTGATTATAACTTTCTTGGTGGATGGATTATTGAGTTTGTATGCCTTGGACTCATCATTGTATCCGACAAAGATACACTTCTCCCCCTTTTTATCCAACTTCTTCCTTAGTTGATCTGGGATATGTGCATAAGCCACACATCCAAATACTTTCAAGTGAGTGACAAACTGCTTTGTTCCACTCCATGCTTCTTCCATAACTTTGTTCGTAACAGCTTTGGTTGGGCATCTATTCAAAATATATGTTGAACAATTGACAGCTTCAGCCCAATACTCATTTGGCAAATGTTTTGCCTTCAACATACTTTTTACCATGTCCATGATGGTCCTATTCTTCCTTTATGAAACATTGTTTTGTTGTGGTGTGTACCTTGTGGTAAACTGCTTGTGTATGCCATTTTCCCTACAGAAACATAGGAAATCTTTAGAGATATATTCTCCACCTCTGTCAGTTCTCAGCACTTTGATGTAGTGCCCAATCTGCTTCTCAACAAGAGATTTGAAGTTGTAGAATTGTTCAAACACTTCAGTCTTCTATTTCAAGAAATACACCCATGTCTTTCAAGTGTAATCATCTATAAATTTCAAAACATATTGGCTACCAACTAAAGATGGCGTTTGCATTGTTCCACACAAATCTGAGTGGACAATCTCTAAGGGTGCCTTTGCCCTTATGCTTTTCCCTGCAGGAATGCTTCTCTGTGTTGTTTGCCCAAGATGGTGCCTTCACATAGGTTGTTTGGTTTCTCTATGAGCAGTCATCCTTTTACCATCCCTTTTCTATGCAAGAGGTTCAAACCTCCAAAATTGAAATTTCCAAATCTCAAATGCCATAACTAGTTTTCATCTTTCACTTCTTCTTGAGAGACCTCCTGTGTGACTACTGCTACCACACCTCCTTCCTTCAAGTCTATTCAGAGCTTGAGAGGAAACATCATATTCTTTTTCATATGCACTTCTGCAATGACCCTTTTACTTGGAGGTATGTCCATGATAGTACACACATCATTCTTAAAAAACACATTGTATCCCTTGTTCACGAGCTGTCCAATGCTCAGAAGCTTACATTTCAGGCTAGGTACATAATATACATCTGGCACAAACTTCTTTTCTCCACTCCTTGTGAGTATTGATACTCTTCCTTTTCCCATGACAGAGACTCTATTATCAGTCCCTGTCATCACTTCATATTTCACATCTTCATCAAGATTGGAAAACATTGTTATGTTTCCATTCATGTGGTTACTACAAATAGAGTCTAAGAACCATACATATTCTTGTTTTTCTTGTGCTACATTACATGTTAAAATCACATTACTCTGGTTCTTATCTTCTTTTGCAAAATTAACATTTTGCCTATAATTCATGTCATTTTGTTTCTTTCTACATTCATTGGCATAATGCCCATAATTTTTACAATAATGACATTGGACTTGGGATTTGTCATACCTTTGTCCATGTGCTTGACTCTAGCTTAAGCCTGTTGGTGTCCAAGTGTGAATGAATATTCAAACTCTTTCCCACTTTAATTATCAATCTGAGTGCATACATTATTTCAAGGTAATGCGCAATTATATGCAGGAGCAATGGCACAATCCAATATTGATTACAGATTCAAAAATTAAAACAACCAGAACTACTGTAATAGCAATTAAAGATAAATTGTAGAATTATAAAAGCATTCACAACAATTAAAGAACATACCATAACAGTAGTTAAAATACTCAAACAGAGATGCGAAAGCAACAAAACGAAATAACACAACACCTAATCATAAGAGTGGGCCCAACTCTCTGACCAGGGCCGCGGTAGACTCACAGCTTACAGATAGAATGGAAAAATGACCTACATTCAATTAATTAAAAGTCTTTTGTTACAAAACTTGATCTCTTGCACGCTAACCCTATATGCCTTCTCCCTTCTCTCTAATTTGTGTCCCTTTAAATATACAAACAACAAATGGAAATAGACTGATTACAAAATCTCAATAAGCAAGATGAGATCTGAAATATCTTTCCATCATGATTCAGCTGGTACAGGTAGAATTTGGCAATTACAATTGGGGCAATTTTGGAAAATGGCCACAACAGAAAATCTGCAAATATGTCCTTCGAATAACCCTGCGTTTCTCTCAACCAAGACCAAATTTTGGAAAAATTCTTGTAAGAAAACTATTTTGGTCCATTCTACACAAAACCCATGTTTCATATTTTCAGGATTCTTCTCCATTTTCCCAAAACATTAAATGAAAAACTGTCTCTTGTTATCCCAATGAATTTCTGAGTTGGAATATTTAATTATCAGCTGAAGATCAAATCTGCAATCTGGAAGAGATATTGAGGGCTAAAATAGTGAGTGATGTTATAACGAATTCATTAATAAACCATCATTGGAAAAATCATGCATAATAATCATTAATTTATTAAAATAAAGGAGAACAAGTATTATTTATACAAAAGAGCATAAATAATTATGAAATGGAATTATATAATAAATTATGATAAATAATGTGATAAAAGAACATTAGAAATGGATGAAATGGATGTTAAGAAGTGATAATAATAATACAAATTAGTGGCCCAACATCTCCCCTAAACTTAACATGTTGCGTGTCCTCATGTAGCCCAATGCCTCAGTATTAACCAAGTTGTAATACAATAATCAAAATTCTCACCCCAGCACATGACATTGATGGAAGAGAAGGCTTCTTTCTCAAATTATTCCTTAAAATAATTTTCATCTATACTTTCAACCATATGTAAATGAAGTTGCAACAAAGTATGATACAAGTAAATACAAGCTTCAGTATAAACGAGATTTTGCTGAAATTTTGTAAGAAAATTTATATTATATCAATGCTTCTCTAATCCGAAAATCAAATCAATGCAATGAACGGATTTCAATATATCAGAAAAATGGTTTTAGGTAATAATGCATGATTTTTTTTGAATTAACAAATTGGTTTATCTTGAAAATTTCTGGGTTTAATGATACATATTTGTTGTCCAAAAATCAAAAGAATCTAGTTGATAGTTTTAAGGATATACACAAATCAATTTTAGGATTGTGTACCTTAAATGAGGAAGAAATGAGAAATCATTCATCATGCATAGCAACCCTTCCCCCAAACTGGAGAATTAGCATGCCCTCATGCTACACTAGAAAACAAATTGGGGTGGTTTCTACAATCATGGCTGAAAGCTTTTTTTGGTGTATAACAACATGGAATAAGGGATATTTTGAGAATGAATAATGAGATCTATGGATGATAAAGAATATTAATGGCATGCTCATTGTTGTTGTGGATTAGTCACATGGGTGTACGAAATCGCACCAGCTTAGACAGTGTGGTCTACTCTCTAAACTACTGGTAACAGGTAGAAAGTGGGGGAGCTCAAAATCATAAAACTTAATGGAAATAGTATGTAGAAGTATGCTCTAGTTAAACTAAAACTAGAAACACAAATATACAGAAGCTATATAGAAATTTCCAAATGATAATAATGCAAATGATGGCTCGATGGCCTCTTCTTATTAAACGTTCGAAATGGAGAAGAAATTTTACCCACTTGCCAAAGGGCCCCTAGGAAATGGCTCTAGGTCCTGATGCAAGGATGTTGCCTTCCAAGCTCTGCCTCTGATGCAGTATCACTCTCTCTCTCTGCTATGGTGGACTAAGATGTTGGGTGGCCAACTATCGAGTCCTCTTTAGCTCCAGCTCTGGGTCACACGCAATGTTGGTGTTGCTTAGGCAACTTAGGCCAGCATAACACTGTGATCACTATTTCTTCATCTCTTGGTGGGGTTATATAGGTGAGCTTCAAATCCTCCTTCCCTCCCTTGGTACATGATGGATGGTGACCCAAGGGAGATGTGTGATTCCATTGTGTACTCAAATATTCTTTTGTGTGCTCACATAATGTCTAAGGAAGCGTTGGTGGCTGTCCTTAGGCAACTTTCACATAAGGAGTAACTATCCTTTGCTTGGCGTGGTCCCAGAAAGAAATTTTTTTCCTTTTCCAGGAATGCGCGCTTATCGGGCAAAAAGGCATGCAGAAGGCGCTCTTCTCGAAGGATAAAGCAGGCATTTGAGCATTTATGACTAGTTCAAATCTGATTTTCTCAAAACCTTAGAGATTTTAAATACTTCTTGATTCCATAATGTATTCCTGTCCTATAAATCCTTGGGCTCAACATTAATTGATGTCGTCTTCTCCTGTACAATTTTCCAGGGTTAACAGTTGCCCCCTAATGTGTGAGGTCTAGGAAGAACTGTATAACCGAAATAAATTATAGTTTCTTTTCTGTATCATATGCAGAGAGAGAGAGAGAGAGAGAGAAGCCTGTATGTATTTTGGAATTGACAACACCTTGCACCGTTTCTGAGATAACCATGACCTAAGGGACCCCCTGCAAGCAGACAAAATATACAACATATTTACAAAATTCAACGAGGCGGGCATGTCCCATGCTCGTGATGTTATGGCTAGTTAAACAAAATTGACAGATACATGTGTTGTCTGTGCCACTACTATGGTAGTGATGCTGGTGGTTGTTGACGACGACTGCTGACGCCCTCGGGGGTGTTTTTTCTTTGACGATAGGTGGAATGTGGTACCCATATGCGTAATCTTGGTACGACATATCTTTGCGCAATGTATGCATATGTACTGGCTGGGACCTTCCCGTGTAAGCATTGTTGTCAGAGACACTTATAGAGGCATGGGTCTTTGACGGATCTAATCAAAGTGTAATGGTTGTAAGGTACGATACCATCGTGACATGAAAGCTTTTGTTGTGGTCGAATGTCAGGAGGATCAATGGCATCTGTGGACAATGATGTCTCCCGCAGTGCCACCTGAGGATACCCATTTGCATGGGGAGGGGTTATCCAAGGTACCGCTTCCTTTTTGGAAAAAAGGTGTCGAGGTCGACAAAAAGGAAGCCTTAACCGAACCATGGGTCGCTGACCTAAGGGGTCGGGGACTGAGATATGATGGTTTTAACATAGGCATGTTGGTGAGAGGTGACTGAAAATGGATGATGGGGATTCAGTGGCCCAAGGTCGAAGTATACTTGAGCAGCTTGGCAATAGTCATAGTTATTTCTGAAAGAAAAATCCCTGGAGTCAGTAGGACCTCCAGGGTGGATAGAACCAGCTATGAATGTCAGGATGGTGCATGCATGACATGAGTGAAATACTTCAACCAAGGGGAATGAGGGACTGCTACCATGGGAGAAAAGGTGAAATATGAGGGCGAAGTGGCGAAGGGCATCGTTTGCAGTCTTTGTACACTTACCAAAATAATAAAATAATGGGGTTTGGTTTGTACAAAAAACAGGGACGGGTACCCCAAAACATGAAAGAGGGTTGCTCACTGAAGGTGTGAGGACGGTGTTTTGCTGGGGGGTAGGGGTCCCATTGGTTGGTCTCATGTACGGGGTTGATGAAGCAGAAGATGTCACAGATGAGATTATGTTGATGGAGGTATGGCGGGCCAAATGCGGTGCGTGGAGGTGCTCTTTCAATCTGCTTGTACAACCTGATCATCTGGGAAGGGGGTTGAGTTTGAATGGTGAACTTGACCTTATGCATGATAAATGGTTGGGCATGAGGTTCTTCCTAGACTAAGATGATATGGCCATGGCGTCACTTGTGGGGTGATGTATGGTCTACTTTGGATGACGAACGCCATGGAGGGGAGGCTCTACCAACCAACGCAAACATTTATCATATGCAGGGTGGGGTGACGATAAACGTGGTCGGGTATGAGGACCCTATGGTTTATTTCTGATGGAGAAATGATGTCAGGATATGCAAAGTACTCTGGGACTCTATCATGCTGAGGGTAGAATGATACCTGCTTTGGAAATTTCAGTGAATGGTGCTGTGAACGGTTTGCAGGTTCTTCCTGCAAAAAAAACTACCTCAAGTGAAAGCATCTTCTTCTCATCAAAACATTACTGAAATGCATGAGATTTTTAAAAAGGAATATGCGAGAGGGCATACCTGCTGGCACTGAAAAAAATTATTTTTTCAGGAGTTCAAATGTGTGGCATCGCCTTTGATAACTATGGAGTACTGATCATAGTGCTGCTTTCAGTCTGGTAATCAGATACTCTAAGCTCCAATTTTTCCTTGGGAGTTGTTACTTGGGTCTAGTTTTGATTTCATTTGGGGTTGCCCCCAGACTGAGATCAAGGGGGCGTTGCTGGTTACTGCCCCCTGTCCAAGATATCCCTTTTTTTGTTCCTCAGCTTCTTTTTGCAGCATTTGGAGGATTGTCATAATTCTCTTGGTTGTATGGTTGTTGATGAGCCTAGGAAGGGTTGCACTAGATTGACCGGTGTGTTACGTTATGCCATTGGTCCATTCTGTGTGGGGAATGGGGGATATCAGTTCCCTTGTCCTTGGTTGGTATATGAGTGCTGGGGTGACTTTAATGATAGCTAGGTTGTGATACGTTCTAAGTAGAATCGTATGAGTATCTAGGGTATTAATTACTGCTGCCTAGGTGTCCTTGGGCCAAAGGCCCAATCGAACCATCTGCAGAATCGACGTGCATGGTGCTACTGCTGCTTAGGTGATATTGGGAAAAATACCTGATCAAACCGTCTACAGAATCGATGCACATCTTGAGATTGCAACAAGATGATGAGCTTAGTGGAAAGAAGTCACCTTCACTAAGTGGGCCCATAGGCTATTTTTGGCGCAAAGTCTATTTTTAGACTATGTCTATTTTTAGACATATGGATCATGTTCTATGAGTTGCAGGATGTTATTTTTGGATGGTTGGTCAAGTCAGAAAAAATAGATGGACTTCTATTTTTAGACATACTGGGCGGAATCTATTTTTAGATTGCCAGTCTAAAAATAGATATGTCGAATATTATTAGCTCTTAATAATATTTAGACTCTAAACATTATCTTATTCTCTTTGAGCACTTCAGTTAAGTGCACAGATGTGGCACAGGAGCTGACAGAAGGAATTACGCTATTCCTAAGGGTTATGTGGAGCTATTGCATGGATACTTCAGTTAGAACTCATGTGACAGAGTTTGGTGGAGTTGATTGAGGAAGTTAATGGAGTTGTGTTCATTTTAACTAATCTAAACATAGTTGAGCTATTTGTATCCAGTTTAACTAATTGATACAATTAGTGAGAGTGGTGTGAATTAATTATTAATTAATTCACTAATTATAAACTCATTAATCAACTAAAGAATACATCAGTTAACTTCAGTGCATGGACAGTTTCAGTGGAGACAAAGAGCAGGTTAACTATCAGTTGTGACTATACTGTTGCTATTTGCAACACACATATAGGTGGAGAATCCCATGAGGATTGCGCAGTACAAGCCAGGTGGTTTATCTATTTAATGAAGCCATCCCATAGCATTTATTTCACAATAGAGGCTGGATATCAAGTGGCAAGGGTTGGAGCATGTGTTTTGCTAGATCTAGCTTGATAGTGTGTAGCACTTGAGCGTAGTGCTGAGAGCTTGTGAGGAGCTTTGTACTATGATTGTTACATGATCTCCATGACATATAATATACATATAGTTGGGGTTTTCAGCTTTAATCTTTTCCATTAAATACTGTGTTCATATGTGTGATTGTTTGTGGTTTTAAAGTGTGCATGCAGTTGATTTTATTTCCGCATGTAATGATCAATGGTAGAAGAGATTCTGTATTGTGCATGAAGTTAAAATAGTGTGTGATCAGGAGAATCTTGGTGAATAATATATCAGTTATTCAAATTTCTACATGGTATCAGAGCAATATTGATCATTGGAGCAATTGCAAAACATTCAAGCGGTTGAGTTTTGTGCTGGTGGAATTCGAATTTGCAGCAGTGTTTTCTTGGTGTCAAAGTTGAGATGTCTTTCAACGGATTGTGATTGGAGTATGCCCTTGAGGGCAGCTCAAATTATATTACATGGAAGGACAGGATGGAGGCGGTGCTGGATGACAATGGGTTGAAGGAGTTCATAGATGCAGAAATTCCAAAGCCTACTTCTAGTGATGCTACCGTACTTGACGCATGGAAAAAGAAGATAGCAAAGTGTCGAAGGATTCTGTTGGAAGGTGTGAAGGATCACATAGTGTCCAGCCTTCATGGTAAGGCTTCTCCATTCTTGATGTGGAATTCTTTGGCAGATTTATTCCAAAGCAAGAGCGACCAAAGGAAGTTGGCACTCAAGGATAAACTCAGGAACATAAAGATGAGAAAGGCGACAGTATGCCCAAGTACCTCACGAAGTTCATCCAATGCAAGGATGAGCTGGGAAGTGTGGGGGTGACTGTTTATGATGAGGACTTGGTGAGCTTGGCTCTCCTTGGGCTTCTGAAGAGTTGGCACTCCTATCAGGACTCTGTCAATGGTCGGAGAAATTACCAAGATGGGAGCAACTTTGGTCGGATCTTGTGCAAGAGGAGATAAGGCGAAGTACCAGGGACGGATCTTCATCAAAGAACTATCATGAAGAGAATTTCACTTTGGTTGCCAAAGCAAAGAAGGGGAAGAGAAAGAAAGCTTCTCAATCCAGTGTGAAAGGAAAGAAGCAGGACATGTCCAAGGTGAAGTGCTTTCACTGTCACCAACACGGACATTACGCCACTAGTTGTCCACAGAAGAAGAAAAATAAGCAGGCTGTTGGGACTGCAGTTGGAGAGGCCTTAGTCTCGCAGTTTGAGCTGGATTTTTGGCTGATCGCATGCTTGGTCTCAAGTGTGATGGGTTCAGTGTGGTTTCTTGACATTGGTGCGTCTTTTCACATGACAGGAGATCGAGATTTGTTTACTGATCTGGATGAGAGAGAACTTGGAGTGCACATCGAGATGGGCGATGATGGTAGATACAGTGCGACCGGTATCGGTACCATTTAATTTGAGAGGGAGTCTGGTAAACCCTTCGTACTGAAGGAAGTGATGCATGTTCCAGGATTGAAGAAGAATCTTATCTCTGTGGCGATGTTAGAAGACAAGGGATATGATGTTGTCTTTAGCGAGGGAAAGGCTTTCCTACGCAGTAAGGAAACTGGTGAGACCAGGAGGATAGGGGTTTGAGTTAAGAACCTTTATCAATTGTAGGTAGATGGTTGTGCAGCAATGGCAGGCAAGGCAGAAGGAGTGGTGAGCCGGGATGAAGGCGAGATTTGGCACCGGAGATTGGGCCACCTTCACCATGGAGCTTTGAAGATACTGCAGTAGATTTCTATTGGGCTTCCTAAGGGTAATATTGTGCAGTCAGATCAGTGCAAGGGATGTACCTTGGGAAAATTTGTGAAAGCCACCTTTCACGAGAAGGATAGTCGCGCCATGATGATCCTTGAGAGAATTCACACAGACGTGTGTGGACCTTTCTCAGTAGCTTTGATAGCAAAGCATAGGTATTATGTGATATTTGTTGATGATTTTTCTCATAAGTGCTGGATCTTCTTCATGCAGAAGAAGAGTGAGACATACTCAAAGTTCTGTGAGTTCAAAGCACTGGTTGAGAAAGAATCGGGGAAGCAGGTGAAGGCTCTTAGGTGCGACAATGGTGGTGAATTCATCTCTGGAAAATTCAAGGACTTTTGCAACACAGAAGGAATTCAAAGAGAGCTCATAGCACCTCATAACCCACAGTAGAACGGGGTTGCTGAGCGGAAGAACAGAACGATCGTGGGTGCTGCACAGGCGATGTTGCATGATTAGGGCCTACCCATACACTTGTGGGTGGAGGTATGCAGTACTGCAGTATATGTGCAGAACCGTTGTCCTCACAGGATACTTGGCATGAGTACACCCGAGGAGGCGTTTTCTGGAAAGAGGCCTGATATTTCCCATTTGAGGATTTTTGGTTCACCTGTTTACCTTCATGTGACAAAGGATGCCAGGAAGAAGCTGGATCCGACTGCGGAGGTTGGGATATTTTTGGGGTACACTGATACACCCCACAACTATAATGTGTATTTTCCAGATAGTCGCAAGACTGTTGTGTGACGGGATATCAAATTTCAGGAGGAGAAAGCCATGAAGTGTTCACCTGAGAGGGAGCCACACTTGCATGCAGATGAGGAGGTATTAGTTCCTAAGGATGAGTCTCAAGATGTGGATCAGCCACAAGATGAGGTTCATGGAGTGGAAGAGACCACTCAGGCAGCGCCAACCATCACAGGGCGGAAGCGCACTATAGAAGCTGAGCAACTGGCTCAAGATGCAGAGAAGGTTGTAGGAGCACCTACATCACAGCGCAGACAGAGACAGTCACCCGACTGGTATACTGGATACATGGCTCTTATGAGCAAGTGTATCATGACAGAGCCATCCTCTTTCGAGGAAGCCGTGGAGGACCCCGCATGGGTAGATGCCATGGTGGAAGAGTATGATTCGATTGTCAGAAACAGTGCATGGGAGATTGTCCCGAGACCAGAGGGGAAATCAGTGGTGGGTTCGAGATGGATCTACAAAGTGAAGCAGGCAGCTGACGGGAGTGTGGAGAAGTACAAGGCAAGATTTTTTGCCCAAGGCTTTTCACAGATTGAAGGGATCGATTATGAGGAGACCTTTTCACCTATCGCAAGCTATTCTTCCATAAGGACGATTCTTGCTCTCTCATCAGATGGATGTGAAGACTGCGTTCCTCAACGGAGTCATTGAGGAGGCGGTGTACATAGAGCATCCCGAAGGTTTTAAGATCTTCAACAGCAAGTCGCATGTGTGCAAGCTCAAGAGAGCGTTGTATGGGTTGAAATAAGCACCTCATGCTTGGTACACATGGATAGACAGTTATTTCACTGGACTTGGATTCTCCAAGAGTGAGGTGGATCCAAACCTATACCAGATATTGGTGGAGGGTAAGTTGCTAATCATTGTACTTTATGTAGATGATTTGATTTTGACGGGTGATGATCTGTTGACACTCTCATGCAAGGATGATCTTGCAAAAGAGTTTGAGATGAAGGACTTGGGCCTCCTTCATTATTTCCTGGGATTGGAAATTTGGCAGCGCAGTGATGGATTGTTTTTTTCTTAGGGTAAGTATGCCCGGGAGATACTGGAGAAGTTCAACATGCATGGCTGCAAGCGTGTTGATACTCCTCTTCCTAGTGGTTGGAGGAAGGAGGATGCTACTTCGGCGGAGGTAGTGGATGCCACTATTTATCGATAGTTGGTGGGGTCGCTTATGTATCTAGTCAATACATGACCCGATATATGCTATGTAGTTAACCAGCTTTCACAAGCTATGGTTAAGCCTACCAAAATCTTTTGGAAGGCGGGGAAGCATGTATTGAGATATCTCAAAGGCACATAGGGATATGGATCATGGTACAGACAGGAGGATGAGTTTAGGCGGCATGGCTTCACGGATCGGTATCATCATATCAGAGATTGTGTGCAGCGGAAGATCATGTTACTTTCATACATTCCAACAGAGGATCGGGATACTGATATCTTGACGAAGGCTCTCACCAGGAGAAAATTCGAATACCACAGAGGTAGGATAGGGGTGGAAGATAATCCTTATCTTGTTGAGAGGGAGTGTTGAGATTGCAACAAGATGATGAGCTTAGTGGAAAGAAGTCACCTTCACTAAGTGGGCCCGCAGGCTATTTTTGGCGCAAAGTCTATTTTTAGACTATGTCTATTTTTAGACATATGGATCATGTTCTATGAGTTGTAGGATACTATTTGTGGATGGTTGGTCAAGTCAGAAAAAATAGATGGACTTCTATTTTTAGACATATTGGGCGGAATCTATTTTTAGATTGCCAGTCTAAAAATAGATATGCCGAATATTATTAGCTCTTAATAATATTTGGACTATAAACATTATCTTATTCTCTTGGAGCACTTCAGTTTGATGCCTGGATGTGGCACATGCAGCTGACAGAAGGAAATACGCTTTTCCTAGGGTTTAAGTGAAGCTATTGCATGATGACTTCAGTTAGAACTCATGTGACAGAGTTTGGTGGAGTTGATTGGGGAAGTTAGTGGAGTTGTATTCAGTTTAACTAATCTAAACATAGTTGAGCTATTTGTATTCAGTTTAAATAATTGATACAATTAGTGAGAGTGGTGTGAATTAATTATTAATTAATTCACTAATTATAAACTCATTAATCAACTAAAGAATGCATCAGTTAACTTCAGTGCATGGACAGTTTCAGTGGGTACCAGTGCAGAAATAGGTGAAAGAGCAGGTTAACTATCAGTTGTGACTATACTATTGCTATTTGCAACACACATATAGGTGGAGAAGCCCATGAGGATTGCGCAGTACAAGCCAGGTGGTTTATGTTATTTAATGAGCCATCCCATAGCATTGAAATGCATAAGAGGCTGGCTATCAAGTGGCAAAAGATTGGAGCATGTGTTTTGCTAGATCTAGCTTGATAGTGTGTAGCAATTGAGAGTAGTGCTGAGAGCTTGTGAGGAGATTTTTACTATGATTGTTACATGATCTCCATGACATATAATATACAGATAGTTGGGATTTTCAGCTTTAAGCTTTCCCATTAAATACTTTGTTCATATGTGTGATTTTTTGTGGTTTTAATGTGCCCATGCAATTGATTTTATTTCCGCATGTATTGATCAATGGTAGAAGAGATTCTATATTGTGCATGAAGTTAAAATAGTGTGTGATCAGGAGAATCTCGGTGAATAATATATCAGTTATTTAAATTTCTATAGCGCATGGTACTACTACTGCTTAGGTGATCTTGGGTCAAAGACCTGATCAAGCCATCTGCAGAATCTACCTACCTGGGTAACTCTCTGAGTATCATGGGTGCTACTGTTGCCTAGGTGATCTTGGGTCAAAGACCCATATCAAAACGTCTACAGTAGAAAACACGCCTGGTAACTCCTCGAATACAGATTACTGATGCCTAGGTGACCTTGCGTCAAAGACTTGATCAAACCGTCCGTAGTAATCGACGCGCGTGCTAACTCCCTGAATACAGATTACTGCTACCTAGATGACCTTGGGTTAAAGACTTGATCAAACCGTCTACAGTAATCGACACGCATGCTAACTCAAGAGGATGAGGCAACCAGGTTCCCCTCTCCCTAGTTGGTGTATGGTGGCTTTTGGGGAGGAGGGACAAATGGTTGTCTTTTCAGTGACCGTCACTCCTCCTGCAGGTGCAAGATGGTAAGAGGTTCATCGCCGATAGACTGGATGGATGGATCCTCTTAATAGGATCGCTCGATCGCGTGTAAGGCATCCTATATCATGGTATTTCTGGACAATAGTGGGTATAGTGCCCATAGGTGTCACAGATAGTGCATGCGTGATTGGTACATAGCGGTGTGCCTGTACTTTTGGTGGCAAGTTCCTTTTTATGGGAACGTCATGTCGAGGTGCCTGCTTCGCAGCCGAGGAGTCATTTTAATTCGTCCAACTCTGAACATATGTGGGTAGGGTGTCCTGTGACATCACATATAGCATAGGGTGATGACTCCATTTGCATGGTGGGGGTCACTGCTTTTTTTCCTCAGCGATTTTCTTGGCCATGGTCACCGGTTTCGCAATGGGAATTTCCCTTGCAGGGGCGGTTTCGACCATTGCTTGGGTAGGCTGGGGCTCCTTGGGACTGGGGGGATTTAACCCAAATGCAGTAACATTGGTAGCTACTGTTCCTGAAGGGGGAACGAGGTACCAAATTGGGAATGCCAATGATATGTTGGGTAAAACCAGTGTTGTCAAAACCTGTTGGGAGACGAAGCCAGGAGGTGGGTAGAGGAAAGGGATTTGGGAGGCAGCGTAGAGTAGGGAGGCTGTCGTGGCTGATGCCTCAGTGTCTTTACTGCTTGAGTCTGTGTCCTGACTAACCTCGGTGCTTGATGTGGACATCATGCATACCGGGGCCCCTGTGGCATTGGGCAATACCTCAGGGATAATGGGAGGATCTCCTAGGAATGACCCTAGGATGGATGACAGTTTGAATTGGCCAGGGCCATATTATTTATACCATGAAAGACCATCTGCGGCTGTACCTACATAGGGTAGAATTACATCCGTGTTGGTCAAGGGACGTTTTTCACTGTGCGTCAGCTGGTCTACCGTAATGATTCGATCCTCGTGGGGGAACATCATGATGCAGAAGATGGAAGATGCTATGGTAGACATGGTGTACATGTAACTCTGCCCAAGGAGTATATTGTAATCCAAGTGAGAATCCAAGACTTCTATGTCTAGGTGGACCGTCTTGCTGGCTAAGCAGACCGGTACATTTTGGAAGAGACCGACGGGGGTCGAGGGACAACTGTCGTATGCTCTGAGTGTGATGACGGAAGGTTTGAGTTCGGGGGCTCCTAATTTCTGCCATACATTCTTTGACATGATGCATGTGGATGCACCCTCGTCAATGACACGTCGGTGAATAGTGATATTCTGTACCGATACTGATGGAAGGCAACCATGGGGGGAAGCCTAGGGGTGGCTTTGTCTAAGTCAAAAGCCATCATGCGTGTGTCAGCAGGGTTGACAACGCCTAATTCAGAAAGTAGGGCTTTTCGTTGCTTTGGGTACGACTACAATACTTCCAATGCAGACATGGCAGCAGGTGATTGAGCTAAATCATCTACGATTCTATAATTGTGGGCCGCTTTGGAGTAGTTACCTGCTCGCCTATTAGGCCCTTTTACCATTTTTGGCAATGGTTCCAAAGGAATATTTGGAATGGTTAAAGGTGCAGTCGGTGTGCTCGTACTAGCCCCTGACGTACTAGTGTCTGGTGGTGTGTCAAAGCTGTGATTCTGAGTTTGGAAAAACATTTCTTGCCCAGCGATGTAAATTTCATGGTTGTTTTTCCCAGAATCGTCTGTGTTCTTCTACTGAGTGCTAACCGTTCCTTGATGGGGGAAGGGTTCTTGCATCACCGCAGTTGGCTGGGAAGATCCTCCTTGTCCTTGGTTACTCTGAAGCTTTTTAAGCTCAGGGAGTTTGGGACAGTGGTGAGTATAGTGCCCGTACTCACCACATATTGAACAATAATGGTTTGTTCGTAGAGGTGGCCTTTTGCCTTGCCTTTGGGTAGTGCTTGGCTCCTGGTTCTGATTCCGATTGGAGTTACCTCTAGCTTGGGATCACGGTGGGTGCTATTGGTTGCTGCCCCCTGTCCAGGGTTCCCTTTGGACTTGTTTTTTTCCTTTTTCTTAACCATGTTAGGAGGGTAGTTCTCCTGATCATACTGGTGTGGTTGATTTTGGGACATTTGCACAAAGTTCACCTATGCATTGTTTTGCGTAGGTAGGTTGTGTGCTTGGGACTGAGCATATTGTTGTCCCATGTTCGTACCTAGCAATTTGGGCGGAGCTCTTCCGTCAGTCTTTCTTCCTGCGTACTAGGTCCCCATAGCCAGAGGATAAGGTCCTCCTTGGTGATACGCTTGCGCCCTATTAGTCAAATTTTGCTGCTGCATATAATGACTTTGAAATTTGGGTTGAGACATGTTCTGGGTGTTAGCACTCAAATCTACCTCAGGCTGAAATGAAGTAAAACTCAAGGCTACATCAAACCACGCTCAGCCTCGTAGCTAGCCCTACGAGGACAGGAGAGGGCTCTCTCCGTCAATCTCGAGAAAATAAGCAATAGGATGCGAGATGACTTACAATAAGAACTGATTTTAGGCTAGTAAAGAGATAGGTATGTTTGGTTTTTAGTTTTTTGAGTTTTCGCTGGAGTAATGGGAAAACAAATTTTGGGTCTGGGGATAAGGTCAGACCTTTGCAGAGTTCAAGCTGGGGCGAGGTAGGTGATGATCTTGATGCTTTAAATTGGATTTATGGATAGATTAGACTGACGAGGAGCTGAAGAGGGCAAAGAAGAACTTGGATCCTCTCCAAACAGCTGAAAACATATAGAACTAACTGAATTCAAAGGCTAAGCACCGTAAACAATGGATTCAACCTTAATCACTCATTCAACTTAGTTCAGAAGCATAATGAAACGATGGCATACATTAAACATGAAGAAAATTACAGTAAACAAAGGAGAAACATCATCAAGAACAGAACACCACAAGGATCCCAACAAGTGCCGCAAAACCCCTGATCTTTCCTTAGCCAAAATATGAAAGTATGTACAATAGTATCAAAAGTATCCCAAGAGTCCAACCTCTCCAACCTCTGAAAATGATTGAGAAATTACAATATATAGAGCATCCTAACCCCTTCCCCACCTCTAGGGGTCGAATTCCCTCTTCAGGGATCAGTTTCAACCAATTCTATTCATGGAACTACAATCTAGGCAACTAACAACTTGCCTCTAAAAGAGTGGAAACTGATCCATTACATGATTTTTTACTCATTTGAGAGTGAATCTTCTAGAAGAGATAAAAATAAGTCAAAGTTACATGCCAAACATGAATTTACATCATAAAAACCCAAGAATTCTATCCATAAGCAAAACTGGTCCATAATAGGCGAAATACTGAGCTGGCAGCTGAAAACTCAGAAAAATCTCTAGGTGGGTCGCTCCTGAACTGCGTGGGTCGCTCATGTTCCAGGCTGATTTGGAGGTATCTCCCGACATCCAAATTGAGCTCATGATAGCTCGTTGGAAAGCCCTGGATGTCTAATTTCCAACCCAAGTGGAATTTATGAATTTGGAGTTGATTTGACCCTCCAAAACCTCATTCTCCCAGAGGTACTTCCTGCTGGTGCAAAAGGTGGCAGCAAGGTGGTTTTCATGGTGTTTTTGAGCTGTTTGACCATCCAGATTTTGTTGAAATGCTAAGTTGACTTCAAAGGATGCATAATTAACCATGAAAAATCAAAAAATGTAAAAATATCCTCCAGCAAGTGTCTCAAAAAAATGCGAGCGCATGAGCGCGCGACCCACGTAGCTGCAAAACCTGTTTTTTAGACCAAAAATTTGAAAATGACAAAATTTTCTCCGAATTTGCCCAAATTCGGAGCGGAGGTCCTCCATCATGTGTCTTGCTCAGTCAATGAAGCCTCGGACAAAATCCGGAGTGGATCAGGCCTTTTCCGCCATCTTAGTGCTCTCCTGGTGCATGCAGTTCCTGTGATGAAAACACTGTCTCGGTTGTATGATGTGTTGTTGTCAGTCATGATGTAGCAATGTGTATGTTCAACCTGTTGAAAATGAAAAATGGGACCTTGGTGTCTTTGTCTCCATCATTATCCCGTGAATGTACCTGCGCTGATGAAGAAGGCGAGACCCCTTCCACGCCATGTGGAGATAGTACTCGCGTTGCTGATGAAGTCAACGAGACCCCTTCCACCTCGGGTGAAGATAGTACTCGTCGTGATGTTGAAACAAAGCTCTGTGGCTTCTCTGATATGTTACCACTACTGGTGCACTGGTATGCTCCATCTCAGTGCATCAACCTCAACGATTGAGTCACTGTTCGACTCCTGCTCCTACACTGACTCTGTCTCTAACATGGCTCTGAACAAGCTATTGGCACTATGTATACTGATATAAATGCAGTGAAAACAAAGTTATGATGTGCGTTTTAACACCCAACAAATATTCTCCACCGTCAAAGCATCATAAGGAAACAAGCAATGATAATATCTCTGTTTAATTACAAGTGAAACTTGACCAAAGGAAGTGGGCAGCCTTTAGAATATTGGGCAAATCATGTCAAAGGGAGCAATGCATCCTATGAATGTGTTTGTCTATGAGCAATAACAACAGAGTTATAAGTGTCAATGGGCAGTGAAAACATAGTTATGAGAATGTTTTTGTCAATGGGCAGTGAAAACATAGTTATGAGAATGTTTTTATCATTGGGCAGTGAGACACAACACGACCATAATCACCATGGAACACAAGCCTTGACAATGGTAAAGAAATAATGATGGCCACTATGGTATAATGGGTATGAAAACAATGGAGTTTGGACACATATGCCAAGGTGGATATATATCAATGATACAAGGTGGGAGAAAAACTCATAAAACCATCCATATACATTTTAAACCTTGAAGAAACAAAGCTGCCATGACTGTAGGGTTTACTCTTCCATTTCAAATGTTTGAAACCATCAATGATACCACCAACACATTAAAAACCATTGAGCAATTGTTTAAAAACCTATTTGAAGGCCGATGGATCGATTCCAAGCAAGGCTGGGCGCTCAGAATGAATTTCAAAACCCTGTGCCTGCGTGGGTCGTGCAGCCTCTGCGTGGGTCGCTCGGCCCAGGTGGGTCGCGCCCCTTGTAAATTTGCACTGCTAAACTGACCTGCGTGGGTCGCTCTGCCCAGGTGGGTCGCTCACCTTCTGCATGGGTCGCTCACCTTCTGCATGGGTCGCTCTGCCTAGGTGGGTCGCTCCTGCCACATAGTGAATTTTGCAGAAAGATTTTGGAGGCCTTCCCGGTGTCCCAATCGGGCGTGTGATAGCTCGTTGGAAAGCTATTGGAGTCGAATTTCCAAAAAAAGTGTAATTATGCAATTTGGATTTGATTTACTATGTCAAAAGTCAAATCTCCCAACACTAGTCAAAATGAGCAGAATGAGGCTGCCTCAAGGCAGAGCGCTGTTGCAGTCAACGTTTGAAGGTCTTCCTCAACTCCAAATTGAGCTCATGATAGCTCATTGGAAAGGTATTTCTGTCTAGTTATAATTTGACTCATCATGCAAGTCATTTGGCCAAACATGCTAGGAGAAAACTTGAGTTTCCCAAGGTCACTTCAGAGGTGCATTCAATTCTCCTGAGGCAACGGAATTTTTGACATTTCTCTAAAACCATGATACCTGTGTAAAAGGTGAAGGAGATTTTTCTTCTTTGGCATGTTTTGGACAAAAACCTCTCTCAGTTTCCCAAATTTCATCTTTGATGTCTCTGAAACATCTTTTGAGTGAAACCGATCCCGATGTGTGGAACAAGGGATTTTGTCGAAATGAAGCGAAATGAAGGGGATAGGGGGCTTCTAAATTCTTGGGGAAATTTTGGGAAGTAGGGAGGGATGTTAGGAAGCAGGGGGAAGTGGAATCACAGAGATTTAGTGAGGGGAAGGGGTCCAAAAGGGCGAAACACAGGCCTAGCCTAAAAAATTGCCAAGTTTTGGCAAGAAACTAGGGTTTGTGCAAAAATGAGGAATTTGAGGGATCTCAGTGATGCGAAGTGTTTAATAAGGTATATTAAGGATAGGGGAAGGTGTGTGGACATCAGGATACAAGTTTTTCCGATGATTTGACCATCCAAGAGAAATTACCTCCAAAACCCTAGGAGAGGGAAATGGACCTTACCAAGGCACAACTGAAGTATGAAAAAGATGTAAAATGACCCAATGGAACCTGACATGATGATGAAAACCCTTTGAATGATGGTAAACTCAGCTGAATGGTGACATGGACTGACATTTGGACAAATTTGAAAAGAGTGAAGACCAACCCTAGACCTAATGCCTAGTGATCAAATTTTGCTTGAAGACTCATTGAAATGACAAAAATTTGACCTTGACACCTTAAAATCACTTTGAAAGAGCATGTTTGATCACTGGAGGAAGGCTGCAAAGGCTGACTCTAACATTGGCTCCAATGGGGATGGTAGCTCCAGCTCCGTGGAGGTGCCAAGAACCGTAGAACTTTGGGAGAGCAGACAGTGCCTCCATCCATTGGGCTATGGAATCATTATTCTGACTGAAATGCATGACTGAAAACTGATGAATTGACGACACAAATTGACTCTCACTCAACTAAAAACTGACTCGATACTTAAACACAACTGACAAACTGAAAAAGATGCTCAAAGTAGAGCTTATTCAATACAACCTACTCTAATTGTACTGTACACCACCTGATCAACTGTAATGGAACAGCCAATGCAACCATGCAACCATGCCGACTGCTGTTTGATTTCTTCTCACATGCTTGCTTATGAACAATGAGAAATAACTACTGAAAGGCAACTCCCATGGAAATTTTGAACCAAGTGGACTGCTGATAAACTTGTAAAGCACAAATCGACTGGATGACTGCAAGAATACTGCGAATGGATCTTCATACACATAGCTACTGATTTCCATTAACACATCACTACTCTGATCCAGATAATCTCCAAATCTTAAAAATTTTCTCACCTCTATGTTGTCTTTCTTTGGTGATTGCAGCAAGCTGCCAAAAGGATCCTGAAATTTATGAAAAATCAAACTTTGCTGCTGATTCCAAACTGAACAAAAGTCTCCTTCATCAATCTCCTCATATGTATGAAAATCTTGACATGTGCTATGCAATGAAAAATCTGTTAAACAAGACAATGAAGGTGATCTTTGAATAAGATTATCATCAACACTCTTTTCGGGCACATGGTTAGCTAATGGAGCAGAATTTTTATAACAAACATCATCCAACACACGAGCAATGGGATCATCAAAAACTTGAGAAGAGTGCTGTAATGTATCCATTGAAACTGTATGACCTCCTTCTGGCTGTTCATCTTTTCCTTGAGATATATTATGAAGATGTTGCCTTATAAACTGAAATGCTTCAAAACAAAAGGGTATAGAATCTTCCTGCATCATCAAATTATGTATTTCATCTTCCACAACTTCATCTGTAATCTGATCTGCAATTGCATTGGAGGGCTGCAAATCTGATGTTACAAGCTGCTCATGTGAAGATTTACCA